>VZTB01014992.1:619437-679128 GCA_013397245.1 Thryothorus ludovicianus | reverse complement strand
GGTTAGGGGAGGGGGGGGGGAAAAGCAAAGGGCCAGTGTCTTCTTTATCCGGTTAGCTTGCCCTGTCACGTGTTTGAGTATGCTAATAAAATATTAGAATGTTAAGGTGTGGGAATAAAGATCAGTCCCAAGCCTCCCTGCCATGGGCATGACACCTGCCACAAGACCAGGCTGCTCAAGGCCTCATCCAGCCTGGCCTTGAACATTGCCAGGGTTGGGGCATCCACAACCTCCCTTACGCAACCTGTTCCAGTGCCTCACCACCCTCACAGTAAAAAATTCTTTCTAATATCTAATCTAAAATTTCCCTCTTTCAGTTTGTACCCATTACTCCTTGTCCTAGCACTAGATTGCTAACCAAGAGTCTCTCTCTGCCATCACTGTATCCCCCTTCAGATACTGGAAGGTTCCTGAGGTCTCCACACAACCTTCTCCAAGATGAACAGACACAACTTTTTCAGCCTGCTTTGGTAGGGAGGGTGCTCCGGTCATTTTACCAACTTTGTGGTCTCTTCTGGACACTTCACCAGTTCTGTGTTCTTATGGAGGGGACACCAGAACTGTACACAGTTCTCCAGGTGGGGTCTCACAAATGCAGAGATATAATAATAAACTCTCCCTAGAGCTTTTTATGTGTTTCAAGTAAGCAATGTGCTCCAGGGTGTAGCAAACCAGCAAATTAAAAGACGAACACTTTGATACCTTGATGCAGACAGCAAATGTAACTAAGGGGGTATTGATGTACAACTAGGGGTTTGTTAAAAAGCTAAGTAAATTGAGAAGGTCTGGCAGGTTTAACAGAGATGCTGATAGACATCTGCATTCCAAAATGCTACCTTGCATAAGACCTCCTTATTTGTTTAGGCTTTCCTGATGGGGAACAGTAAGGGAGTAGGGAGAAGGATTTTTGTATGGAGGACTATGGTGCACAGGCTTCTGTCTGGGTGAAGTGATGCCTGGACATCAAGAAATACTGATTCCTGCCTGGCCATGAGCACCAGAATGGTTACCCAAAATGGTTAACCAAAAATACTGGGCTATGCAAGGGATACATTCCAGTTTCTGTTTGCCTTACTGTAATGGATCACTTTGGGTTCAGCCCATCTTTGTCAGGCTTTCATTTCCAGTAATTTCTCAAGGAGTTAAAGGTGATTCATAATTTTCACAAAGATAATGAGTATCTTTGTCAGCCAGATGAAATGTGCACATCAGCAGGTAGAGTGCACCTCACAGTAGATGGGTATTACCATAAATTGAACAAAATATTTTTGATGTGTACATCACATATGGCCACTCTTCCTTGCATTGTTTTATATTCTTAGAAGGAATGACTACATGTGGGATATGTTTCATGCTTAAATACTTAATTAAAAAAACTTGACAACTCTGGCATGGCTCTTGAGAGGTCGGAGTGTTGAGAAGTAACAAAGACAGCTTCCCTTGTCATCTAAAATGAAACTGCATTTTCATAGTTTACATTCCAGTACTTCATTCTGGTGGCTTTTTTGGATCAGTGAAATTGTGATGCTAACTTGCAGCTTCTTGTGGGTATTTGCCAGGCATTTTAATCTAAAGAGAGGACTACAGGGAACTGCATATTTGAATGGACTATTAACACAAGAACAACACTTGACAACTGGCTACTTCACCTTTGCCCTGAACTTCCTGTGCAGAGCTTACCATGATTGATTTTACAGGTAGGTTTTCTGTATAATATTAAACTAAATCAGTCTGTTGGCTGGTCTCCCAGGCAGGCCACATAAAGAGACCCAGACAATGTTGTTTTGTTCGATGTTGAGTTTTACTAGCTTTTACAAATCAACCCTTTCATTTTCAGAAGTGCTTGTGGAGAATTTTAAGGCTATCCCTACTGTTTGACAGAGCCCTTGTTTTCTGGTATTCTAAGAACTCTTTCATCCCATTTTCAGATATAGGACTCTCAGAGTTATTTCACTGTGCAGTTAAGACCTTTCCCTTGAAAACAGATGTGTAAGCAAAGTAGTTGCATTACCAGGGCTTAAATTAGCTAGCATTTCACTTTGGTTTCCATTGTAATTTCTACTATAAAATGTTTTCTCTTTCTGAATGTTCTGTCTAGGTTAAAGTAATTTAAAAGCATGAAAGCCATGAAGTAGTTATGCCAGTTGTGCTTTTATACATTTTTTCTGTTAAGGGGACTTTACGTTTGCTACATTAACTGGAATTTTTTATGCCTATTACGTCAAAGATTTGCTATTTAAGTTTGTTACCTTTGATATATTTATTCTATAATCAGTGACTGCATAGAAGATGCAGGCTGTTCAAGAAGTGTGAGTTGCAGGGCACAGGTTGTCTTCTCTGTAGTTGTATGCTGGAGCCAGCAGTGTTTGAAGTCTGCCTGTGGGCTTTCCTGATCCTGGGATTTTTGCATTCTTGGATGGAGATGGTTAGCTGAAATTAGTAGAAAGAGCACCTGCCCTAGCAGTGTAGATAACACTAAAAGAAAATAAGGAAGTGAGTTTTATTCCTTCTAGGATGAGGAGAAAAGAACTCAGCTTTTCCTCTTCAGTACAGGTAACTTAATTAGTAGTAATTTATTCCTAAAAAGTTCCCAGGTCAAAATATTTTCCTGACCAAGTACCTATACTCTTTTTTTTCTAGATGAAAGTGAGTGAAATTCAGTTAATGCTGATTTGAATTGTGTGATTGGGCAAGGCCATGAAAGAAGTATTTACAGAAAGACCCCCTGTGCAGTTTCTGGGGCAGGCTGTGATTCTGGGTGATCTGTGGAGATCTCGGAAGGAGGTGCCAATCATTGTTATGAACCGTTAGTTATGCCTGGGGAAGCTTGCATTTATTGTTGGATGTTGACTAAAAAAAAAAAATTGGATAGAATCCTAGACATTTATGTTGAATGGGGTAAAATTAATTAACTGCATGTTTCCAGACCAGTGACTAAGAAAAGAGGTCATTTATGATATTTATGGTATTCCCTAGAGTAGAAGCTGGAAGAATGAGAGTGTAATCTACCATCTCTGACCTGCCTCAATAGGCAGTTTACATTTCAGCACTCTGCCTCAAGGTAGGCACAGTACTTCTTTGCAGTTTCAGCCCTTGGTTTATCTGGTGTTAGGTTTTGGAGTTTTTTTCCCTCATGGGAGAGAGAATGGTTAAGTTGAAACCCTTTTCTTTCTCTCTGATAGAATTTGTCTTCTTGATTCACAGTACCTCAAGTTGATACAGCATTTTGCTTGCATCAGGATAGGGAAGTATGCTTTTTAAAAAAATAGCACTTTGTATTAGAGTGTTCCTTATTTTATCCTTGTTCTCCCCTGCAGAGAATTCTCCTGCTTGCAGATAGTGGGTCTGTATACCACTGGCCATCTAATCATATTAGTGATGGTTTTTCAGAGCTGACTTTTGCTTGGCCTGTGGAGCAATCATGGCATCAGCAGGTGTCTGAGAGAAAGCATTGAGCATCTACAGCCTGACTGTCTGTAATCTTAAACTTCCCAGAGAGATAAGCCATTAGCTACATGCAGAGCTTCCTCTAGATGAAAACTGTGGTCTATCAGAGACTTACCTATAGAACTTTTTTTGAGTGGGTCACGCAGTACAAATCCTTTATGTTTGTTCCATCAATGGTTGTGTCCCCCAAAACAGAAGAAATTCATTAAAGTATGTCCTGAAAATAGAAATAAATATATCAAATGTTATAAATAAATATATGGTAATTGGGGAATATTTGTGAAATTGAATTTACTATTGTAAGCAACAGAGAGCAACACATTCAAAGAATGTAGTCCTCTGTCACTCCCACTACAGCATGTTGATTCTTCTGGGCAATTGCAGACAGAGGGGGAAAAGTAAAAAATCCAATAAGTTACTGTACATTTTTTTTAAATGTTCGTGTCTGAATATTAGAGGAAGACCCTTTTAATGAATTATGCAGCATAAACTGGATCCTTATTAGGCAATAGAGAAGTTGCATAGAGCTCAATCCATAGCACAAATCCATAGGAAACCAGGTTTCATTGTTTCCATTCTCAATAAAATATCTTGCTGGTTTGCTCTTCTAGTCTCCCATCTCCTACTTCTTGAAAAAGATAAGAGCCTCCCTGAAACTGCATGACATTTTGTATGGTATTCTTACATTTTTACTAGAAATAGCAAGATGCTTTCACTTAGAAAAAAATGCAGCTTGGTTTGTTACAGGATGATAAAACAAGATCTACTGTGATAATCTGTTATTTTGACAGGGATACTGACCTGAAAATTTCAAATTTCAATTGAATTCTGTCAGATGTCAATGGAATACTCTGTAATTGAGGAAGAACATTGCAAAAGAGAATAAATTTAATTGTATTGCTAAATTTTTCATTGCTGTTTTTTAAGGTGTAACAGTTTTGTCAAGCAAATGTCATTCTTGTGGTTTTTGATTTAAATAGGCAGGAACATAAGTGAATTTCTATACTACTTTGAGTGGCAGTTGGCAGAGTACAAACTGCTTTACTAAAAAGTGCATTAGGCAGTAGTTCCTACAAGACAGGTCAGACAAACCATAGGATTAAGTGAATTAAAAAAACCACAAGAAACGGAAGCAAATTATCTCCAGTCGGGGCTAAGAGAATACATGGAAAAGCTAAGCCAGTTTGACAAGCTGTAGATATACATGTATTTAGAGAAATACAATTTTCAGATTTCTACTCCTCAGAGGTGCTCCTTTTTTGGGTAACAGCTTTTATACCTAAAAGATGCAGTGGTGAGTCCTGCAGTACACTGACGGACAAATGTAAGGATGTTTCAGAGGGCCTTAATGTATTTGGCACCTACGTGGAAGAGGGCAAATATGGAGTGATATTTGAATATCCCGATATGGAGTGGCTGTTAGTAGTTGCTGAGTCTGGTAGCTTGGGAGAGGAAAGTCTGCTCTAGCTCCATGCTTCCTCATTCAGCCAATAGTGAGACTGAACACATATTCCCAGCCACCACACAGCCACACACAATGTGCCTGTTACATACACATGCAGATCAACACAACAGAAAACACAGCATGGACAGCAGCAATGGATTCGCCCTGCTCCCCTCCCTGGCTGATCAGCGTGAAAGCCCTTTCACAGAAAATGTGCATACCTGTATGTCTATTGTTGTGGCTTAGGAATGGTACTCCCCAATTCACTGAGACTCTCCAAACCACACTGCTGCTCCCTCTCACTCCCCCATGTCCCCTCCACCTTCTCGCTGCAGTAGGATGGAGGTGAGAGTTGGAGGCACAAAAGGCAAAGGTCATGGATTGAGATAAGAAAGATTTACTGGAAACAGCAGTAAGTTAAGAAAATAAAGGGTGACAGCAACAATAACAAAAGTATACAGAAAGAGAGATTGATTCACTTGCAGAAATGCTCANCTCCTGGCTACTGCAAAAATTAACCCTGTCTTGCCTCAAACCAGAAATATATATATATTATTTATTTTTTTTTTTATTTATTTATATACACACACAGATCTATACACACAATATGGATTCATCCAGATCCATTTCATACAACCTGAACAGGACAGCCAGAGGATCTGGCCCATCCAGAGTGGGTTTATGAAAGGCAGGTTCTACTTGATCTCCCTGATCTGCTCCTGTGCCCAGGTGACCCACTTACNTCCCCAATTCACTGAGACTCTCCAAACCACACTGCTGCTCCCTCTCACTCCCCCATGTCCCCTCCACCTTCTCGCTGCAGTAGGATGGAGGTGAGAGTTGGAGGCACAAAAGGCAAAGGTCATGGATTGAGATAAGAAAGATTTACTGGAAACAGCAGTAAGTTAAGAAAATAAAGGGTGACAGCAACAATAACAAAAGTATACAGAAAGAGAGATTGATTCACTTGCAGAAATGCTCACCACAGACCCCATTACGATGAACAATATGGAAGAGCTTCCCCAACACATTTTTTCAACAGGAAGGAACCCCTTNCAACCTGAACAGGACAGCCAGAGGATCTGGCCCAGCCAGCGTGGGTTTATGAAAGGCAGGTTCTACTTGATCTCCCTGATCTGCTCCTGTGCCCAGGTGACCCACTTACAGGATGAGGGAAAGGCTGTGGATGTTGTCTACCTAGACCTCAGTAAAGCCTTTGATACTGTCTTCCACCACATTCTCATGGAGAAAGTGGCTTCCCACGGTGTGTGTGGATGGGTGTACTCTTTGCTGGGTAGAAGATTGGCTGGANTGGAGGCACAAAAGGCAAAGGTCATGGATTGAGATAAGAAAGATTTACTGGAAACAGCAGTAAGTTAAGAAAATAAAGGGTGACAGCAACAATAACAAAAGTATACAGAAAGAGAGATTGATTCACTTGCAGAAATGCTCACCACAGACCCCATTACGATGAACAATATGGAAGAGCTTCCCCAACACATTTTTTCAACAGGAAGGAACCCCTTCTCCCCAGAAAAGCAAGAGAGTTCCTTTCCTGTGGCCAGCAAAGAGGTGAGATCCCGGCCATGTCTTCTCAGCTACATCCCTCCTGGCTACTGCAAAAATTAACCCTGTCTTGCCTCAAACCAGAAATATATATATATTATTTATTTTTTTTTTTATTTATTTATATACACACACAGATCTATACACACAATATGGATTCATCCAGATCCATTTCATACAACCTGAACAGGACAGCCAGAGGATCTGGCCCATCCAGAGTGGGTTTATGAAAGGCAGGTTCTACTTGATCTCCCTGATCTGCTCCTGTGCCCAGGTGACCCACTTACAGGATGAGGGAAAGGCTGTGGATGTTGTCTACCTAGACCTCAGTAAAGCCTTTGATACTGTCTTCCACCACATTCTCATGGAGAAAGTGGCTTCCCACGGTGTGTGTGGATGGGTGTACTCTTTGCTGGGTAGAAGATTGGCTGGATGGCCAGGTGAGGGTTGGTCTCTTCTCCCAGGCAACAAAATATAGAACAGAAGGAAATGGCTTCAAGTTGCACTAGGGGAAGTTTAGGTTGGATATTAGGAAAAATTTCTTCACAGGAAGAGTTGTCAAGCATTGGAACAGACTGCCCAGGGAAGTGGTGGTGTCATCATGTTCAAAAAGCATGGTTATGGCATTTAAGGACATGTTTTAGTGGTGTACATGGTGGTGGGTGGTGGTGCTAAGTTGGTGCTTGGATTTGATCTTGAAGGTCTATTCCTTAACAATTGTATGAATCTGTAATTTGCTATTCAGCTTTTCTTCTATTCTGAATAATTTAACATCAGTTGCAATCTTTGTCACTTTGCTGTCTACTCTTCTCTACATAATTTGTGATGAAGTTGAATAGAATAGCCCTTAGTGTGGATGCAGATCTAGTGATGAACTTCATCATTATGAAAAATGTCCATTTGCCCCTACATTTTCTTTCTTGTATTTTATGCAATTATTTATCCATGGTAAGATTACTCCATGGCAGTTTGGCTCTTCAAAGTCCTTAGGTGAGTGGCCTTTCAAAGGCCTGCTGGAAACCCAAATCAACGTTTTCATTTGGATTATCTATTTCCATATGCTCTAATAAAATCTAGGAGATCTGTGAAACATGACTGGTTTCTTGCCAGGATCAGACACCACATTCTTGGAATAAATCTCCAGATATGGATATGTCAATAGATTAATTCTTGCAGACAATGAGGAAAAGTAAGTTATATGTCTGGTCCATCAGCATCAAGAATTTAATTTCTCAGTCACTTAGTATCCCATTTGGTTTTTAAATTAGTTATTGCTTTCAAAAGTTATTAAGTCTGAAGAAATTGAGAGACAGCATAACTACAAAATCTAATTTCCCTAAAACAGGAAGCTTCCAATTTTTCCAGCATTATTCACACTAGTGATACCTTGAAATTACTTCAAGTTAGATTTTATTATCCAGTAAAATACTAATCATCATAAGTGAAGATGTCAGAAAGTTACATAAAAAACAGCCATAAATAGTTCTCTTGTTCTTTTGTATATTCAGTTTGAATTAAAGCTTTTCATCATTCAGGGTCAGCAGAGACCATTATGAATCTGTAGTCATGGCTGTGTTATATCAGATGCCATGAAATATACCCATTTATTCTGTGTGAAGTCTAATGCATTGTGGTCATTTGAGGTCCAAATGGGATGCTGAGGAATCTACCAACACATTTCAATAAAATAGCCCTGTTTGTTACCTTCATTTAAAATTTGCATTTCTCTTTCTGGTCAGATTTTTCTAGCTTTGGATTTCAGCCAGTGAATCTTGTTATGTCTTTGTCTGGTGTAGAAACTGGACACCATTCTACTAATGTGTAGATACTATGTGTACTTACATTTGTGTAACTATCAAAACAAAGCTTGTACATTTCTTTTGTTGCATCCTCTTCCTCACCTGTGGTGTTAAAAGAGGCATCCTGTACCCCTGTGCTTACAACATTTTTAAAAAAAAATTAAATATCTAGTAGTAACTTTTCTATTTCTTCTCTTTCTATCAAGAAAAGAACAAGGGAAAGAAATTTGCCTGCTGAATAAATTCCTCCTAGTGCCACACATTTTTTTGCCCTGCCACAAAGAGGAAAGTCACAGAGAGTAAACAAGCAGTCTCTCCTGTGCTAAAATCTATGCAATCTCTGTCATGGCTGTCAGTCATGTATTGCTTGATGTGAAAAACAAAACCCTATTTCAGCATTAGCAGTTAATGGTATTGACATTGCTGAATAGCCAATTCAGCTCAATATTACTGGGAAAAAAAGTAATTTGAGCAATGAGATGGATGAAATTCATTTTTTAAATGATAAAACCATCTTCATGGTTACAATTTTCTTTAGTTACCTTTTTTTTATCATGTGTTTTTTAGCGTAGCTGCATTTGTCATGTTACTGGTAATGTAATTAAGTTTAATTTCTCCTATAAACCCTTGTTGAGGGCTGTGTATAATTCTGTTTGTGTCATTATGAATTCTGATTCATCAGTTTAGATTGTTGTTCTGAAGTCTTGGTTGCTGGAAACAGTGATTTTCCTCCTTGCCAGGAACTGATGATTTGTTTTTTTCCCAGAAGAAAAGCTTGTTATTTACTTGTTCATAATATGTGCTTTGTCTGCCTGGCTGATGTTTAGAGTCCATTTGTAGCTTAGGTGTTTTTCAAGTAAAAATCTTCATGAGTGAAGCAAGTGGATCAACACCAAGTGGGTAGATTTAGCAAGGCAATGCATTTAACATTTCAAATGCAATAAAGGGTGGATCTCTGCCTCATGACCTTGTATCAGAGGTTGGCCATCGTTCTGCAAGCACTTAGATTTGTATTCAGCCTTGCCATGGTTGCATGTTCATGAACAGCAATGTCATGGCCTTTTCCTAGGGGTAGTGGAAGACTCCTTCCTTTTAATTTAATTTGGAAATACTTACTTTTGTGCGAGGAAACGTCTTCCCATTTATTATTTTTCCTATTCCATAGTGGGGGGGGGCAGAATCAGTGTTAGCCTTGAATGAAGTATAATTGTTGGAAATTAAATTTTGGAAAGTAACTTCTAAAGATCATCTCAGCATTTTGGTGTTGAAAGGAGAGTTGACTGATCTGACTTGTTGAATTAATGGGAGATTATATGACAAAAGTACCTTTCTTAATTAGGGAGACCATGAGAGAAAGAAAACATGGACATGAGGGAAAACAGTTAAGGCTCATTAAGATACTATTTTTCCCCTCAGTCATAAGTCTCTTTACCAACAAATGAAAACATCAGACTAATGTTTTGCTGAATGAATAGCAAGAACCATTCTTTCTGTGCTCTCTTCCTGAGTTCCCAACCTGAACTGAAGGGCAGCACCTTTATAGGTAGGTTGGTTGATTGGTTGGTTGATGTGGTGGTGCATAATTTTCATATTATCTTTCTTTTTTCCTTTGTTCTTTTCAGGACTCAGCAGAAGTCCTGATTTTTCTCCTGTTATCTCTATGGGCAGTCCTGTTCTTTTCCACCTTTATGGAAAAAAAAACAACTTATGTAAGTAAGGATAATGGGATCAAGACAAATTGAATTAAAGAGGGTAGTTGAACCTAATGACAATTATCCAAATACATTTAAAATACAAATGTTATTCTAGAAATGATTTTTGTTCATGTTATTTGATTTAAAATCCTTTTGTTTTACATTGGGTAGCATGAAAAAACTAGCAGTTACCAACTTTTTTATGTAACATACGTGGAGACAGCACTGTCAAATTCAGCTTAATGGTGGCTAATGTTTTAGAGAGCAGCCTGTGTGAGTATACATTGAGAGAAACTAAGGGAAAGCCAAAAGGCCCAATGGGGATCTAAAACCAAGTTGGATGACTGGTACCATGGTATGTTTTGGAAGTTACTCTGTTAGTCTTAGCATCCTGACTAGAACATGGTTTTGATTATTTATGTTCTATTTCTTCAAATTCCCCACTATGTTTTGTACTTAACTGTTGTAACACTTGGCATTGCCTGTCCTAATCCATTTTGTTTGGGATGTAGCAATTCTTATAGCATAACGTTTTCCTCCAGAAGTGTAAACAGCTTTTCCCTGTGTAAGTTGGCAGAAGAGAGGACACTTATTCCCATGGTATGCACAAAGCCCATAAATTAATCCTTCTGGATGAATGATTCTCCATAAGTGTAAGATCATTATCACAACTGCTATAAAAACCTGAATGCTGCTTGGAGGTCTTAAATATACTCCTGACACTCTTTCCTTGCTGATAGTGCTAGTTCTTCAGTGCTTTTCCTGCTCTTTAATCCTAATGTTTTGGAGTTTTATTTAAAGTGAATAAACTGAGAATCCTGGCTCCCACAACTAACCATTGTTTAGCCCAAACTGGTCCCATCATCTTTTACAGTAGGTGCTATTAGCTGTTATATTACCTGTGTAAATCAAAGCAGCATACAAAGAATATATCACTATTTAAAGTATTTTGCATCTTAAGTTTGGCATATAATTCCTCGAGAGATGGAATGATATTTAAGCATCATGCCTA
The DNA here is from genome assembly GCA_013397245.1 of Thryothorus ludovicianus. Taxonomy (NCBI): domain Eukaryota; kingdom Metazoa; phylum Chordata; class Aves; order Passeriformes; family Certhiidae; genus Thryothorus; species Thryothorus ludovicianus. Next base: position 668,166 of record VZTB01014992.1, on the reverse strand, counting down.
GTGAGCAGTGATACTGAATGTTCTCTGAGAATACCAGCCACTGATGTCTCAAGTTATCATGATCAATAGTAAGCCACATTCTGCCAAATAGCTATCTCTTGTGGGAAGTGCTAGTAGTGCACACACACATATATATCCTGCATGTTGTCCTTCTACTAACTTCTTATATTGTCTTTTGATTCCTGTTGCTCTCTTCTGCATTTTTAAAGTTTTTATTCTTGGGGATTTTTTTTGTTGTTGTTATTGTTCCTTCCTGACTCATAATTAATCTGTCTGTAAAGTCATTCCTTCTTGGGAACTGCAATCCAAACAAAAGATGGGCTTTACCTTGCACTCAAGCTTCCTGCCTCAAGGGCTGGAAAGTCTGGGTGGTTGCAATTAGATGCCATCAGTGTGAGACAGCAGGCTTGCTGCTGCCCCTGAGCTTGCAAGTCTGAGCCCCTGTGCCCTCCCAACAGGCTGATAGGGTTTCTGGCCTTGGAAAGGAAGGAGCTCTTTAGACTACAAGTGTGCTCTCTCTCTCTCTCTCTCTCTCCCCCCTTCTCACCTGTGCTTGCTCAGATCTTGTAGTCCACTGACCTCAGTAAATGAAATGGTGTTCAGGTCCATTCCTATTACAGCATCTGTGATTTCTGCTTCCACTGTTTTCTTCCAAAATTTTTGTTTAGAACACTGGCTGGAGGCAAAACCTGGTGGTCAGAGAATTGTGGATATTTGGGGCTTAACACTGTATGTTCTTAATGCTTTTCTTTCAAGAGCTATTCATTATACAATCCTTTGTATTTTACAGGACTTTTCTTTGAAGTTCTAGATGTGATTTACACAGATTAATCTAATTGGAGTGAGCTTGGTCTTGTGGAACAGGTAGAAAGTCGATACCACAGTTTTACAGATAGTAACAGAATAGTAAAGTTGCACAGCCTGGGACATGAGCTAGCTTTCAGTCGTGCTTTTTCACTGTAGGGCTCATAGCAGTGTCTCTGTGGTCTCTTAGGAACAAGATGTTGTGATTAATTTGGCTGCTGCCATTATCTTGCCCAGCCTCAATTTCAAATAGCACAATTTACTGTCTTCAATGGTCTTGTGATGATTTGTTGAAATTGTCACAGTTCTCAGGTTTCCTTGTTGTTATATAGTTCTTAAATAGGCTGCTTCTATTCTGAATTTCTTACCTCAAGAAGAGATTGCATGTCCAAAAGCTTATTCAAGTTTTTCAAAAAGCTGTACCTCTTGGTCTAATAAAATAAGTTACATTGACCTACAAGCTTTGTCTTGTCCTTAACTGTAGAATTCTTTTCATAGTTAGTGCTTCTTGAATGTTGAAGAGGGAGTCTCAAACTGAGCCATAAAGTTTCTATTAAATGCACAATGATGAAAGACATGTTTGTAGTCAGAATGTAGCAGCTGGTTTTAAGTTTCAGACTGAAGTTGTGTTGAGAGGAAAAGGTAAGGCAATTTTTCTGGTGATAAAGAGAACATCTTTTTATCCTGTCTAGTCTCCAGTTACAGTAATTTTGGACCTTTCATAAGTAGCAAATTCAGGGGGAGAAAAAGAAATATAAGAAAAACAAAATATAAAGTAAATAGTGTTCTTATTCCTGCAGTCTGTAAACTGGTGATAGATGAACCTTCAGGGATTTAAAATTCAATCCAATGAGCATCCAGCACTTTAGATTGTTATCAGATGAACCAGTCAAATCTAGAGAGATCTTACATGGGCACTGTTAAAATGAAATAACATGAGGATAAATTTCTTAATGACATCTCACTATTTGTTGTATCAAAGCAGAAATTGTAAGCTGTCTGAATCTGGACTGCATGTCAGTTTAGAGAGATAGAGAAAACCCAGAGGTTTCCTGTTTATTTGAATTATTTTGTTCTTTCCCACCAAATATGTTGCCTTGGACAAAAATCCAAAATTTAAATACCTGTCTGTGTTTATATGTGCACAGATGTGTGTGCTTCTGTCAAATATACATTATTTATCCACACATCTGTGTTGTAAGAGAATGCTCAGAGACACAATAACAAGCATTTTCAGTATATTTTTATTTCCACTTGTGCATAAAGATCAGCCAAAGGTTAACATTGCAACCATTTTGCAGCTATTTGCAGAACATGAATTATTTCTTCTCACTTCAATGTGGCCTTGTAATTAATTCACATTGGAGAATAACATTCCATTTTTAATTTAACTAGTTCAATTTGAGTCTTTGTTAGAATGTAGCTTAAACAATGACCACATCCTATGAAAATATATAAAACAAGAAAATAACATCTGCTGCACTATGCTGGCAAACACCAAGGCTAATGAATGGTTGTCAGTATCAAAACAGATGTCTGTTTACAGTTTTAAAAATATTCTTTACCAGTCTAAGTAAATCCCCAAATTAATTTAACTCTTGTTTGCAGTGTGTGGCTCAAGTTGCTTTTCTATAGTAAGGCATGATGACAATATTGGTAGATTGAAAGGTTTCTGTTCCCCTTAAGTCTGACTTCAATGTGACATCCTATTTGACTTGTGGAATCCATAAAAACAGTTTGATTTGATGAGGATTATCTTGTCAGTAGAAGAAGACTTCCCTAATATGCTGAATATATTTATCTGCATAGGAGTATTACAATTCAAAATGCTGGAGGATTGTCCTTGGAGTGGAAAAGGAACATTTAAAGGAAATAATACGAATAGCTGTATCAGGCAATCAAGAAATAAAATATGAACAACTTCAGTGCTCTCCCCTCCATATGTCATATTCTTAGCAGTTCTCAGCACATCGACCTTGGATCTTCTCAGATCTCCCCTGCTTCCCAATGTAAGCAATGTAAACACCAACACTCAAATCAATGAACAAACTGCACACAACATACATAGGCCACTCTTCCATTTATCTCTCCTCACTCAAGTCACATTAAATTCCGTTCCTTCTTTTTCCTGGGATAGCAAGTTATTTTAAGCCTTTCTTGGTTATCCAGGTCAGTATTGGGAAAGTTCATTTTCTAATGAGGAGTTTTATTTTTTCAGCTGAGACATTCAGTGTACAGAGTCAGAGGTTTGCAGGTCAGGACAGAGCCACCAGTGCAGATTCTAAATTATTTCCTTGAATACATAGAATTTTTTAACCTTATATCTCTAGCCTGTCAAATTTCATAGCTCTAAGTACATTTTCATGCAGATGTGAGCATTAGACAATATATTTTGACCACTTTTTTCCATAATGGTGACACTAATACTTGTATAACTTCATCATGATGTTATTCTTTTTCTTTGTTACTTTTTCTCCTAAGCAAACAGCTTTTAAGAAGATTAATTGATTTTTGAGAATGAGTCAACAAGTTACATGTTGTGTTTTATCTTTATTATACACAGAAAATCACTGCTACGGTGTGTCAGTAATTCACAATGACAAAAATTGGGCTGAATCCAGAAGAGATCACAGCGTGGCAAACACTGCTCATTATTCAATTTACTTTTATGGACATCAAGAGGAATTAAAAAGGAGTCTGTAGGTGTTACTGAGGCTTTTGCTGTTTTGCCAGAATAATCCCTAAGTATTGCACATTCTTAAACAGTTACAGAGGTTATGAGTAGTGCACAAGCACAATGCCCCTTAATGTAAGCAGTCTTTCACTACTTGCACAGTTAACACTTGCTGGGTTGCTGTGTTACTCTTACTGAAAAGTGCAATCTTTAATTTTGTACCTGAAGTTTTAGATGTATCTTCCTGTTTGTTGTAGGTTGTTGTAGGTATTATGACTTGCTCATCAAAAAGGTTTCTCTTGAAAAATGTTGAACCCAAAAACATGCAATAAAACCCTTGGGAACAAAATTTCCAAATGATTTTCTGTCTTCTACTCTCACAAAGCAACTTTTTCTGAACTACTTACTACTTCAAAACTATGGATTTGGGGTTTTTTTAATCCTCTCGTCTTAGTTTCTAGCAAGTGTGAGGCACTGATTATCTTGTAGAAACCACTGAACTCTGACTTCTTATTCCTTTGATGCTTCTTATGTTGAATTGCTTCTCCCAGCCAAGAGTAGAAGCAAGGCAAGGAGAGGACAGGGTACAAGGAGAGAGAATTGCCTGTGCTTAGAAATTAAAAAAGCCATGAAATATAATTTATCCATGAAATATAATTTATTTACGTATGTGAATTCTGGAATAATTAGGGTGTGTGAAAAGTTGGTTTCTTTGGTTTCTCTTTGTTCTTCTTTTCACACAGAATCAGTTTTAAAATTGCTTTCTTCTCTTATGCCTGGTAGTAGACTATGCATTTTATTGCATCACTAAAACCAAAAAGAAGAAACACAATGTGGCCTCTGAAGAGAAACTGAGCAGAAAGTTTGGCTGTGTTCTGACAAGATGGAAGAAATTAATCTTCTATTTCCTTCTTTTTATTCCTGTAGAATTGTAAGAACCTCTTTTCTGTATATTTTGTCCTGTGAGTTGGAGGGACAGATTTAGGCAGATGGAGGACCTCCAAGGTTGTATCCCAACTTCTGTCCTTGCCATTGCCAATCTGACACACTGGGCACTTAGGGTCAGACAGCAGGGATCATCTCAGCTGTTGTGCTGCCTCTTGCTCTGCATTGAAGCTGTGCTGGTGCAGGAGTTTGTTGAACATGAACATTTGAGTGCCCAGGAAAACTGGAAAGCAGTGAGTCACCAGGAGCTACAGTATTGTCCAATTCTGGAGGATCCTGATAACAAACTGGCTGACTTGCTAGCAAAATGTCCAGAACTGTGTGGAAAAGAAAGGGTTGTTCTTGACTCTGGAGAAGAATTATTTAAGAGGCAAGTAAGGAAAATAATTATCTGGAGAAAAGCAGGCTTTAGAAAAATAATCTGCTTGAAACATTCAAATTGAGGGGAATGCAAATCAGTGAAACTTTTTGTTCAGTGTAATCAGTTTCTTTCATTCTACTCCGCCAGTTTTCTTCATTTGTTGCAGAATGTAGTTTATAAGAGAGAACTGGTGGCAAGATACACTTCAAATAGTGGCAGACAGACAATAAATTCTAGAAATTTATTTGAATTTTCCTATCATAAAAATACAGATGTATTAAAAGACCAATTCTGACTTTCTGCCAAAAGGATTTGCTAAATGGCATTAAAAGAAACAAGTAAAATCCAACCACAACAAAAGCTCATCAAAAGTAGTAACATTCCTCTTTTTTTAAAAGTTCATGTGATTTTGAAAAGTCTGTGTTTATAAAAAAGCTGTTTCGGGGCATAGTTCATAATAAAGGTGATAGCAATTTTTCTCCTCTTACTTCTTTCCTAGATATCCTATGGTCCTAGTAAATACCAGAGCATACATAGCTCCAAATTAAGCTCCCTATAATTAAAATCAGCTATAAATTTTGTATGCTTATTGCACGTTGTAGCCACCAAATATCACTTTTGGCAGTGTCTTCAGTTAAAAATGAACTGTGAGGCTTGAGTTGTTTCTTTAAAATGAAATAAATTGAAATGAGCTATGAGGGGTGAGTGAAGGAATAGCCTTTTGCCTGTGTTTGATATCTGGGTGGAACTGTGGCACATCTGTCAATAACAACACTGATTTCCTTTATACTGCTGGCCAACTTTTGTACTCAAAATATACCACTCTTGCTTGCAGTTCTTTGAGATTAAGGAAGATTAAGTAATTCTCTCATCTACAGAATTAATTTCACTCTGTAGCATGAAGAAAATATAAGGCATTGCATGGAAGTTTGGAGATGATAAAATTGGTGGGATAAAATAAAGGAAGAAGGTACTGCATTATAAACTAGGAGCATTTGCACATGTAAAAGGAAAGCCTGTGTATTTCAGAAGCACAAAGATGTTGGTCTCACTTGCGTAGTGGAGGCTGCATCTTGAGAAAGAAAGCTTCAGAAATAGCAGGGAAGGGCCAGGGGTTGAGGGGTAATTGGTTGAACATGTACTCCTAGTTTTATGCTGAGTATCTATCACAGCCTTGTAGGCAGTGTAGCAGAAGGAATCCAGAGCAGGGGTAGAAAAGCACATTCCACCAATATACAGCCTGTTTTTGGGCTCCTTATCCTGTGCTGGTGTTAATACACTTAGGAAGGAAGAGAGAAAAGTGGTGTAGAAAACTCATTAAGTCTCTCAGAATAAAAGGTAAGCTCTCAAATTTACCCATTGAGGTGACTTGAGGTGACTTATCAATCTTAATACACACAGGGAGATTTGTAGTATGGCAGTTTTAATGAGCTGTAATAGGGGAATTGGACCAATTCATATTAGAAATAGAGTGCCAGATTTTCTAATGGGATGGTAATTAGCTCCTGGGTTGTAGCAGTCATGATGGATTTTCCATCACTTCCAAGACCTTAAATCTGATTGTGCACTTCTCCATACAATTAGTTTTGACTGCAGCTTATTAAAGTGACTTGAGAATTGTGTGAGAGTGTCTGCTCTGGCTAGGTGAGTGTTTTCTGTTTTAAACTTACTTGTAGTTGATGTGCATGTCTTGTTGACAGAAAATTCCAAGGTTCAATATTACTTTAAGTACAAACCACCTTTAAAACTGCAGACCCCTGAAATACTTCCACTGTGTTGAAAGGAATAGAAACACTCTCCCTCATTGTAGTTTGACTCTCAAGGCAGCATTACTTTTTTTAAAGTGGTCTCTGCTCATCCTGATCACTGATGTCCTCACTGGTTCTCCAGTGAGACCTGGCAGATCACCAAGTTGTTGAAACTGTTTTTCAGCAACACTTGAGAGTGATTCCCTGGACTCTTTCTTAGCCCTTGTGGAGACTCCTGCAAATTCCACTGAATACTGCTATGCTTCTTGAAATGTAACAGATTGGAGATCAAAACCAATCCTCTTAAACTGTGTGTACATCTGTGAAGGAATTTGATGCTGCTAATTTGGGAAAGGTTGTTCAGCATTTCTGTACTACTCAGAGGTTTTTATGCTTCTCCATTCTTCAGATCTTCTGTAGCTGTAGTTTTCAAGCCATTTCTGTTCAGTGTAAAAGCATATTACTTTCAAAGCTGGCTATAGCAAACTGAAAGCGAGTGCTGCAGTTGCTTCAGCAACATAACTTGCAGTGGTAAGGGGAAGTAACCCCTCTCCTCTCGAAAGTGATGCATGTCTGTGGGACACATTCTGCTCTATGATAACTTTGTTACTTATGTGGGATTCTACTGGTGTGAAGGGACAATATATTCTATAGTGTTCTTCCCACAGATAGGCTTGTATTTAATAATAGTCACCTGTCTCACAGCCAGCATGGCTTCATGAGAGAGGGAAGTTCTGCCTGTCAAGCCTGTTTTCCTTTTATGACAGGGTAACCCACCAAATTGATCAAGGGAAACCAATAGACGTAATCATTTTTAGATTTCAGTAAAGATTTTGATACTGTCTCTTACAGGAACCTTCTGGACTAAATGTTCAGCACTCAGCTGGATAAACACATCATGAGATGGGTGAGCAGCAGGTGCAAAGGGTCAGGCACAAAGAGTTACAGTGAATGAGGTGACATCAGACTGGAGACCTGTCACTAGTGGGATTCCACAGGGCTTCATCCTCAGCCCTGTGCTCTTCTTAATAAATGGCTTGGATGCAGGACTGGAAGGGATACTGAGCAAGTTCACATATGATATAAAGCTGGGAGGAGCTCTTGACTCCCCTGAGGGCAGTGAGGCCCTGCAGAGAGACATGGACAAATTACAGGCCTGGGCAGTCACCAACCCGATGAAGTTAAACCAGGAAAAGTTCTGGACTCTGCACCAGGGATGGGGCAACCCTGGATGCATGGACAGAGGGGGGAATGAGAGGCTGGAGAGCAGTGCCATGGAAAGGGACCTGAGAGTCCTGGTCAGTGGCAAGTTGAACATGAGCCAGCAGTGCCCTGGCAGCCAGGAGGGCCAGCCCTGTCCTGGGGGACACCAGGGACAGCATGGCCAGCTGGGCAAGGGAGAGGATTGTCCTGCCCTGCTCTGAGCTGGGGCAGCCTCTCCTCTCTGCTGGGGGCAGTCCTGGGTGCCACAATATAACAAAGGCATTGAACTGTTAGAGAGTGTCCAAAGGAGGGCAGTGAAGATGGTGAAGGGCCCTGCGGGGAAGGCATTTGAGGAGCTGCTGAGGGCACTTGGTCTGTTCAGCCTGGAGGGGAAACCTCACTGCAGCTACAGCCTCCTCTTGAGGGGTAGCAGAGGGGCAGACACTGATCTCTGCTCTGTGGTGACCAGGGACAGGACCCAAGGGAATGGCCTGAAGCTGTGTTGGATTATTACAAAAAGATTCTTTACCAAGAGGGTTGTTGGGCACTGGAACAGGCTCCCCAAGGAAGTGGTCACAGCACCAAGCCTGACAAAGTTCAAGAAGAGTTTGGACAATACTCTTGGTCATATGGTGTCACTCTTGGGGCTGTCCTGTGCAGGACCAGAAGCTGGACTCAATGATTCTTGTGGGTCCTTTCTAACTCCGAATATTCTGTGATAGTGTGTTCTCAACAATGCAAGAATGAGCTCCAGGAAAATAAAAATCACGTTTAATTTTGCAGGATAGAATGTGTCTCATAGGGGCTACTGCTTTCTTCCTCACTCCTCCTTCCTTCTCCCTCTCTCCCTCCTCTCCCCATTGCTTTGTTTTGACTTGTACTCTGCTTCATTCAGTACAGCCTACTGTACTGAAGAGATGCCATCCACAAGAGAGCCTTCCATCAATGCACTGGGCACAGAAAAATTTCTGGTAGAATCCAGAAGCAGCTTGAACCTGACCTGGCTGAAACAGTCATCTAAAGATACCAAATCATGCATTATTGTAGCAGCTTAAGTTGCATCTGTTCCATCTCATAGAAAAAAAAAACCTCTGAAGGGAATGATTTTATTATCTGTAATTTTAGCTAAAGATTTTACTCCCTGTCAGAGTAATCTCTCCTACTTTTATGAGTCACTATCATTGCATAAATCTTTTGATATTGTGGTTTCTGGACTAACTTGCTGGTGGCTCATCACAGCAAGGTTTTTGTTTGTTTGGGTTGTAAAATCAGTGTGTCGTGGGATTAATTTGGTTCGATTTCCCAGCCAATGCACCAATTAATGTAGGGGGTTTATTTTTGTTGTGAGATAGGATTAAAAGGAAAGAAAGCAAAGCAGATTCAGATTTGAAAACATACAAAGAAAACTTTATTAACAGAGCTAAAAGAGGAAAATAATAATAATGAGATAATCAGAACAAAATTCCAGATAACCTTTCCTTTTTTCACTGTAAAGGCAAACATAAAACCTACGACTTTTAGCCAGTTTACTACCTTTAAAAATAGTCTGATCTTCAATTTACTCAAGGAGAAGAGTTTCTCTTGTTGTGCTATGGAGACCTTTTTCCACAAGAAAACAGGTTTTCTTGTAGTTTTGTCACAAATGAAAATAACCACCCGGAAAGTAAAATTATTCTGCAGTGACAAAACATTTCTCTTTTTATGCAGCTTTTAAATAACTGCTTTTCCATTTTTGGGGTGTTATTTTTTTAAGAATGAGCTACTTCAGAATGCAACAAGTTTTTCATTTATCTCTAGAAACAAAAGGTCTCTTTACTGTCTTCATTTTTTTAATTTCTCTCTAAGTTTCTTCTTAAATCACAGTAATATTCATTTGTTTCAACTACCAATATTTCAATTCACAGTTGCACATAAAATTGCCGCTTCCCCCAGTACATTTCTATACGTCACAGAGAAATTAAACAAAGTCTGATATATCAAATATATATATCTTTACAAAAGAAATTAAATCTAAGTTCAAAACATTCTCTTCAATCCTTCCATTTAAAATCAAACTTCTTTCTTACTGACCTCAAGGGTTAAGTTTTGTCATCGATTGAAACAGTTTTTATAAAGTCTTACAATGTTGAAAGGTTAACTTAGTCCAGAGTCTGCACTGAGAAATGGAACCCGCTGCGTTCCTCGGCTGCCACATGGTCTCTGTTAGCAGCATGTTGATCTCATCCTCCTGAAGTACCGAGAGGGAAAGTTTGTGGAAAGGTTGTGGCTGCTGGCCCCATCCTGGCTGCTGTGATCCTCAGCCACGTGGCTGTTTTTTGTTTCAAAGCTGCTTTTAGTTTTGGGGTCCTTTCTGGCTTCAGGAGCCCGGTGGGCTCTCCGATAAAAAGCTCGGCCGTTCTCTCACCACTCTTCCGAGGACAAGGAAATCTCAGCCAGGCCAGGGAGATCGGATCAGCCCAGGCCTGGCCACCCAGGGCTGAGCAGGGCTGACCCAGACCCCGCTAGGCCCAGGCCCTGCCACCTCCTTCCAAGGCTGGAAGTGCAGTGAGTCCCCCTCTGCTTTTTTTTTTCCTGTTTCAAGAATGTGTCTTTACAAAAAATGCAGCAATCCTATTGGTTCAATTGAACAATGCTACCCCACGACAAAGTGTTTTTCAGTCAGTTTGATTTGGAGGAAATTGTTTCTGGTCAAGGCCTCAACATAGGAAAGTGTATTCATTCTCAAAGCCGTGTAAGTATTTTCCCCAGGCTGCCCAGAATCACACAGGAGAGTGGTGCAGAAAAAGAAGTCACTTTTTCCTTTTGAATATTTTCAATGAGTGGGCTCAGAGAAAGAATCTCAAAGAAACTCTTGTCCTTTTTAATACAGTCCTGTTCAATGCTGTGCTCAGTTCACATGTTAGTTTCAAGACTAAGGTGATAGTGCAGATCCTGAGATCAGCCCAGTAGATGAGAGCTGGGCTTGATGTTCCTTGTGGGTCCCTTCCAAGTCCAAATATTCTGTGATGCAGGAGAGGAGAAAATCATCCACTCAGCTTCCTGGGTGTAGTGACTTATATTGTAGTTTCTAAGTTACTTGCATCTCTGGCTTCCCATGGTCCTAGCTGCAGTTGAAGGATGGTGTCTCCCATGCTTGATAGTCCTGCTCTTCTCTCCCCAGTGTTCAATCCTGGGCTGATCCTGCCTGAGAACTGAGCAGTTCTCAAGGAATGCATCTCTACAATTGCAATAGAGATGCAAACCCCAACTTATCTCCCCGATTCTGGTACAGAGGATTTACATTAACTTGTTCTCACTATCTTAAGTCTGTGAAGGAAGTGGATTTTTATCTTACTTTTCTGGCTCTGTAGACAAAAAGCCCTTGCATATGCAAGCTGCTGTCAGAAAGTTCCAACAATATTTTCTGATTTTTCCACAATTGTGAGGCCTGTGGCACACTGTCACACAGTACACACTGATTTACTTTATTGTGCTTTAGAGACCTTCTGCAAATTCATTTAATACCAACTATTTAGGCTTCATTTTTTATTGCACTAGCAAGCTTTCAAAGAACAGCGTAATGTAGATTAAGAAATATTTCCCACCCCTTCATTCAGGGAAGATACTATTTAAATAAAAGCAAAGATGGATGCCTGTACACAGCAAGGAAAAAGTCAGACAAATTATAGTAATTGCAAGTCCTGCCCCTAACCGAGAAATAACAATTCAGTCCTGCTGTAAAAGTCTATTTGGTTTAGGTTGGGGGTGAATGTGTGCATTTTGCTTCTTGACTCTATGAGGTGGTTTGCTGGTTCTGGCTCCTTGCTATCTCACAGCAGCCACAAAACACCACCGCAAATCCCATGGAGGGCGTGGCTGTAGAAAAATCCACAGGAGTTTCTTTATCTAGGGACACAAGTGCTATGTCATGCTGTTTTCTCAGAATGGATTTTGAAAGTGTTTCAGGCACTGGATTTTTTTTTACATTTCTCTCAGTGCAGTGTGAAGGGGTACATGAGTATCTTCTACCTACACGGCTGTCTTGCACTCTTACAGCATTTTTTCATACGTCAAGCAGGTTTTTTGGGATAATGTCTACTTGCTCCATGAGCAACTTTTGAGGTGGACCAATATGTCAAGGCAGGTTGGCAGGAGGGCACTGATCTCAGGGATGTAATAATCCTACACGCTCCAGGAAGAAGCCAAGGAGGAGGGAGAGAGACCCCTTATTAGTGTCTCCACAAGAAAAATAAAAACATGGGACAGACTTGTGCCATTTTAGACAGCAAGTGTACACTTAGGAAAGAAACCATATAATGGCACGCTCTTGGTGATCTTCACTTACGCAGTGGTGAGTTTTATTTGTTAGCATCTATATCAAATTTTGTTTAAATTGTCCGAGGTTTTAAAAAGATACATGGAGGACATACATAGGATACACATAGAAAGCCTAACTCATCTATAAACTAGATGCCCCTTGAAAGTGATAGTGGATAGTTCAGACTTTCCATATGTCGACAGTTAAAGAATAAAGAGCAAAAATAGGGAAATAGTTATAAAATATTTCTTCAGAAGAGTGTGGTTTAGAGGGAAGGAGTACTCTCAGCACATAGCAGTTGAGACCAGTATAATTTGGTGCCATGTTTTTCTTCTTGCTGTTTGATTTGTTATCTTTCTGGGACAGCACCACACTACAATTTCAGTTGGTAGGTTCAACATGATAGAGCTCCTCCCAGAGGTGCTGCTCTCTAGGGCAGGTTGTGTGGTGTTATGCAGTGTTTGTCTTCCTTGTTTTTAACCAGCTTCACTCTATCTCTTCTCTGGATTTTTTCTTGCAGCCATTTCAAATTGCTACAAGGATAATTCACGGTATTTGAATAATGTGTATTTGGTGTGGCTTCTTGTAGGAAGTGATCTGAAGGGGGTTATTATAAACAGTTCAGACTACTGGAAGGACAATAGGTGTGGTTTGATTCCTGTTTATTATCCAAATAGTGCCATTCAGTTCTAGCTGGGAAATAATTTGGAAGTGTTAGTTTAAATGTCTGATCTACCAGAAGTTCCTCCACAGCCTGGCACCCTGGTAGGCAATTTCTTCATTCAGTCTCTCTGCTTAGGAGTAGAAGCACTTATTGCCCTTAATCAGAGGTGTGGAGGCTGCTCATATTGTACCTTAGAGTAAAAATGGACTGTCACCTTCCTTAAACTACCCCAAAAGTCACTTATTTTTTTAATGAAAAGAAAATAATTCAGTGGGCATTTTAGTTTGATTACTTATCAAAACCAATGGTATCTATAGAGAATTTCTGGTAACAATGCAGCAAATCAGAATTTTGTAAGAAGAACATTATTATTAACATATTTATTACCTGATTAATGGAACTGAGGAAGAAAAATGTGAATACTTCTTCTCCAAGAGCTGACACGGGAAATAGTGTTTTCTAATTGTTCATCTAAGGAAAACAAGCTTAGATATGACCTAAACAATTCTTTTTGTAGGTTATAGTTTTCTGGAAATACATTTCCTTTATTATCTGTAGCTCTAGCCTGCCAGCCCAACGTAGTATAAACTGCTGCTCTGGTGACTGTCAGTGCTATTGCAAATATAATACTGGATTTGTGGGAGTTCTTACTGAAAGTTTATTTGCTGTTTAATACCAAAGGGTCAGCTTGAAGCACTTTGTGTTAAAAACACCATTTATTTCTTAATGTCAGACCAAAATAAAAGCCAGTATTTATTTTCTTCCAATTTAACTTTGATATAGGAATACTGTTTCCAAATGCCTCCCATCCATAGACTATTTTTCTGTTAGTTGTCTTTGGGTTTTCTGGATGTGAGTGCTGTGCTTTGGGCTGGATGTGCTAAAAGGTTCCTTAAGGCTAGTAAGTTCCATTATTTCACACACACATTCCTAATCACTTTGAAAAGACCATAAATATCAGCTCATAAATTAGTTATTTGCATCTGCCTGCTAATATTACAGTCAGTATGTAAGAAGCCACCTGTGGAATATCTTTATTCTTTTCTTGTATGTCATAAATATGGACAGATAATCTAAGATGCTTCAAAGAACTGGGCAGGGAATTGCTTATTTTCCTCATGAAAATGCTTGATTTTTATGAAAACCAAACAACCATAAAAACCCAAAAAAAGTCTAAAGTCCCAAAACCATATAGGAATTTTTCTTTGAGGTGAAAAACAGATCTTTTGATGAAAATGTCTGTATTTTTACCTTTTACAATGCAGGTGGGTGGTGAGTTTTGGGCTGGGTTTTTTTTGGAGGGGAGTTTTTGGGTTTGATTTTGTTTTTATGGCAAGTTCCAGAAATTTCATTTTCTGGTTTCCTTTGTTTGAAAAAATATATCCACATTTATTGAAATTTGTTTATTGAGGTATGTTTTATAAGATTATAGTACTGAAGTATTTTTAACATTAACTGAATCATTTTAAAAAATCTGAAAGCAATTTGACCAAGTCATGCAAGTGAAATACCCTGTCCCTTGTTAGAAACAAAATGTGATGTTTTTAGATCAGGATTAAAATGTTTTGGAAATGTGTCTTGCATTTCTAAGGCAGCTGAAACAGGTACTGTCCAGTTTGTTGAGTGGAAATTTCCCAAACAATACAATAAATTGGGAGCTTTGGTTATGCTATGTGACATTCTGTGATAGTATTTTATTCATACATGGAAAGAACCCAAGGTTTAAAAAAAACCCCTAAACACAAGAATATGATGTGTTTTATGGGTACTACTCACAAAAATATGCAAATATGTCTAGAAGGCCTGGGGGCATATGATGGAAAATATAAGTCATTAAGATGTCTCTCTACCTTTGACTGTAAAAGTTGAATTTCTTCTTCAAAGAGAAGGGTTAGAGGGAAAGTTCAACAAACTGTAAAATGAGATTAATAAATCTGGGATGTTAACAAAGTATGGAGGCTACTTGGTAGGATGGTTGCCAAGCACACAGGAATAAGTGAAAATTATTGAAGTGAACACATAAAAGGCTTCTGCTTTCCTTTTACTGGAGGGAGAAGGCCTTTGAATAAAGGTGAAGAAGGTTCAGCAAGGTGGGGAGTGCATTCACCCAGGTACACACTAAACTTGTGCTTATCAAACTAGGGGGTTTACAGAAAGGCAGCCTTGAAGAGCTCAATCTATGTTTTAAAAGTGATTTTTCACTACTAGGAAATATTTCTGGAAAGCATTCATTTATTTGCTTTTACTGCCAGCAGCTGCTCATGCTCTCGAGCAGGTGAGTCAGTATTTAGACTTGTAGCCAGTATTTGCAGATGCTTTTCACTCTCACAGCTGCTCCCAGTGGAGAAGTGCTGGTCGATATGGCAGTGGCATCAAAGGGGGGGATTTACTGCAGATAGCTGTGTAGGCATGGCTTGTGTGGTTTCAGACAAAGTTTGTTTGAAATACGGGAAGGATAATCACATGTAGGTGGACAGGCCCAAATAGAGAGGCATGTCTGCAAAAAACTTGAGATATGTAACAAATTCAAGGAATGCTGGTTTCTGGAGTCCTACCATGAGACAAGGTTTTCTCCATCTTTGTCCTACCCCGCTAAAACTTTAAAAATAAACAGAATGTAATACATACACTCAATAAATGTAAACAGTTTGTTTAGCCCTTTTAGAATGGAGCTCAGTAGTGGGCGTGATACCCAGAAAAGAACGAAACTGTGTTTTTCTGGTGTCTTTTATCCTAGCCCAAGTGAGATGGACACATCAGGACAGCTTGACCTCTGAAGTCTTTTATTCTTTCCAGTCTGTTGATACTAATGAGGCTCTCAGACAGAATGATCTCCCCTCTTCTGTCATATCTTCACTTCATCCATTGCTGGCACCCTGTCTCTTTGTTCTCCACACGAAAAGCTCATTTACTTGTTGTCTTGCTGGCTGTAGCTGCTGGCATTCATTTCCTTTCTGTGCATTTTCTTCAAAAGGCTTGAAATGTCACATAGCTACATGTCCTGCTGAGATGCTCTTGTCTTATTAATGTACCAATGGGTGTTTTTTAATGAGAAAACATGAAAGTACCATGAGTCTCCTCTGCACCTCCCCGGACTGATCATGAGAAGTTGATGAATTGTGTGAAGTCTGCAAAGACTTGGGAATTAATTTTAAATCTATTTGGGCAAATATGCACAAATAAGAGTTTGTTCTTTTGGAAATGGTTTGAAATTGGCTTTTCCAAATAGCATATTTTGATGAGGGCTCAGAGCTCTGAGGCTCAGCACAACCTGACACATATATCCCCAGAATAATATGACTAATTCATTCCCCTAATGCAATAAAGGCAACTCACATCACAGAGGCTTGCATTAACTGTTTCCACTGACTTTCATCTCTTGAGTTAGTAATTTGGGGCTCATGTATCTTCTCTAGTGAGAGCCATCAGATGCTCATGGGGTGTGTGCTTGCTGATCTGAGGAATTGGTGCAGCATAGACCCACTGAGGGGGCCAGGTTCCTCATCTCAAGAATGGGCTACTTTATCTCTGACGGAATGTGGTTGTTCCTTCTTTTTTGGCTGAGGAAAAAGTCATCATCCCAAGTGCTCTTGAAGAGAGCTCTGGTATGTGTTTTCTTGTGAATTTGGGATCTTCACTTTCAACTCTCCAATGTCAAACTCTTGGTCTAAGTGATATTTTGCTTTTGCTGCACTTTTTGTTCCACAGTCTTCATTGTATAACGGAGAAGAGAAGGCAAGAGAGAAAAAAAAAATAGGACAGGCAGCAGGGTAGGCAGCTGTTTAAACTCAGTACTGTGTTTTAAACAGGTCTATAGAAACCAGTATGTGTGTCTACAGTTACACTGTGTGAGGCAGGCCCATTGCAGCTCACTGAAGGAATGGTTTGGTAGTTTCCTTAGTGGAGACCTTCTTCTCTTGTTTTTTTTCTACCCACCATGTATGGGCTGTGCATGACTTTGAATCAAGAGATGTGGCTGGTATCAGTAGGAATCCCAGTACTTCTAGAACCAAGGCAAAATACCCAGGACCATAGATTTTAAAAGTCTCAGCTTTGGGTTAACAATAGGGTAATTACTATGACAAGGGAGGTTTTTGGTTTGTTTTCTGAGTGCTTTTGAAAGTATGTCAAGCTCAAGATGTGATATCATGAATTATTTGTTCCTACATTATTTTCAGGAGAAACTGAGGCACAGGCTAAGGACCTAAGGGGTTTCAGAACAGTCACACTGTTGATATGATAAGGCGGGGACACGTGCTAGTGTGCCTTTGACTGCTGTGTGCCTTTCCTGAGCGATGTCCCCTGCCAAGATAGCTCCAACGCTGCAGTGCATGTCCCTGCTGCTCCAGGGCCTCCCCATGCACAGTATCACATAGTTCCAACCCCAAAGTGAGGACAGAAGGGTTGGAACTAGCTAATCTTTAAGGTCCATTCCAATCCCAAAGCTAAGGTTCTATGATTCTGTGCCAGATGGAGCCACTCAGCACAGCCACTGCCCTTGAGACTGGCTGGCTGCACTGTGGGGCACTCTGAGCCAGATGTGTCTCCGTGCTGCAAGCACGTGGGAGGCTGTGCTCTCAGCAAGGAACAGTCCAGTGCTCCGTACCTGAGATTTGCTGGGGCCTGCATTCTATTGTCCACTTGGTAGCTGAGACTAATCTGCTTGCATGAGACAGGAATAAATGCGCCAGAGTCCACCTTCTATCACCTACAAGCAGCTCCCTGTAAGAAAATGCAAAGAGCCACCCAAAGACAGGAGAAAGCTTCATCTGATCACCATGCTGTTACTGGTGATAGCCAGCTGGGGAAGCCTGGAGAGGAATATAAGAATGTAACAAGCCTGTAGTGATCCCTCTACAGAATACTCCCCCAAAATCCAGGGATTTATGGCTCAGGTACTCCCTAAAGGCAATGGTGGTAACTTTGTATTCAGGAGTCCTTGACAGATTTTCATTGTGATTTTTCCAACTTTGAACATACATACACTTTTACACTTATTCCTGCTAAGATGTTTTGCAGCTTAACAAGGTATTGTATCATCAAGAATCTCTCATTTGCCTTGAACTTCTTGCCACCTGCTAATTTCATTTAATGCCCACCATGGGAATTATACTTTGAGACCAGATGATCCCTTGCTGAGCATGTGATATGCACTGAAATGTGTGCTGCATGGGCAAATGAGAGTCATAAAACAGAGATGTTTTTGGTCTGTGCTTTGTGAAGGCATGTCAGACTACCACTAAAACTCCTTTTCCACTGCAAGAAGAGCTTCCAAAAAGTGACTCACTTTGTACTGTCAGTTAAAAAAATTCAAATCCTGAAATCTAGTGTGAAGCCTAGGGGAAGAGGTGTGGGAAAGGAATGATGAGGAAGTTTCAGATGAGACCTTGTCTTGAAGCATGCATTAAATATTGTAACCTAAAATCCATTTATAGTTAGGTCAAAAGTTCAGAAGAAAATAAAGCACTACAGGAAAAGTATGGCATGGATTTCCCTTACAAAAATACATCTCAGAATGTGAAACTGTCCTTGAAAATAAGAACACTAAGATGTAACAAAGGAGCACAAGACTGGATACATAAGTTATTGATGGCAGCAGATCTTTAAATTACATAGAGCAGTGGGGAACACCCAGCCTTAAGAGATAACACATGCATATCCGCATATTGACACACGTTCTTTTTTAAAATCTGGCCTCCTGTGTCGATGTTTTCATTGGCAGCAGCAAAATAAATTTTGCCTAATCTCTGATTTTCATTCCAGATAGCATCTTCCTTTTTCCAGCTGCCAGTAGTTACAAGGATGTCATGCAAGAGTAGTAGCTTAGTGGTATGAACTAGTGCCTTAGTCTTGCAAATCTCCTAGTCCTGATTCCTGTTTTGATAAGCTGTGTTGTTTCTTCGTGGGTTCTCTACCTTGTGGTTTCAGGGGATTTCCTGCATGAGGGAGGCTTGTGGAACTGAGATCATTATGAGTGCATCCTGTGTGCTCAAATTAAGTTTTTATGTTATAAAAGCATATCATTAATTCCTTCTATTTCATACTTGTGTGTGTGTGTGTGTGTGTGTGTGTGTGTGTATCTAAACCTTATTGTGATGTTGTGATGATAAAATCAAAAAAATCAGGATCTTCTAGGATTGAAGGTTTCATGATGCCTAACATCCATACCTTCTTCCACTTACAGCCCCACATGTTTAGAAACAAAAAAGCACTGTTTTGGTGGGTTAACACACCGAAGTTTAGGGAGTTTCAGTCATCACAATAGTATGCAAGAAAATGTAGAAACCTCCATTTTGAGGTGTTTTACCCATCACTTTTCTTGAATGTCATCCCTGCCAGCAGGAGTCTGAACCAGACAGTTGCCACTAAAACAACCCAAAAAATCTTTTCTAGGACTGTAAATATAGGATCACTAGATACTGTGAGAGATTCTTGAATACTGTCCCCTTAACTGTTCTGACCAGATGATTGTCTAATCTCTTCTTAAAAACCTCCACTGATGGATATTCCACATTTTCCACACACAGTCTTTGAGTGCTAAACTGACCTTCCCACTAGAAAGCTTTCCTTGTGTCAAATTTGCATCTCCCTTGTGCAATCAAAGCCATTAATTCTGTTCTATTGCAACAGGCATTGGGAAGAGTTCCCTGCTTTATAGTAGCATTTTATGTACATGAAGCTTACAGTTTTCCCTCTTCCTTCTGTTTTCCAGATGAAATCTCCCCCATTCCTGTGCTCATAACTATAGATCTCTTCCTTGAAGCGGGCTACCAAAAACAGATGCAGTAATTCAGAACTTGCCTTAACAGCATTTGACAAAGTCGATGTTTTAGAAATTTCTTTGCATGTATTTCTATAGTTTTGTATGACATTTAGCTTCATCCATCTAAGGATAACCTTTGGCTTCTTTGTAACAGAGTGGAACTGCAACAGGAATGGCAAACCTGTGCTGCTGAGTGTGGTCTGCAAGGGGAGCACGCATTGGGCTGTGTAAGGTACTTGGAAGCATTCCCTATGACTGGAGCCAGAGAAATGGCTCAGACACTAGAATTCATTCCTCAGACTGAGGTGTGGAAGACTCATTTTCAATTTGGATTTAATCCTACAGTTCTCCTTAAGAAACTGAGCTTGAAGAACTCAGATGAATGCTGCTGCCAATTGAAGGCAGCCAAGGAGT
Organism: Thryothorus ludovicianus; assembly: GCA_013397245.1. Lineage (NCBI taxonomy): Eukaryota > Metazoa > Chordata > Aves > Passeriformes > Certhiidae > Thryothorus > Thryothorus ludovicianus. The sequence goes on along the minus strand of VZTB01014992.1, from coordinate 648,293 downwards.
CACCCAAGCTACCATTGTAAGACAGGGCAGTGGTTTTCCTGACCATTTCTGCTACAAAGAGTAAAATCTAGCCAAACACTCATTTGTAGTACTTGTATTTAACTACAAAGGCAGCACTGTCCTGCCAGAAATTGTCTAAGCTGAAGATATCCAAAGGGACAATTTCTGCTGAGTGAAGTCCATTGGTTATCACTGAGATGGAGAAACAGGATGGCTGAGCAAAGAATCAAGATTCCAAGGATTCTGTCATTCAGATTATGCATTCAGATTATGCATAACACTGCAAATATGAAACACTATCTAGAGCTAGTCTTAGATACAAAGTACTGAGCTGGTTTGTTAGTAATCAGCACCAGTGTTGCACAGCTCCATGAGAAACATGCAAGGACCGCTTGTCTTCCCAAGTACAGACATGCATTTGCAGCTCTACACAAGCTCTTCTCTATTAGTCCAATCTATGAATGAATACACACTGATAAGAGATGCTTAAATATTGTGCCTGAACTATGTTTTGACAGCTGTTGCTTGTACTGTCTCCTGCTAGGTCTATCTTTTAATTACATCAGGTTAACACAATGTTTCATCTGTCACCCTCGGCTGATAGCAGAAAGGGACAAATTCAGCCATGGAATGAACAGGTTTAGCTTTTCTCACTGCCAGGATGCAGTGCTTGCTGCTCTCCTCTTGAATCACTCACTACCTGTAGTCAGTTATCATGGTTAGAAAAAGAAATGGCCTGTCTGAGGGTTGAGCAGTGGTTCAGGGAATTGGCATGTGCTTAACATGACACTGTGGTCCTGCAGCTAAAGCAGTTTTAGCTGAATCTGTGGCATGTGGATTCTAAATCCCAAGGGTTAACTGTATTTTCATCACCTACAGGCATCTGAGAACTGATTGGAGAATAAAAAAAGTAGTCTTACTGTTTGATCACTTACTTAAGCTATGTACACATCTTTCTATTGCCACTTTAGTGTTGCTGCAAGTAGGAATTGCTCAAATATTCCCAGAGAATAAAATGGAGAGCCTTCAAAGTTAGTGTTCCCTCTATGTACAGAGTTCTAGATGGGGGATGTAGGTAATTACCTTTAATGGCAAGTTTATGGAGGCAGGATCAGTGTGCTGGGAAGTGATTCCATGTCACACGTCTTCAGTGAGTTCTGTAGTGTTTCTGGGATCTTGCATGTGAATAACAAGCCTTGCAAATACTCTTTGCAAGTGAGTTGGCTGCTGGAGAACAAAGGTTGAAACCAGTTCAAAGAAAAGTATCCACTAACAGCTTGGAATAAAATTTATATTTAAAATGACCCTGGAAAATGAATTTCCTTTGGAAAATACGCAACTGGGAAGAACTCAGAATAGACTCTTTGCTGACTGCTGCAGAACTGTATTAAGATGGACCAAAATATAGTAAGGTCCAATAAATGTTACAACTTGCATATAGAAGCTCAGAGTATTGCAAGGTTTTCCAAATACAAGAATTCAAAATTTAAGGAAGACTGGTTCGATTTTCTCACCTTCTGCCATGCACTAATGTGCACTAAAAGAAAGTAATGTGCACATTTAGTAGTTGCTTCGAAACGCATCCTTTAAATAAAAATAATGACATTCATGATAATGATGATTCACTGGAGCTGACAATTTGTTATCCTTATAATCCAGATTTTATTTTACCTTTATCTCTTCCTAGATCCAGAAAAGGCAGTGGGTTACTTTTTAAATGAAAAATGAAAAGTAGTTCCACTTTTATATATTCCAGCTCCAGCCAATTCTGCCAGTCTGACACCCTTCATAGTCAGCTAGGCACTGGTGACACAGTACAGAGCACAATAAGGGACTGATGTCAAACAGGGCAATTGCAAAGGACTGTCAGTACTTTGTGTTAGCACAACAGTTTGAGTTTCCAATTTCTCTCATACAAAACGTCACTATTTTGTTCTTCCTTCTTCTCTTGTTTGCATACTAACCCTCCTCCTTTGCTTCTGAGATGGTTCAGACATTACTGAGATAGCAGATAGAACACAGGTAGTTTTTCTCAGGGAAGTAATGACTCTTGTGTTCATGTCTGATCTGGCAGATTCTCCCCTTTTTGTTATTGTTGGGTTTTTTTTGTTGTTGGGTTGTTTTTTTTAACATCATTTGTTTCAGTAGCTGATAAGTTCCATTCACCATCACTGCCATGACAAGTGTCCTGTTTCCATTCTGGACTGCAATCTCTCTCACAATGAGGGAGGAAACTGTAGATGAGTGAGCATTCTCTATTCGGAGAAAAATCACAGAAGCACAAAATATTTGTATTTGGGAGAGACCCACGAGGATCGAGTCCCACTCTTAAGTGAATGGCCCATATGGGAATCAAACCCACAACCTTGGCATTATTAGCACCATGCTAACATCCCTAAAAGATATTCCCCCCCACCCCTTGCTGGAAGGAGTTGTCTGCAGGTCAAGTGGGTGAGTTGGAATGAATCACAGAGGAGAGAGTGAACAGTCACTTTGGGGTCATGTCTATTCTACCTCCCTTGTCTCTGTTCTCCCATTTTCTAGTCTTATTGAAGTTAGCTCTTTCAAGATCTTCCCTGAGAGCAAAAGGGGCAAAGAAAGCACATCTCTCTCATTTTTTGCCGAGCTGTCAGCCAAAAGCTAGTCAGACTTTAGCACCCATGAAGCTGTGAGGAGTCATTTCTCTGCTTCTGTGCTAGTTCCTGCTCATCTTGGTGAAATGCCTCCTACCTTTCTACTTTTGTAGAAAGGAGAAGCTATCTGAAATGCTCTGCATACTAACATAAGCCCAAAGCACTTTCCTGGAGTGAGAAGAGGTTTGTGATAGCATGAGTGTTATGGAGCCTGTGCATGCTGCAAACCTGAGACTTCCCAGCAGCAGGAAGGGAAAGGCCTTTCACAGTGTGTACTGTGGCTGCTCAGCAGACTTCAGCTTCACATCCCCACAGCCCCGGAGCCTGGCACAAGAGCCCTGCCCAGAGGGCTATGGCAGTCCATCATGGCAGTGGCACTGGTTTGCTCTTGCTTACTGTTCCAAGGAGTGGTAGCCCTGCCCTCAAAAATCCTACCTGCTGCTTTGCTACTGCTCTGTGCTTTAGTGGGCAATTGCAGCTGCATCTACGTGCTAGTGACATTGCTGCAAGAAGCATTAACTTTGACTAAAAAACATGATGGTTGTTAAAGGTAATTCTTTTTCCAGGGCTGGCTGACTGCTGGCTGGCTTCTCTGAACAGATTTCAAACTGCAGTGTAAATGTGGAAGAAATTCTGCAAACTTACCAGGAATATGGGGCAAAGCTCTTTCCCATCTCATCTGTGCTTTTGTCTTGTCCTTTCTGCAAGTTTGCAGAGCCCTTTGCTCCTTTTCTTGCTGTATAGTAGATAGGAATACTTGGCTTTTTGCAATCAAAGCAGCTAGGGGGGTCTCAGTGGGATTGTTTTTACATGTAAGTATTGCACAAGTCCACTCCAGGAAACGAGGCCAATATTTTCTTTAACACATGCTGGTATAAAATAGAAACAACTCTTCTAAAAACTTAGACACTGAGATGGCCTTGAATTAGGTCCAAAAGCCTCAGATTAATTACAAAACTAAATCAGAATGAATGTTCTTTTATAGTTCTGCTGCACAATGGTCCCTGGACTAAGTGAACCTGGATGTCAAATATATAGATAAGGATGATCTATATTGAAGCAGAATAAAGGGCACATTTATCTTACTGTGAATTAAGGGTCCATTCTTTGTGAAATTCTGCTGTTGCTTTACTGTATTTTAATAAATCTAAGAGCAAAATCAGATCTCTGCTATTGAGAAGATGGTGTTGCAAAGCATATGCAGCTTATTTCACTCAGTTGTGCTCCTTTGCCAGAAATTTGTCTCTTCTCTCCCAAAAATGGTGCTGCAATGTTTCTTGTGCGACAGAAACCTACAGCGGATGCCACAAAGGTCAGCTGTCCTCCTTCTCATTTAAAGGCTGTCAGGGTAGAGCCTCTATTAACTTTATAAGTTTTAACTTGCAGAGCGAGAACCTGAATAAATTGTAAAGGACTCCCATTGCCTTTCACAAAGAGATGAACAGTCCTTTTATGCTTTACGTAACTACAGAATGCTTTGGAAACAAGGTTACATCTATTTCAGTCCTTATGACCGAGGCAGCTCAGGCAGCACTAACTGCAGGCAGGTTTCCAAGCAGAGAAAAGAGTTGGGGCCTGCAGGATTTTGGGAAAGACAGCATTTGGGAACGAAGGAGCCCCAGGACCTACACTTGCCAGGAGCCACACGTTCACACAGATGCCCGGTACTCCTTGTAGGTTGATTGGCACTGTCATCCGCCAAAAAGGAAGCATCTCCTGCTGGCTTCCTACCAGCACGCAGTCTCTAATTTAGGAAAGCAGAGTACAGGCTTGCATGCCAGTCCTGAAAAGCTACCTACCCTGATGTGGAAACAAGGACAGGCAAATCTGTAAATCTCTAGCCAAGAATAAAAGCACACTCTCTTCTGGATGGAAACAATTTCAGCGCATGGTGAGATGAAGGGACTTTGTTAAGCCTGGAGGAAACTCAGGGAGTTGTGCTTGCTGCTTTCAGCTGGAAGGGGTGAGGAGATGGAGCCAGGCTCTTCCCATAGGTGGACACTGGCAGGCACACAGTGCCATCAGTCACACACTGCAGTGAAAAACACTGGCTCGATACAGGGACAAAGTATCACAGCCAGGGGGATGCAGCATGGGGACACATTGTCCAGGGAAGGATCTCCATCGTTGGACACCAGTCAACCTGGCTTGACTGGACAAGCATCTGAGCAACATTCTATGCCTTTGAAGGTGTCCCTGCAGGGAGTGGAGTGTGCATGAGACAAGCTCCAGGCCTCAATTTTTTCTTTGATTCCAGGTTGCTACTTATATTATTTCTAACTGAAGTGACTGTGGGAAAAGTCACTTCACTCTGTTTCCCTCTGCTTCCTCCTCCACATTTGAAATAGTATTTTACTTGCATCAAGCTTATGTCCTTCATTTTTATTGACTTGTTTTGTTCCAGGATATGCTTGAAGGTATACAAACCATAAAGATAGTATCAATCTTTAGGAAGGCAAATACTGAAAAAAATGGCAGGCCAGTAGTTTAAATACCTTGAAAATGCTGTAACACCTTAAAAAAAAGAGGTTTCTTGATAGGGATTGAAATTTTAAAGTGTATTTGTCAATTTTCCCCCTTTTAGGTCTCCAGAAACAACTCTGTTTATATCTAGAGAAGCACCATTACATGGAGCAAAAATAGTGCTATCTAGTTATTCTCAATCATGTCCACATGCAACTTTGCTTGAAATGATGCAGAATAGGTCCAGTCTTAACTTACACAGACCTTGTGGGCATCTGCAATGTGAGGCTGAATTTAAACAATTATAATAGCTGCAGGTGGAAGGCAGTATAGGACAGGATGTTCTGGTTATAGACATTGAGAGATAGCTCAATTTCCTAAAATGTCAGTGATGTCAAAAACTTCTACTACGTAGCCACAACCTCCTCCTTCCCCTTAGACATTTCACCCTTAGAAAAAGCCAAGCTTTTTCTGGTAGTAATGCTGGAAATACTTCATTGCCCTTCCTGCAGGCAAAGTTTTCTCTATGTATGGATACATGAGAATGGTCAGATAATGAATGAGCCAATTGGCTGAACATCTGCAGGTGCTCTATAATGACAACAGTTAAGCTATTCTCAAGTCATTACCATATTACATTAACTTACTACAATACTATTAATTAGAATTCATGTTCTAGAAAAGAAACAGAGCAGCAATTACACTGGCATTTAATGACCTGTAAAAGTAAAATATAAAAATGGTAAATTTCCTCATGTAATTAATTTAAAGCTGAAAGATGGTGGCTCAGACTGCTCCCCAGTGTAGCTCCAGCCCCTTCTGTACTTTAGCAACATGAATGATTATACTTGTTCCCTTTTATCTTGAAAGAATGATTATTTGCATCTAAATAAAAACCTCTTCTAAATATCTCTTCAATAGATGTGCCAAAAGCTAGGTATCAGACAAAGTTCAGTTGGTTTCACTGAGAAGTCTGAAAGTTGATATGATTTTGGGAAAAAACGTAGTAAGGTTTGTGACTAAACCTGTCAGCTGACCTCAGCAATGTATATTTTGCAGACAATATTTAGCAGTGATTACTATATTGAATAACATTTAAAGGCTCTCTTTACTTATTTTCTAGCTCCCCACACTTTGACAGAAGTAAATATAAGTGTTTTTAAGTTATTATTTGATGCTGAAATTCTCAAATTCTATGACACGGTGATTTCTTCAGGATATGTCCTTAAAAAGTGAAGCAGATGTGTCCTGCCTGGCTCTCTGAGGGATTACAACAACAAGTCCAGTCTGTGCTGGGATGCAGACACCTTTGCAGCTGTGGGAGTTTCATGAAACAATGGAGTTATCTCTCCTTGTGTGCTCAGCATTGACCTGCTTGGAGCCCTGAAACACAACTGTTTGAGTGAGCTCAACCAGTTCAGCCAGGAACCCCTGAAACAGCTCTTGCTCATTATTTTGGGCTCCCTTACAAGTGGGAACTCTGGATACCATCCAGTCATGAATCACAGCATTGTGAAACAAAGTAAAGAGAATAAGCTGGAGCAACAGGAACGTGTGTGGGTTTGCTGTCTGTAACAGCAGTAGAAACTGGGCTAGACACCTCCTATCCATGAGCTATCATCCAGTATAGGCTCAGTCCACAGAGCAACCCATGGGTGTTGCCTTTGGTCTGAGGGAGCTATGAGCCACAGCTTCTTCCAGCCCTCCTTGATGCTTACTGTTACAAAAAACGTGATCCACATTATACTTTTGTAATACATGGCCCTAGATCCTGGCTGCTTGTCCGCACATTTTCTACTGCATAATTTTTGTGGGAAACGCAAAACCATGGCCCTGGGCATTTAAAAAAATAATCTGGGTGAGAAGCTACTATACTTACCAAGGGATCTTCCATAACAATGCCTATTTTCAGACTGATTTTCTTCCCCTGGTGAGAGAGGAGAAACTGTGGGATTTTAATGATTCATTTTATTGAGGGACCTGAATGTTTATTGTTGTTTTAACTATAAAAACGTACAGAGGCTGGAATCTCTCCAGAGAAAAGAAGGCAATTTCTTTTATTTCCTTACACTGCATGGGGCAGTTGCAGGGGAATATTTCCATCCTTATTACAATACGCATTTTCCTGAGCAACAGTGGGGCACAGAAGTCTGCAAACTTGAAGAAAAACAGGATGACAGTCAAAAGTCAGAGATGAACATTGAGGTGTCTCTTCTTATTTGATGTAAGTGCTTGGTTTTCTAATATTCTTTCTATCTAATAATAGTCAAAGCCATTAGAAAGGATATCTTAGCAACTCAGAACTTCAGGTTGTAGTCTTCTTTATAGACAAGATTCATGCAAGGATTCAGTGTATTTATTTTTAATTGCAGTTAGTTATTGTGTGTGTCGTGCTTATGTGAGGCTACATATATGACTGTGATAGCCTGTATGAAATCCCAGGAAAGGCAATTTCTGCTTAAATATTAAATATAGTTTAGCCTCAAGTGTTTTAAATCAGGCTCAATCCCTTTTGCCTCTTAACCAGGCTATAGTACCCCATCATTTTAAAAATAGTTTCATATACCTGAGTAGGGAAACATAATCTTGACATGCTGCCCTGGTTGTCCTCCCAAACTTTTGAGGCAAGCTTTCAAACCTTCAGAGCAGGCATAATGGAAAAAAGAAGTCAGAAGGCCTGTGACTCTCTTCTTGAATATATATAAAAAAGGATGATGGGATGTTGCAAAAATGGATTTAAGGATTGTACCTGAAGCTTTGTGATACTTCAAAGTAAGCCATTATAAACGTTCTGATTTGACCTTTTGCTTAGTCTCTCCTGGAACTTTTCCTGTAGTCTCTGTTGCAGAAGAACTGTAAGACAGAAGTTCCTTGGTGAGGCTCTCATATGGGGCTCAATTTCCAAAGCAAATTGTTTTCTGCATTAGTATTACTTTAATTGTTAGTTCATAAAAATAGTAATGTGGTTGAACAACTTTTCATTTTAATATGGATAGTAGAGGCTTAAAAAATAAAATTGCTTATGTCACTTTGGGGGTATTTGTCCAAAGCCCAATATATTTTGTAATGTATATTAATAATTAGATCTGAATTTGATCCTTGCAAATTTGGCACTAGCTACTGTGTCCCTAATTACAGGAAGTTCCTTATGTTAGGGTGCTAAAGTTTACTGGGGAAAAGGTGCCTCAGGTTCCACCATTTGTTGTGTGGGTTTTCACAGGATGCAGACAAAAATCCCAGAACTCTGCATAACACAATGGTCTCACTGTAAAATCTGCAGTGGACTCCTCGTGGATTCACCTTTCCTTGGCAGGTTTTTTATTTCAGAAATATTTGGTGATCTATTCTCTGAAAGCTTAATGCTGTGTTCCAGGTATATGCCTTCTCACTCGCTGATTTTGGTGATTAAACAGAGCCATCAATCCATGAGACACAAGTATGCAAAACAAAATGCTTGAAATAATTTTTCTCTACCACACAAGCGAGAATTTGGTGTAAGGATCTGACCCCACACAGCATTATGGGTACTAATTTTAGACAGTCACCTTTTTGACACTTATGCTAACCTAATTAAGTGTCTGTTTTACCCTTAGGGTTGGCACTTTCAGGAGATGAGATAACAGCTGCATCTCTGTGAGAAGCCTTGTGAAGGGCAAAATATTTGTTAGCAGTTGCTATTTTCAGCCTTGCCAGAATAAACAAAGAACGAGGCACCTGCAGTCATTTCTTTTGAGAAGTCAGCACAATTTGTACGTGCTCTGGGGTCAGCAGAGGAAGGCACAGGGAGGATGGGCAGCCTCACACGTCAGGCTGTAGGAAGATGCTTCTGGAGGGACTGATGGGCTCTTCAGCTCGGAGACACATGGGACTTGAAGGTGATTAATAATACTCCTGTAGCAAGGGTGAGGAATGCACAGAGGAACAGAGTGCTTTGAAAGCATTAATGCATCTTGGGGCAGCCCAGTGTGAGATCCACACAGGCTATAAACAAGAGAGCTAGCACAAACAAACTGGGGGAGTTCAATCAGAGGCGAAGAAGAAAACAAGAGATTTTTATTTTTTTTCTTACTCCTTTTTATAATTAACCACAACTAGACTTTAGGACACATCATTTTAGACCCTGATTGTCTAAACAATATATCTTCATCCTGAAAACAATTAGGCATTGGGCTTAACATGCCTCAGAGGGTTACATAAACTAGATCCAGGACAACTCCTTACCCAAGAAAAACATTCCTGACTGTGTGGGAGAGCAGATGGCATTTGGGTAAACTGTACTTGCAGGAAACCCCCCTGTGCCATGAGATGGCAAATGGCTACTGTCACTGCTGGGGTTTGTGTTTGTCCTTGCTCAGGTTTGTGGGAAGCTGTGGAAAAAAGAGGAGCTTGATAAAATATGCCAAATGCTGTGGGGATGAAGCAGAGTGTTAATCTGCAGAAAGGTTATTACAAGGGTCAGCGCTGTTGTACATTTACAAGTGCCTGTAGCTGATGTGCCACATCATACTCTATCTTGGGCAATGTAGGGGGGCAAAATTAAGGGGGATTTGTGTCCTGGCAAGGAAAGGCTAGGAGTGAATGCAGCCACAAGTAGGTTTGGATACGGAAGAAGTATCTACAGCTGCTCCCCATCACATGACTGAGAGCATCTCATATTGGGAAGAGCTGTGTGGATTGGGCTAAACACCTGAGACTCTTAAGCAATCTCATTTTGAAAGGCAGTGGGAAAACTACACCAAAGTGTGGCTCTGGATTTTACACCATCTATTCCTTCAGTGGGAAGATCTATGTTGTACTGAATAAAGGTATCTGGAAGAAGAGTGGCATAGCCCTGGTAAGTCTTACCTGGGACCACCCTGCCCATGATCCAGAGCCCCTTTTAAATCCTTGGGGTTGTCAGTTCCTGCTCTTGTCGTGTTGCAGCAGTGCTGGTCTCTGTGACCTGTTGAGGTAGGCCCATGTCCTAGCTTGTTCCTGTGGTGACAGTCAGAGTCCAGGGAAGAAGTCACTGCTTTGAGTGAATGTAGAATGATGGATTCCACTGGAGTGGAGATTCAGTGAGTATTTCTGTAGGCCTTAGGCTATTTATTTCTGTGTACTGAGAGAACTGGAGGAGAATTAGAGGAATTAGACTGCAGCTGATCTCTCACAGCTACTGGGCTGGGTTGGGTTTGAAAAAATGTTATTAGTATCTGATTTCTGCTGCTGTGCTTACCTGAAGACTAAATTCTCTATGAAACTTTTTCCCCTAAATAAGTTAAGAATTAAACTCTTGTGATTCAGTAACCATGTGGGACATTTGACCAAGAAGTTTATCTCATCACTCTGGTTTTGGTCCCTCATGGTCTCTAATGCCTTTCCCATAATAACCCTTCAGCCTTGATTTGTTGCAGTTACTCAAGGGTTTGGATTATTTTTGAGATTACTTTTGTATTATTATATTTTGTATTGTTACCTGTAGTATTTTTAGAGAAGGATGGGTATTTGAGGGTAGAGAAACTGCATTTTCATCTGCATAATTTGTCTGTGTTGCCATGAGTAAAAAAAGCCTGCATAAAGTGAGATTTTCTAGGTCAATAAATGAATATTGATTATTCAAAAATCTATTGTGAAGAGGAAGAAGTTCAAAACTTGACAATGATGAGTAACTTGTATTCTTTCTGAACTCAGAGATATCTAAGGGAAAAATAAATGTCTTTTTATAGAAAGGGACACTCAGGGGACTAAAAGAGACTGGCAGAAACTATACATTCTGCCTATTTGTAGAACCAGTGCTAAACTACAAAAGATATTAAAGGGCTAGTGATCTGTTTTCACCTTCAGGTAGTTTTGCAGTTTTTCACAGCCTTTCACAACTTAATAATAGGTTAGGGCATTGTGGGATGGTAGGGATGGAGGTGCCTGATCACTGAACCTTCATGTTGCCAGCAGCTATTTCAAAGCCAGAGCTCTTCCACCACTTTTTTTTTTTTTGGCTCATCTATATAAATGAGCTCTCTTGCTTTAAAGAGTGCATGTTCAACTGAGCTTGTGGAGAAGCAACTTTCCCTTTGGCTTGTACCTCATTGCCATTGCAGGAACTTAGGAAAAGAATCAGTCATCCAGTAGAGTAACATTAGCTGAGTGCCCAATGCTTTTGGCACCCAAGAGATGGACAGAGTGCTATTCTTGATCTTCCCAGAAAGCAGAAAAGGATGCTACTCACAGGGTCCCAGCCTTTGTGTTAATCCAGCATTTATCTCAAGACCCAAAGTTCACTACAGTAATGCTGGAAATAAAGACTGACTAATGGTTTGTGCCGATTGCTGGGAACAATGACCATAATTTAAAGGAACCTAATTTAAACTCCCAATCCTTCTTAGTTGATCTGGGGTATCTCAACCATCAGGTCAGCCTGAAAATATCTCCAGTGCTTCAAGTTAAATTAGCCTGATCTGATTTCTTTTACAAAAGTAAAGCTGAAGTGTGTGTTGTTAATTATCTTTTGCAAGAAGGGCTGTTTCCACCACAGGCCCTTAGAAAATAAAGAAAATCAGAAGGATCTGGGAGAATCCCATGAGTGCTTTCCCACAGGATAAGAGGATGGAGAAAGGGTATTTGGGGTGCAGCTGGCTGAAATGATTACTTTAGCACAGCAGGGATCCTCAGCATGTTGTCAAGGTTGTGTCACGGGGCCAATGCATCCAGCAAAGGCTGCAAGTACACTGAGGAAAGGCCTTTTCTTAGAGTTTTTACTGGACCTTCAGTTACATCCAGTACAGCCTACTTTATAAAGTCCTAGATAAAACAGCTTTTAAAACTTGGCTTATCATTATTTAACTAAGTGGTTAGTTCCCAGTGGAAAGGTCTTTTCAGCTTATCATTGAAAGACAGGCTTTATAGTGCTCTGGCTCTGTGATAACTTCTCCAGTTTGTCCTCTGTTGTAGAGAAATCTGTTCCATAATTTACAGTCTCTTACTCTTGAATTTGTGTGCTCAGAGGGCTAACACCTTTAAATATGGTGCATTAAAAGGAAATTAATCTAAGAATAACTGACTGGGAAAATATGCTTATTAACTGCATTAGTGAGATGACATATTCTCCATATTGTTGCCAATCTGCATCTCCCCACCTCCTTGCTTGCACTAAATAAGGACTTGCTCCTGGAATTCAAAGTTGCTTCTGTTGTTAAATCTGATAGGTTCCAGTTAAGTGTCGACATCAAATGAATATATCTCCACTCTATAAAAGCAGGCAACTCATCTCTTTTTGCCTAAGGGAGAGTAACACAGAAGGCAAATCTCTTGTTGCCAAGAACCCTCCAGTCCAAGAGCTTGAGAAATCTGACTTAGTAAAGAATTTTTTAATCTTTTGTTTACAAGTTAAAAATTCACTTTTTCTATAGTAGATTCAAGCCTGAATAATGTAGTAAGAACTGTATTATAAGCACTATATTCATGCTTAAAGCAATAGTTACTGAAATTCCAAACCATCTGAGCAAATCTGCTTCAGATTTGGCTCATTGTACTTTATTCTTTTAAGAACAGAAACCGAGTTTAAAGTCAAAAGTTAATTTCTGGTGATGTGCCATAGAAAAAAGAGCATATCACACAAATATATTCTGTGCTAACCCAGTCACTATGGAATAGCTTTCTGTAGGGAAAATATTAAGAAAAAAATATAAGAAGCTCTTGTATCACATCTAAGGATTATCCATGAACAGTGAAATCAAACTGAATCACAAAATGCAAAATAGATGTACAGGTGGTGCTGTCTTTTCATCTTGTGAAGTAGGAATGGGCTAAAATTGTTGTTGGGCACAAATTTAAAGTTAAAAATTGCAGTTCCTACCCAATCATTACATGTTTAAGTGTGTATTTAAAGGATACATTTTGGATGGTTAAAGCAAAATTAATTCTAAATACAGCAGTTAAGTATCTATTTGACAGATATTTTAAAAAATTCATTATGAATACAGGGCTCAGAATGATTTATTAAGCTCACTAAAGCTGGAGTCATGCATAAGCAATAAAGGAAGGTATGCTGCAGCTCTATTCTAGCTTTTCAAATTCTGCTGCTGGTTTTAAAGTTTCTAACTTTTAAAGCTCTCTTCCTTTACTGAAATGCAAATGTCAGTCCATCTGTTGTATGCCATATGCTTTTCTTAACAATATTATTGTTTAAATATCCGTTTATTAAAAAAAAAAAGAAAAAAGTACTATCTTCCTGCACTCTAAAGAATCTTATTATAGTTTTTATGGATTTCACCATTGTTTGCTGAGAGATACAACATAACTTTTGACTTTGATCAAGCTGTTGTTCAGCTTTATTCACACTGGTGCTCAATACACAGTAGTTTTTCAGATAACAATAAATTGAAAATGTTCTCATTTAAGAATTATTTTCTAGGCATGAAAATGCCAACTGAATGGCCAAAATGAATTAATGGAAAACTCAAAAAGGAATTTTTTGCAAAGCTGTCTTTTGCATGAAGACACGGTGGTGCCTTGAATCCAAACAGTTTTAAAAATTAAAGAAGGAAAAGATGTTGCAGCTTTTTATTTGAGGAAAATATAACTGGAGTCCAACTGTGAAAGAGCTTGTAGGGGTTTGAAAAGAGAATGCTTAAATGTTGGTAAGAAGGTAAGAGGTAATCAAGGGATACACAAGTGAAAATAAATAGCAGAGGGAGGTTCAATTCAATGATTAAGTGAATTGGTTCTACTGGATTGAATGAAGAGGAATTCTGGAGGTCTCAGAACTTAAAAGAGGTGAAGAGTGGAGACCGTGGGATCTGTAAGCACTAACATTTCTGCTTTATTTTTGAAGTTCCTGTGAAGAGCTGCAATGTCTGCCCCTTCAGCTACATTCAAGGCTCTCTGCCACAAAAACCGGGATTTGGAGTGGCCCTGTCCTTTGGGGAAAAAAGATAATTTTGAGGTTATGCCCTTCCTTTGGGGAAACAGATTTATACCAATCTCTCCTAGATTGTGGGCTAGAACCTGCCATAACAGGAAAATGCTGTTCTCGAATGGGAAAGACAGGGAGGTGTCCTGCTTTACACGGGCATGCACTAGGATCTGTGGGCAAGGCCTGTAGGGATTTGAGTCCTTTTGCTTGCCCTTTCTGTAGGAACCATTGGATGCCTAGCCTGGCCTTTTGATGTGGTGAGCAGAGAGCAAGCTACTTCCAGGCTAAACCAAAAATACAGCATTGAGATGGCACTGAGGGGCTGGGTAGATACATGCTCTGAGCTTGTCCCAAATTCTCAGCAGGGTGCTTTGCACCACCTTGGGAAACCTTTTCTCTTTCCAGTCTGGTCTCCAAGGCTACCTAACTACAGCAGGCTGTGTTTACCTTTCAGCCCATCGTCAAGTGGAAGAGCCGTGATCATTTCAACATCTTCACATTCTTTTGATTCTAGACAGGGGCAGTCTTAGGAGGTCTGTTTCCTGGGAGCTGGCCCCAGCCCAAGCCTGCACATGTGGGATAGAGCTGTTGGGTGTAACTAAAGCCCAGCTGGTGAGCTGCAGGCTGTTAAACAGCATGGCTGCACATGTACCAGGGCACAGGTCTATGTCTGGGCCTGCTTAGTTTCTTATATTTGACATAGCCCAAGTACTATGCCCCCATAAGCATTTGAATTCCTTTCTGATTTGAGTTCTTCTGTTGCCAGCAAGAGCTGGTGCTTGATGCTCTTCTTGATTACATCTGGAAGGAAATTTCTTCCTAAACATTGGTGGTAAGAAATCTGCACCGTAAGTCATTTCCAGACTGCACAGAAAATGCATTTTCTATTTAGTGGAAATGCAACTTTATTTACTTCTCTTTAGAGCCTCCTGAACTGCATGTCTTTTAGTGTAGTTTCATAGCAGTTAAGTTATCCCAATAAGGCAAAGTTGTTCAGGAATTTGAAGGGATCTGATCATACTGCTATGGTTTAATGTTATCATTATTAAGTTTTTATGTCTTCTGGTGAGACTACCTTAACAATGACTAAAGATGAGTAAGAAATATAAAGGATTTCTTTAGTCTCATGTAAAGGTTTGGGGTTTTTTCCATTCTGCACTTTGTCCTATTAGACTTTTGGTTGCTTATAGACATAAGCCACTGAGGTATGTTACTCATCATTTGTTTTTCTGGACAGTATGTCCTTACTACTAATTACCTGCATGTTGTCTGACTGTTTCCCTTTGGTAATCCACGAGGGAAAATGCTATAACAAAGAATCACATAAACATTGTATTAGTGCTTGAAAGTTGACAAGGAAAGGAATAATAGCCAGCATGGATTTGTCAAGAAGAAATTATATCAGAGTAATCTATTTTTTTCTGTGACTATATAGACAGGCTGTTTGGATGGGGAGAATCAATAGATGTCACAAGCCCTGACATTAGAATGCTCTCACATTCCTGCAGATAAGCTGGGGAAACATGCTCTGGATGTGAAATTTCTCATGTGGCTGGTTTTGTGTTCTTAGTGCAAAGTTCTCTGTGGGTCACTGATCAAAAGGTGGTGAGCACTAGTGAGGCATTGTAAGGGTCTGTTATGACTCTAGGCATACTCAATCTTTTCATTAGAAATTAATTCAAGAAGGGGGAGTGTGAGTAATACTGAACAGGCAGAGACTGAAAGGTGTGCCAGGTCCTATGAGGTCCTAGAGAAACTTCCACTGGAGCGTCAGTGTATAGCTTAGGATACTGTATCCCAAGGAAGATGTGTGTGGTGCTTATTGGAAAGCAACAAGAATGACCGGTGGCCTGTGAGGGAAGGATGAAAGAGCTGTGGTTGCTTGATGCAGAGAAAAAACAGGAGGAGAAACAAGTCCTAAGCATGCAGAAAGCTCTCTAAAAGAGGAAGGGAAAAAAATTGCTCTCTTTGTCTGTGGCATATAAGAGGGAAAATAATGGACTTAAATTGTATCAGAAGACACTGAGGTTTGACCCTGAGAAAATATTTTAACATTCAGGAAAATTAAGCACAAGAACATGCTGCCTGGGCAAGATGCATAATCTCTCTTACTGATTTTTCTTTTTTTTTAAAAAGAGCTAGACAAAAATCTGTCAGGACTGCTATGGTTACAAGTCGATTTTTGCCTTAGGGCAAGGGGATGGGTTAGATGAATTCTTGGTTTCTTCAAGCACTATTGCCTGTAGTTCTGTATGTGAGTGCTGAATTCAGCACTTCCATATTCGTGTCTGAAAGCTGGCTGAATATATAGGGAGCCTGAGTTTTCACTAGACCTCTCCACTGTGCTTTCCTCTAATCCATAAAATGAAGCCCAGAAGGGGTAGATCTAATTATGTTTTAGTTTAGAGGCACAAGTATTAGGGAGGTAAGAGATAAAGAATCTCGGGTGAGAAATGTCCTGCCTTCCCAGTGATGTCCTGCCAAGTGTACCGAGTTCAGGGTTGTTATGCTCCCAAACGGCCCATCTATGATTGCATTAGCACAAAGTATCACTGTCTGAGAAGAGTTCACATGCAGAATTCATTGAATTAAAATTTAAGGCAATAAATGAGGGCTTATAATGTATTGGCAACATTATCAGTAGCGAGATTGCCAGCATATTAGTGACTATGATGGATTGACTACTGGGGAATTCATTAAATTTACAAGTCTCCTCAAATGAATCCACTGGCTAAAGTACTAATTGCTGCCCTTGGGAGCACTTTGGCCATTTAGTTTCCAAGCAGAGCTTACTCTGAGAAAAGGATTATGCTACTGATGTTTGCTTGAATTTAGGAGTAGAGTCAATTTATGTTAGGGTTTTGCAACATTGACAATAGTTTCTATTTGTACAAAGCTTGCTGCCTTACTAAATATAGGGCCTAAAAGAAATTATTTTGTGAGTTAAAAATACATTATTTAACATAAAATGCCCCAAAAGCATAAATATAAACACTAACCAACATTATATTTGTGCAATGAAGCTTAATCTAAAGGCTGTGATTGGTTGTGCAGGGTATGGCAGTGATTTCTGTCTGTGCAGTCACTTTTGCTAAAAGAGAATTGCTGAAGCTTTAAAATTGAATGTAGAGAAATCCTCTATTTCTTAAGCTGATGGACACTTCAAGGTTAATGTTGCAAAGTCAAGTGTATCTGCATATTTGTGAAAGTGCACTAGAGAAATTCTCCAAAGATTGAAACTGTAACTCTCTTCAGCAGTGTGGATCTTTGGAATTTTTTTGGATTAACCCAAAGTGCAAAGGGTCACAATCTGGATTTAATTTTCTTATTTGCAAATTCTGAATCTGGTTTAGACAACTGGAGATGGTAGAAACAGAACAGACCTTCACCAAGTGCTCGTGATTGAATCGCAAATTGGTTTATTGACTGCAAAATTGAGATCTTTAATAACTTTCATGGGTCAGTACCTGCAGAGCCAATGCCTTTAGTGGAACTAGAATTATAACTCAACTGTAATATAGAAAAGATGAACCATTTTTGGATGAGGTGACTTTTTTTTATAGACTCTTAGTGTTATATACTAAATGTTAAAGATAGCAGTAATAGTTACAATGGCTGAGAGAGGACAGGAAATCTAGGGCTTGTTCATCTGGTGCTGATGGGCTGCTATTTTGGGACCCCGAAGACCAGCACCTGAATGAATCACTGTCTGATAGTAAGACGAGTGCTGGGGCAGGAGAGAAGTTTTCTTAACTTCTGAGCTTTGTTTCACAGCTCCAGGTAAACCCAAATGCAGGAGCAATCGTTGCTGGAATAATTGTTTCACTGTTACAATATAGTTTTTCCTTTGGGCTTTTATCTTGCACAAGATGCAATCCTGGCATGCCAAACCTGCGGAATGAGTGACTCATCTATTGTATTGCCTTGTTCTCAGCAAATTGCAGTGTGATTCCCAGTTTACCTGCCATATGGACAGTTCTTCTTAATATTCCAACTGCACAAGCAATTTATGCCCAAGAACATGGGGAAGGAACACATTACTAACAAAGTATGCAATCAAGCAGTATGATCCAACCCATTAACTGGGAGACATCCTTCTCTTTATGTGGACAGTTTACTGGCTCTGAGGTTTCAAGTGGGAGCTGTCACTTACACTTTCTGATAATAAAACTTAATTAAAATTTCATTCCTGTACCAGCAAGCACCAGGCCACCAGATGGTTCCTAATAGTTATGTCCACATATTTTGTGCTGGATTGCAGCAGTCAATGTTTGTGCTAATGTTACTGGGACAATTGCTATATGTACTTTGCAAATGTTTAATATGCTTATCTTAGTGTTTAAATAATGTAAAAAGAATCGCTTCATATTAATCTATGTAAAGTATTAAATTTCCACAATACCCAAATAGCTTTTTAATTTCAATAAACGTATTAAAAAATCAGAATTTCAGAGATTGTAAAAACTATAATCCAGTCAGGGCAGTAATTCAAGTCATACTGTTCAGTCATTTCAGTATGTGTAATATAAGTAAAAATTATCCTGAGGCAAATGCTTTCCACAATATGGGACAGGATACCCAAACTGGGAAGTTAGAGTAGATGTTAACAAGACAAGCAGATGAAGGAAATCTGCTGAGTATAGCAGGTTTATGAAAGGTAAGAAAGGATACACACTGAGAGGATGTGCATCAACACACTTCATCCTTCTGCAACTCTTGCTTAGGCCCTCTGGGCCAGAAATACACTCACTGTGCTGGGCTTAGAAATGTGTGTCATGAGCTGCAGGCCTATCCTTGGCAGAAAGGGAGGATGATCACTAAAGCCTTGTAAAGTTGCAGGCATGGATTGGACTCTGCTCCCTGCCTGCCTGTGTCCTTGGAGTGCTTTTCCCTTTTGGTTGTGCACATGAAGAAGTGGTAGGTTGGCCTTTTTTCTTGTGTCTGATTCTGTGACTGTATGTGCGACAATGAATGAGGAGAAGATAAAGGGTTGCAGAAGATTCTTGTAGGAGCAGACATCTGGGGTACTCTGAGTAAATGGGAAGAGGGAGCAGTCATGCAGAAATGGACAAAATTTTGGTTTCTTCAGGAGTAACAAGCATGATACTGAAAGACAGAACCAGTTGCCCTCTTAGACATACAAACTGAGGACAATCACAAAGATGGCTTTTGGAAAATAGAATGCAATAATAGATAATGTGGTGATTGATGATTTCCTGACCACTTCCTTGAGTGGGGACAGGAGGTTTCCTAGCTGATGCATTTACTTCAAGAGATATTTTTTGCACTTAAACTCTAGATGTGCCTGAAATTCTTGTTGGTATTCTCCAGTGCTCTCAGGAAAATGACGAATAAAGAAGAAGGAATCCCTGTCACCACTGCTGACTTTCTAGCAATTTCTAAACTTCAGGTTTCTGTTTTGCTTCTTTGGTTATTTTTGCTTTACTCTGTTGTCTTAAATTGGGGCATCAAAGGATATGTGGTGATATGTTTCTGTGTGTACTGCTTGTTTTTATCCAGAACAACTTCCAGACTCAAAAGAAAGAAAAGATCAGCAAGTTGTGGTGTATTGTCAGGAATAGTCAAAATGTCATTTCTGATATATTAGCAATTTTTATTCAGATTGTCTTAAAAGACAAATTCTTCCTTGTACAATCAGGACGCTAACTGACACACCAGTTGAGATGCTTAAATTAGCCAAGGGAGAAGCAAATGGTCCCATCCAAGAGGGACTCATCCCTATAAAACTTGTTTCCTCCTTCCTTTTATTGTCTGTCTTCATTTTAGTCCCACAGGTCAAAATGCAAGGCCTGTGGAGCTTTTCCAAAAACACATATTTTCTTGGACCTGGAGTGCAGGGATCAAACTCTTGTTACTATTGCATCAGTGCAGCTTTAGTCTGCTTTCTGCTGTACATCTGATCCATAACTTTGGTATTGACTCCAGTTGCGGAGCTGTTGGCAGGCCTGTGTGAAATTGCTCCAGTAAAAGCAGGACTGCTGGGATCTACACTATTGCTAAACTCAAACCAAAACAAAATGTGTATCTTCACAGTTCTTCCTATTGAGATCAGAAGTAGAAGTAATAAGTACCGTGAAGGACGCTGTTATTTGGGATGTTAAGTGGAATGGGAAAGTGCTTGGAAATACTTCTCGAATGGTTTCTGTAAACATTCCTTAAATAACTTTCCTGTGTCTAGGTTTGATGTGTGTTTAAGAAGATAGGGACACTTCCTAGGAAATTAGTTTTGTCTTCCTTTTTGTTTGTTAGAAATCTCATAGAGGCTGGGGTAACAAAATTTCAGTTCCATTTTAAGACTTCAAAACAAACAAAGAAAAAACTTCAGAGGAACATCTGGAACTTAGCCCCCAACTTGACACGCTTCTCTAAGTTTGGTCATGACTCACTGGTCTGGACATATATTCTGGACATATAAATGTGATCAGCAGCTGACAAGAGATGTTTCTTTGGCTGACGACTGCACTGCGATAGGGTATTAGAAAACCAAAAAGCAAATTTCAGTTAGAACTCTGTTGCAGTTAGTGCTTTCCTTGATGCAGACCTTGACTGTATCAAACCATACTAAATTTACATGACGTGTGTAATTTAACAGAATTTAATCAACAGCTAAAAATTTGAAAAAAGAATGCAATTAAAAAGTGGTGTTGTAACAGTGATGAATACCAGGGAAGCATCAGGTTAGCAAATCTGCTGCTCTCATTAAAAATTAACCAAATCTCCTGTTGATAAAAGGTTTTGATAATGGTGAATGGGATCCTTCAAGAAAAAGGCAAGTACCTGAATTCAAGGTACTTCAATACATTTCCTACATAGCCATTTTTAATAAGAAAATATTGGAGCATGTATTCCACTTCACAAATAAAGTCATTCAGTGTTTGGAGGGCTGTAGAGTAACACTGCAGAAGCAGCAGGAGATGAGAGACCTGCAACAATCAAAAGGCTGTTAACAAACAGATTTCCGTACATGTTGTAATTCTATTGCTGAGTCTTGTTAGAGTTATGGATAGGAAAATTAAAACTGCATCCCATGGTACATCAGAGCGTCCCTCATACTGTGTTTGATGTTAGCAAGGTTTGACAATACATCCTGAAGAGTTTCCTTCACTACGTATTGCCATTAAATTTTGGTCATTACCTTAGTCTTATCCTAGTGTTGACACCAGCTGTCAGGAGTAAACATACAAAATATTAAGGACTGCAACGTCGAGAAGAACAGACATGATCTGATGGTTTCTATCTAAACTTTTATGTCTGGCATTTTCCTGTGGACAAGAACTCTAGGCAATACAGGTACCCACAGAGAGGATGATCAGGGATGATGTGAAGGAAGGAAACACAGATGTACACCAATTTCTATATGTTATTATTTTTTAAAAAAGGATGAAGGTAGAGTTACATAGAAATGGGTACAGAGAAGGAAACAGATTTATAGGAGCAGGAAAGGGATAAACCATGCAGAGCCCAGCAGACAATGGTCAGAACTTTAGTTTGATATCAAAGATGAAAACAAATCAATGGAACTGTCTGAGAAGTGTTGGGAGTTTTTCTGAATGTTAAGTAGGGCAAGATGAATTCTAAAGATGGCATGAAATACATGATGAGAAAGTGGAACAGGCCAGGCATCAAGATGAAAGGCATGACAGGGCAGGAAGGGGGAGATGTCTCTGAAATAAGGTTCTGGATATCCTGTTGGCATGTAAATTTAGGAAGGAGTCAAAGGTTAAGTACTCTCTACATAAGCATAAGGGACAGGAAAAATACTGAATCTGCCAACAGTTAAAGACAAGAGAAAAAGAGCTGCAATATCCTTGACACCAAGGGAGTTTCTTTCAATTATGTTACCACTAAACTTTCCAAATGCCTCTGAAAATATTTGTTGAAGCATGACTTATCTTCTTTCAAAAACATTTTTGCATTCCAAGTGATAATATGGTCAGAGCCCTCTGCAAGGGGCCTCCATTCTGCAACCATTTTGGAGGTGACTAATTCTCATGGCATTTCAGGGGATTTGACAATCTAAATACCTTTACTTCCTTTTAAAAACCTGCTACCTTCTGTATTACCTTCTGTAATAGATACATAGAGAACATGAAGGCATGAAGGAAACTTCTCAGAAAATACCCCAAATGTTTGTAAAATGTCTATGATTAGAATAAAAATATATAATAGACATCTGAAATTGTTTTAATTAACATTTTAGTTTTATGGGGTTTTTTTGTTGTTCCAGGAGGGAAAGTGGGTTTGTTTGGCTTTGGGTTTTTTTTTTATTCTCTGTACCTGAATCAATCTTTAAATGTCCATTTAGTTAGGAGTAATATGTATCTCAGATGTTATTTAATCACTTCCCCGACCAAGCCATGTTATTTTAAACAATTGGTAAATGAATCACTTGCAGGGGTCTCTAAAGAATTGAAGACTAATACTGTTTTCTCCAGCATGAGACACTCAAATTTATCCTCTAGAAAACAAAAGAGAACACTGAATACACTTCTGGGAATATGCAAGTAATTCTGTAAAGTCAGGGGAGGTTTACATTACAATTGCCATATAAAATTCAGACAAGTGAAATCATAAAAGCCAAACCAAAGCAAAAACAGTGTAATGCAGGTGAATGTCAATGCCAAACAAGAAAAAGACAGTAAAGCTTGTCTGGGTGACTTCAACATAACAGAACTGTGTGCATATAAGGGATTAAACATGAGGGAAGAATCTCAATGTGAACAAAACTGAAATTAAAATTGAGCAGTATACTGACTGAAAGAGAGGATGGAAAATGCAAGCACCTATCTGGTAGCAAACATTAGCTATAGCAGATGTGATTGCCATTAGCTCCAAATGCATGTTAAATTAAAGCCAACATCTGTTCTCACAGAGATGGCCTCAGTCATCTTAAAAGAAAAGTTAATTTGGAAATCAAAACTTTAGAAAAGGATTAAAGGCAGGGTTTGGTAGAGGTAGAGAAGCCTGATGTCTGCTGAATGGCAGATGATAATTATGGGCAAATGTTCATGGTCCTGGATGGCTATTCTGCAGCTCTGAAGGAGTGTTGTTACAAAGTCCTGCATGTAGAAGTTAATAAAACCTTTTAAGGGTGTAAATACAGGATTCAATGATTTGACTCCTTTTTAGACAATCTCAGATGAGTGAGTAGTAAAGCAGATCCTGGTGACAAATGCTGAGAAAAGGAAAGCAAAGTCACAGATATTTCTAAATAATGACTAGCATTTAACTCTGAGCAGCACTTACACAGAGAGAAACAAAACTATCACAATACCAGGCAAATACTGGGACCTAGAAAAATGAAAGTAGTGAGAACGAGTCAAAAGTTCAATCGCAGTTACCAAGACTGGATGGAATTTCAGTAAACTGAGGGAAAGGATTTCCAAAATGATGAAGGGATTACAAGTAGTAAAGTAGGTGTTAAGAACTGTCGTCAGAGAAATCACAGAGAAGAAACTGTGTTATCTAATCAGAGCGCTGAGGAATAAAAAAATGAAGTGAAGGAAATCTACCTGGCTGGGACTTCTTAGCACTATTCTTGGCCATCAAGCAATAAGAATTTGTAAGAAGTACTTAGCAGCAGGAAAATGTTACAGTAGAAGGGGAAGAGTGCCAGAAAGTATCAGCATTTGGTACCCTGCTCTTCCCATCGCATCATCAGTTATACAGTAGTGACTATCTAAATTTAATAAATAATATGCTGAAATAACTTTAAAAAACAGTTATAGCAACAGTCATAAAATCTGAATTAACATGTAGATCTAAGGGTTTATTTCTTGTTTTGGGTCTTATTGTAAAACATGAAGTTCAATTTTATTTGGGCAGACTCAACCACCCTTAATTTAAGCAATGCAACTATGTTATTGAACACCCATCTAACTTATTTCTAAAATATCATACAGATTTAAAACCATCTTGCTAGAGTCACAAGTCTAAAGTAGGAAGTTAGGTGGGTTTGTTTAGTGAGGATCTATAAGTTTAAGTAACTACTTCTCACCTTTTAATTTTGCTGTAGTAAAATTTAAAGTTTACAACACATAAAACTTGAAGTAACTATAGTTTCCTGTTTAATAGTGTGCAGAAAGGGAATTTTTAGATGTAATGAGTCAATGAGACCGTGTATTTTTAAGTATTTATGTTAATTCTGGGATAGCTGTGCAAGAATTGCAGTGTACATGCTACTATTATTTGTGTCTTCCAGCACATTGTCATATCCCCTGCACAAACATCATCCATGCAATTCAGTCCTTACAGTTCAGAAATGAAGACATTAGAGAAATCTCTTATTAAACCTCTGATCTTAACTACTTGATAACAGGGGCACAGGATGCAAATTATAACAAAACTGGCTAGCTAATATAATGTAGATGTAGATTATTACAGGAATTGTACGAAAGGGAGTTTGCTGTCGCCATTTTTAAAATACTTTATATTGGTAGTAAGTACCTTTGTTTTATTCTGTCCTGTTGACATAGAATCCTCTTGTCATTAGCAACTATTTCTTGCCAATATATTGGTTTATGAGTTTAATCAATAATGAAGTTCTTTCTCATTTTTGTTGACTGAAAGTTGCTGTTTGAATGTTAAGTAAAAATTCATTTACTCTCACAACACAACAGTAATGTCTGAAAAGACTATTGTCCCTGGAGGTGGAAACTATCTGCTAACCTCTCCATGCAATAATCACTACCTGGAGTATATATTTGAAAAGAAAAAAAACAAGCTAAACCATGCAAGCATGATGCTGCAGCTTTGTTCTAGTGTAATGTCTCCTATTGTCTTCCTCGTATGCATTTTTTTGCCATTTTCATCATTCTCCTGATAAAATTCTAAAAGCTGTTACACAGTAAACATTAGAACTGTTATTCCAAATAAAACTAGCTGAAAAGAGATTAGTTTCATTATTTAAACAAAAGAAATATTGCTCCTACCATATTTGCTTCTGGAAATTGAAAAGTGGAGATGGAATAAGGGATAGAAAAAAGACTGGAAATTTGCCTTTGAGTTTCAACCCACTTGGAGTTGAAAAAAACCTTTTATTTTTGAAATAAAATTTTCATAAATAATGTTCTTCAAATTGTGTACTTGTCGTATTAGCAAGTAATTTAAATAGCCACACAGTAAAAATGGTTAGTCAGCTTTATATCTTAATGACAGTTTTGCTCCTCAGAAGTGCAAGAGATTACTCCATCAATAAAATCAGAGTAACTGCCATAAATGAATGACAGTCTGAATTCATGTGTATCAAAGAAGTCTGTGGCGTTGCAAGAAAAAGGGGAAAAAAATACTTTGGTCTAAAATTGTAGCTGATGAAAGACATCCTAATAAGATTTAGGAATTGCTCTGGCCAGAGCTTCCTTTGGTATACAGATAATTTCAGCTGCTTACCTTTAAATTAAAAATATTACTAGTGGTGTTTTAAGAAGTCAACACTAGATACTCCAATAATCCTCACAGATGTTCAAGCTTTAAATAGGAGAGATACTGTCATTCCTACAAAATAAACACAATAGGAGGGAAAGGAAAATCTCCAAGATTTTAAAGTGTAAACAGAAGCTCTTGAAGTATAATACATGGAAAATTACAGTGAGAAATGAAAAAGTTGTGGAACAAAGGTTGTAAATGATAAAGAAAAGGGGAATGGATAAATGTGTCATTTAATCCTGAGGATAACTTTCCTAATTGATGAGAAAGTTTCCTAACTTTGTAAATGTAAAGATGACATAGGAGATGAACTACTAAAAAGAGAGGGGAAAGGGGGCTACATGAGACTAAAAACTAAGGCAGGAATTCAAGCCAAAAAGCATCTCTAAAATTTGTGACAGGCCTAAGGACTCTAGAAAAACCTCTGTAGTCAAACAGAAAACATTAAAATCATTGATCAAACTGGAAGCCATAAAAAGCAAACCTGAAATCCAAAGCAAACATAATCAGTTCAACTATCTTAATGGCAAAGGAGACATGGCAAATTTCTCATTACCTCACATCTTTACATCATGACATAATATGCTCGTTTGTTCCAAGCTTCTGGGTGCTGACCCCACCTCTTTCCCCAGAGTCAGAGAATGCAATCAGGGAGTTGTGAAGCGTTGAAGATTTACTGTGCACTTCCCTACTCCTTGCACACCCTTAGTCTTCAAGGTCAAGTAACTTCTATCCACCTCTTAAAGCTTTCCCAGATTTACTGTCACAAATAATTCTTACACTATTCCATAATAAATTGTGAAAATCTGACCTAAATGAAACTTCAACCTAAGAAACTCTAGAAGGGCTCATTCAGTTCCAGTCACTGTATTTAATGATGGAAAAGGGAAACAAACACATCTTTACACTGACTAGCTGCTAAAATTCTGTGTTGCTACTGGCTGTGACTATATGTTTTAAATAATTATTTCTAATTAAAAGGAAGCTTGGAAAATGTCAAGAGGAATAAAACTTTGGTTAGGAGTGAATTTTGTACTTGGCTGTTCTGGTAGAATGTTATTACTTCTATGCTGGACTACTTTTGTGGGTGCTGACTGCTTTTGCTCCTTCTGTCTCCATTTCTGCTTTAACAGTAAGTTATGTTTCATGTTTGGATTAATTTTGTATTAAGATACTGACACTGAAGTCAAGCTGTAGACACCATTTGTTAGAGATTCAAATAGTAGTTTATTTTCAAAATCTCATAGCTAAATTCACTGATGTAATGAATGTGCATGATAAAAAAATTCATACATTAACTCGCACATAGTGCAACTAAATGTAACAGGATTTACAAAGTTTAAATACTGTAACTTAATCCAGACAGTGAAAACTTATAATTACATTGTGTATCCTGGGAGCTTGTTTATTACAAGTTCACTGATGTCTTTGTACTGATTAGGAACATGTAGTTTTTCCAGAAAATCATCTTCTTTGTCTGATATACTGTTTTCCAGGACACTAAGTTCAAGATCAAACAGGTTAGATGGCAAGTAAGAACTAACTTGAGTTACTGACTGCTTTTGTCCTGTAGAGGTCTGCCCCTTTCCTATATTCAGATCAGTATCAGATTTAACTTGTTTGCTTCTCAGTGTAGATATTTCTTTAACATGTCGATCACCCCTGTTCTTGTCCTTATTCATCTGTTGGGCTTTCTGCTCCTCATCTAATAATGATCCCTCTATCTCAGCAAGGTTAAGTGAATCAGCAGATTCAGCACTAGTTCCCAGGCTGGCTTTAAAGTCACAGTTTCTCCTCAAAGACTGGACTGGAGATGAAGCTGAAGGAACTGGCACAAGATCTGAAGCATTTTCAGCTCTTTGACTTGTCTTTGAATCTCTGGACCTGCTGGATTCTGGATCTGTATCTGACCTATCTTGCTTTGGTCTTTCAACCCACAGAGGTTCAGGACTGCTGTCAAGAACTTTTGAGTCTCTGCCTATACACTCAGCACTGGTGAAATCTTCTGAATAAACTGTGTTCTCTGGACTAGCAACAAAGTCATCAGAGTATATGAATTCAGAGTTGTTTTCAACACTTCTGCTGGGGCTTAGTTTGTGACCACTTACAACAGAAGTATCATCATGCTCCATGGTTTTATGATGGATTAAGTGTATTGCATCATTGTAACTCCCTTCTGCATTAGCATCTGATGGGAACGCTGTTGGGAGTTGAGCTTTTGAATACTTTTCCTCATGAGAAGATTTTAACACAGTTTCCTCCAGTAAGGGGGATGTAGTTATTTTGTGAGGACGTTCCTTGCTTGCGGTTGAATCATTCCTGGCTAGATTTGCAATAGACTGTTTCTGCAGGCCAGGGGACACATCTCCTGTCACAGAAATGGACTCTGAGAGAGCATAGTTTTCTAAGGAAGTCTGAACAGTTTTATCCATCTGATTATTCCTCTTTGAACTGCCTCCTGTGATACAATGCCTGCAAGACACCACATGCTGTTCTTCAGTATTTCTGACCAGCTTTCTCTTGGGTAAGGGGCTTCTCTCTTTCAGCATCTGCATTTGCTTTTTTCTGTACTGCTCCCTCCTTTCATGAATTATCAGCTTATCTGGGTTGGTCTGCTGCAGCCTTAGCCTCAGTGTATTTGTCAGCCCATACAACAGTTTCTTTCTGGGAGGTCTGTTCTCCTTAGCTTTGCATTTCTTTTCACAGGCTGGCTGTCCCTGGGGCACAGCTTGCTTGGGTCTTCCCCCAGCCCCAGCAGACCCTGCCGAGGTGGCCTTTTGACAGCCTTGTTTGAACTGAGGGCTCGTGATTTCACTGCTCCTGCCAGGCCCCACAGGTGCCTCCGCAGGCCCGAGGGCAGCGGGGCGGCTGGGGGGCCGAGAGGCCGTGTCCGCGCTGGCCGGGGCCTGGCAGAGCCAGGCAGGATGGGGATGGCCAGCAGCAGCCGGCACAGCGCTGCGGGTGAGCACCGACAGCTCCGCCAGCAAGGCGCTGAGGAGCGGCAGCTGCTCCAGGGCGTTCTGGGGCTGCCGAGGGCTGGCGGGGTGCAGCAGCGAGGGCCCAGCTCTGGGACGTGGTGGGCTCGGGCCCCTGTCCTTCTCCTGCGGTCTCTGCGGCTCGACATGCTCCCACTGCTCCCTTGTTGCTGCTGGCCGCTGAGGCTCAGCCGGCTCTCGGCTGTAATAGAGCAGCGGAGGGCAGAAGACGTTGTCTTCCAGTTGCTCACCCTCCTCCTCTTCCTCGTCCTCCTCTTCCTCGTCCTCCTCCTCGTCTCGCGGTTCAGGGGTGGTGGCAGGCGGTGTGGCGGCGCGGGGGCTGGCGGGTCCCGCCTCGCCGCCCTCTAGGCTGCTGAGGCGGTAGCCCAGGAGCAGCTCCCCGACGGCACGGCCCGCGCTGTCCCGCAGCGCGAAGCGGCCGCGGCGGCC
>VZTB01014992.1:547474-618872 GCA_013397245.1 Thryothorus ludovicianus | reverse complement strand
GGCGGGGCGCAGGACGAGGGTGGGGAAGTCCAAGAGGCGCAGCGCAACGGCGGGGTGTTCCGCGGGCCCCGGGAGCTCCGCGGGCCCCGGCTCCACCACCTGCAGCGCCTCCACCAGCAGCTCCAGCGCGAACAGGCGCTCCATGGCTGCCCGCGGGCCGCGCTCTCGCGAGAGGCGCGTGTGTGTGCGGGGCGCAGGCGAGGCGGGCCGCGCTCTCGCGAGAGTCGCGCCGCAGCCGCGCTGCCCGTCCCGCAGCGCCCGGGAACGCGGGTGGTGTGCTCCGGTGTGCTCCGGCAGCTCCGCTGTGCTCCGGCAGCTCCGGTGTGCTCCGGCAGCTCCGGTGTGCCTCCGGCAGCTCCGGTGTGCCTCCGGCAGCCGTGTGCTGCCTGCCCTGGGGGCTGGGTGGAGGCAGCCGTCATAGCCCACGGAAGCCAGGTGTTCCCTGGTGTCTGCTCACCAGCCCGCGGTGTGTAGTGGCAGCAGCCGTCGTGCTCCTGCCCTCGGTTCTCAACACCCTGGTCGTGTATTCCCTACTGGAGTTCTCAGGAGACAGGAGCGAGGGCGGGATGGGCCCTGTGCTCCATCACGCAGCAGGAGTGGTGTTTGTGGAGGCACTGGGGGACCTCGAACTTATTTCATATTCACAGATTCTCTGAATCACTTGGGTTGGAAAAGACTTTTGAGATCATTAAGTCCAATCTTTGACCGAACACCACCCTCCCAACCGGACCGTGGCACTCGGTGCCATGTCCAGTCATGCCTTAAACACCTCTAGGGATGGTGACTCTATCACCTCCCTGGGCAGCCCATCCCAATCTCTAATCACCTATTCTGTGCCAGAATTCTATCTAAACCTCTCTTGGGGCAGTTTAAGACTGTGTCCTCTTGTCCTATTGATAGTTGCAGCCTGTTCCCACTCCAAGAGAAACATGAGGGTCTGCGTCAAGGGCTATATTCTGAAGAATCTCTCCACAGTATCTTAAATATGCATTGATAAACTCATATTTTCTCTCTTGTCTGCATGTAAAGTGGGAGTAGAAGTGAACACTCTTGTGAAGAATTTCACTTCTCAGCCTCCTGCCTGGCAAAGAGAGTGCCCTTCCCTCTCTGCCTGTCCTTTCCTTACACCACAGTCTTCTTGCCCCAGGCACAATAAATACTAGCTGAGATTGAAAAAAAAAAAAAATTGTGTTGTTTTCTTCAATTAGCAGGTTGACTCTAAAGCAGTGTTTCCTAAACCAAGGGTGTTGGGTTAAAATTACAGTACACCGTCACCATTTACCCACTGGAAAGTAACTAAAAGAAAGACCAATCCCCCCTGTCTTTCTGGTTGTTTCCTCCTTTTTTATCCACTTTCCTTTAGCTATCAGTTCACAATTTTTTAGAAAAGTTGAAACCAACAGGAGGTGGTCAAAGAATCCAACTCTTCACTGTTGGTCAGGTCTCTTGATTATTATTTGAATGACACCTTTCATTAGCTGTTATGTCTGAGAAGAGGGTTAAGGAGTTTGATTTCTCTATTGTGATCAGGACTCAAGAATTACACAACTGACTTCTCAGTTCCTCTGCTGCTACTGTTCTAAGCACGTGAGTCTAAGATCTCCATGTCCTCTGCTGTCAAGGCTGCCAGTGTTCCCGTGTGGCATTGTACTGGCATTGTGGCAGACAAGACAAATGGCCAGTCTGTTTCACTACTGCCTTCATGTCCTGCCGTCTGTCATCTGCTTTCCTCCTGTTTCTTTTTCCCCCAACCAGTCCCCACATCAGGGGGGCCTAACAGTTTA
The DNA here is from genome assembly GCA_013397245.1 of Thryothorus ludovicianus. Classification (NCBI taxonomy): domain Eukaryota; kingdom Metazoa; phylum Chordata; class Aves; order Passeriformes; family Certhiidae; genus Thryothorus; species Thryothorus ludovicianus. Next base: position 617,088 of record VZTB01014992.1, on the reverse strand, counting down.
GTAGAAATTCTCCATAAAGGAGGAATGGCAGAGGAAAATCTTCCTTTTACACTGAGTGGCCAAATAGTCACTCTTGAGGTTGCCCAAAAAGACAATGGATCAGTGTTTTGCCCATTTTATAGGTGAACATTACTGTGACTATGAGGTTTAGTCCATGATTTCTATTCTCTTGTATTTGAAACATCCAATCTTTGTAGAGGAAGATGCGTCTTTCTATATGGTAACTGCAACTGGAGTTTGGGGGTGAATTATGGAGGAGCCCTATTCTTGTTTTAAGATGCTAAGCCTCCGCAATCTGAAGTTTTCAGAGTGAATTGAAGACAATTCCTGTATTTTGTTCTGCACAGATAATATAATTAAAAAGTACTGAATACTTGTGAAAACTATAGGTGTTAATAAGCAGTGTAAGATCAGTCAACAAGCTAGTGACAAAACAATTACTTAAGTAGAAAGGAGTAAGGAATTTTGTTTTAGTTGGTGTGTTTTATTAAGTCAATCCTCTGGTCATGAGAATATATTTCTATTCAAAATAAACAGAGAACAGCATTTTGGTTTTGAGTTGCAAGTTAGGAGAAAAAAAAGGTGTTTTTCTTCCTAATAGTCTTAGTTGCTACTAACCATTGAAAGGAGACTTTGAAAGTGATAAGACTTCTTTAGATTGCATATCACTGAAGAATGATTTAGAGAACAGCCATGCTGCAGAAGTAGGGTTATGGAGCCAAGTTTCATTACCTCCACCACTCCAAATACCACAGGTACGTATTCAGATCTACATTAATTACATTTTGTAATCTTTTAAAAATAGAATAGAATCTGCTTCTTCTCTTGCTCCTTTCTTATAAATAGACTTCAAATTTTCTGGCTTTTTTCTAAAAGACTGGAAGATTGAGGAATTTTGCTGATTTAGTGAAATCTTTCACTGACCTTGTTTGTACGTTTGAAGTACCAACTTTCTATCTCAAAAAATTCCAACCCAGACAATTGGTATCATTAACTGCAACTCAGCAACTTTGGTTCAAATCTATCTTTTGAAGGCTTTGAGATGTCTTATTTTGCCCTTAATTCCTGTACAATTTCAGATTTATTGATCTCTCTACATAAGAGATCTGTCTGTATAATTGTATGTCTGTTTATGGATTGAGACATATAACACTTAAAAAAAAAAAATCTTGAGAAAGCATGGATTTTGCTAGATTCACAATTGAATCTGCCTATTCTGGTGTTGTTCTAAAGATTGCATTTTTTAGGGATCAAATGCTGGCATAAAGAGCCACTGTTTACCTGGATATAAAATTGCTCTTCTCTATGCAGAATGTACAGGGCAATGCATGGAATTTGTGCAAATATTTAGCCTGGTGGCACTCTGATTCAGAAAGGAGTCAGACAGTCTGCTGGAATATTCAGCTGCAACATAATAGCAGTTCTTAAAATACTCCAGCTTAAAATGCCACCCAGAGAAAACTTATTTAGTCTTTTCTCAGTTGTCTGTTGAGTCAGCCACTTGTGAAAGGGCAATAAACAGGAAGAAATTCAGGAATTAACATGGAAGTCTTCGATAATTCTCTTCATCAGTTCAGAAAAAATGCGAAAATTTATAAAATACATGAGCAAAGCATTTGAGGTTTTTGCAATTTATTTAGATTTCTCTCTTGAAGAATGTAAAAGAAGTTTTGGAAAGTGAGATAAGCTGAATCTATTCAGAAATTGCTATTTGCATATGTTTCAGTATATTATGCAGTCTTGCTGGGAACTTGGCTGTTTTCTTGTGTCCAGATTCAACTTCATGATTCTTAATTTCATGCTGACCTAGATCTAGTGATGTATGGAGCAGTCTAGGAACAGTTGGCACAAGCATTTTGTTATGCATCAAAAAGAAGGATTCTGTGGTTTTGTCTCAGTGTGTACCCTCCTGTCCACGAAGTGCCCCATTGTTTGGGTGGTCAGAGCAGCTGGTACAGAACCTACTCAGACATGCAGCTCCAAAATTCCTCCCTTGTGTTGCTACCCTAAAGATGCTTGTGAACTCCTCTTACTTCAGTGTGATAGCTCTCACGTTTATTTTCACTCTTACTATCTTTAGCAGACTTTGGGAGTGCTAAAATAAACATTCTTTGCCTAGTCATGTGGCCCTTCTCCATTTGGCAAACACCCGTCTGTTTCCTGTCTTTTTAATTATTTCATTGCTGTTCTTAGTATTTTAGTTTTTCAGAGTGGTGAGAGTTGGGGCTTATGGCAGAGCTCCTTCTGCCAAATCAGCAGGGGTGGCACACAGGATTGGTGAGGGCAAATGGGTGACCTTTGAGATGCATGTGGTTTTCACAGCCAGCTTAGAAAGACAGCCCATGCCAGGTTGTCTTCTGATTCCAAGTTTCTTCAGGGATTAATGGGACTGCGGCAAAGCACAGCTTCTCCTTCTGTACTGAGCAGTCATCATCATCTTTCTTAGATGCAACGAAACTCAGTCCAAGTAGACACCTATAGGAAACAAGGAAAAATCTGGCAAATACTGTGAGAGCCAACAGGCAGCAGGTTGTCACAAATACAAGAGTTCAGACAACTAGATTGAACATGACAGTGGGACATATCCATAAGGGTCGCATCTGAGGTGGTTTCCTTTATTTGAAAAGAGTTCTTTTTAAAGCAAATAGACATTTTTGCTAAAAACAAAACAATAGTGAAAGGTCAACCTCTGGATTCAGCTCATTGAATATTCTTTCTATAATGCCTAGCAACAGTCAAAGCCAATTTCCTTAAATATCTGAGTGTTATTAGCACATGGGGGCTTTGCTATCCGTTTCTTGTTTTGTATAAACCATCACAAACTCATTTAGTATTAACAGAAATTCTATGGCTTCACATGCTGTCATTTATAATTAATTAATGTATCATTGTTTAAACTGTGTTACTTCCCATCCAATAGCTGTAAAACTCTCAAAAGTCCTCAGAAGGATTTTATTTATTTCCTTTGGCTTCATGGTTGCAGTCCATCCTTGTCATGCACACAAGGAGTCACTGAGGAGAGAATTCCAGGTGCTTAGCCATCTGAAGAGGACAGCTTAATCACACAACAGAGCAGTTCCTGGATATGTTTGAGAAGCACAGAAAACCTGCAGCAATTTTTAAATTTTTTTTGTCAAGGTATGGGCATCCATAAAATTCCTGTTGTAACTGTATGGCCAGAGAGGTCCTCAGCTCCTCTCAGAGACATTGTCTTTGCAGGCAGTGGTTTTTCAGACTTGTCACCTCCTAAAAGGATGTGTTTACAGCATTTCTCTAGCTCAAGCTGGGAACCATTGGGGGCAAATTGCAGTTCAAATATCTGACAGGGCTTCTGACAGCGAAAGCTCTTGTGAGCCTGAGGATTGTTCTTAAAGTAAATTCAATAGTTAGATGAAATTTCATTAAAATAAAAAATCAGAGATGTCTGCAAATATTTGAGTAGGAAACAGTATTGTGTGCTTTGTACCATCACACTGATGACACTCATTGTTTAATCTGTCATAATTACCATTGTAAAGTATGTTTTTTCAGAGTTTTGTTTTACAGTACAGCTGTTCCGTTCACTGCGTATTTTCTACCTCTGTTGTTTCCCTTTTTCCCTTCAAAAACAACTTAAATCCAATTTGGCTGTTTTGAGAGCTCCCCATTAGAGAGAGCAAAATAAAAAGAGACGGGAATGTTGCTGTGCAGAGCTGGACCAGATCCTCCTCACTGGATGTGCATGAAGCTGAGTTATAGCCAGGTGCCTGGGCCTGGTAGGAAGGGGGCAGAAAAATTCCATCCCACTTCGTAAATTGGACTTAGGAAGCTGCTTGTAGAGGTTACAGAAAGAAGAACCAATAAGCCCTGTATTTTTCATCTCCCTTCTTCCAAGGAGACATGGTGGAAATTCCATGGTTCAGTGAGGTGGATTGTGAGAGAGATGGCTCTGTAATGAATGTTTGTCCCTGGCTTTCCTGACAGTGGGATTTCTAGTCAAAAAATGAAGTCCTTTCCTTGGCTAGTACATTCCAGGGATCTCAACAGTGGTGTCCCTTCTTCATGCTTCATCCCTTCTAGCTTCTGTCCTTACTCTTGCTCTGCCAGGTAGCGAGTATGGAGTATTTCCCACTGGTGTCCTGCTCATGTCTGTAACTTGCTGACTCTTTCTCACCATGGTAGTAGCTGTGATGTGAAATGTTAATGTATGGAGAGGGAAAAATCATGGCCCATTAGGTGGCTTTTTTGATTAGAAAGAAAGAATAAACTGTATTTTAGGATTATGAATGTGGGAATCTACAGATCTAGCTTCAGTTTTCTCTTTTGACATAGATCTCCTTGGGAAGATTTAGTTTCTCTGTGCTCGAATTGCTCTTAGAAGACATGACTGATGGTTCACAGAGGTGCTGAGTGAATAAGTACACCCTGGAAGGGAACAAATACCTGATTTGCTGAGAACACAGCATCCCTCCCCGCCCGCTGGCCCCTTTCCCTGGGGAGTGGTGGCAAGTGGCTATGGCCTGGATTGTTCTGCTTGCCCCTGAAATGCGGTAACCACAGCACAGTGGTGAGGCCACCAGCCCTTCGCCGGCAGCGAAGAGGAGCTGGAGGCGAGCAATTCCTTATTGCAGGACCCGCCCGGCTCTGTCCCGCGTTTCAGAAGCGGCACTGCCGCACAAGGGCAGCCGCGGAGAGCCCGGTGCATGGGCGAGGTTCCCCGTGTTGCCATGCAGGGCTCTCGGGCACTGGCGATGTGGCAGCCTGCCCGAGCTCATGATTTCCCCGGTCCTGGCAGGGCTGCTGCGGGCACGGCGCTGTGCTGGCACAGCTGCGCTGCTGCCGCTTCCTCAGCTGGCCCTGCCTGGGGATCCCCGTGCCGCGCTCCACTGCAGTGTAACTGTGCCTCTAGGGACTTTTTACAGGTAGTCACAATGCTGGAAAAGTATTTAATTCACTGCAATGCAAATCGCCCTGTGGCCTACAGCTAGGTTGGAAAACAGACTTGTTTCCCTTGTGCTACACTGCGTAGTCTGTGTGGCAGGATGGCAGAGTGCTGTCTGTTGTAAGCTCCTGACACAAGGTGAGACTAAAGCTGTGTCAGAGCAGAGGCCTAGCTGGCCAAACTCCCTCCTTGCTAGCTCCACTGACCTTTTGTGATCTAATTCAGGCAAGTCTTTGGCCCAGTAAGTTCAGCTAAAGCATCTGTATTGCCCTAACACAAAACTTCCTGGGTTTGCTAGTGTGTATTTTAAGCAAATTGCTATTTTAGTGCAGTTTCTTGCATTTCCTATTTGAACAGTTCCTGTCGGAAGCATGTATTGTTTGGGAAGACGTGGCATTAATTACTGTGCGAATTATTTGTTGTCTGGGTACCGTGGAAGAAATACATGGGAACTGTTCCAAAGAGTCTTTAATGAGTTCAGTCATCCAAGATCCTGATTTCCATCTCATAAATAATAAACTGTCCTCAATATGCTAATTTAAATTTGCCTTTAAATTGCTTATTTTAATTTTGCAGAGGAAATAATCAAGAAGAAAAAGTTTTGAAAAATGCAGGCCTGCTCTGTTTCTGTACTATGTCACTCCGGGGTGCAGTAACTTGTCCTCTTCTCCATGCTAAATCCTGAGGCAGTGAACATGTGACTAGGCTGGTAATGGTTTCATGTGAAGAGTGAAATTTGAAATGCAGTGAATGAAAATATATATGAAATCTTTGCTGCATAGAATATGACCTTATGAAGCAAGCTCTTTTCTCTCTCCTTTTGATGGCATCTCCAGTCTCAATTTCCACACTGATCGTTTGCTGTTTGGGATAATGGAGGCCAAAAGTGTTGCTCTGACAATAGACCCAGCCTCTGGCAAGGTAATAGTGTGTGCTCAGCAGTGACCCATCTGCTTCATCAAATGCAACATCAACAGTCTTTTAGATAGGTCTCATCCAGTCTTGCAGTAGTGGGTGAAGGTTTTTCAAAAAGCCTTCTTATATTTGCGGACACTTGTTCAAGGCATGAATGTCCTGGTAACTGGACTAATGATTGCTCACTGTGCTGACTATAAATAAAAATGTTTCTTCTCCAGGCAGGCAGATCATTACACTCAGAGGGTTTAGTACCAATATAACAGTTACCTGTGAAATTTTTCTTTTCTGAAAGCATCCTTTTAATTCTTTTTTTTCAACTCTGCCTTTTAGCTTCAGTAAACACATCTCATGATTTTACATGAACCTATGTTCTCTGGGCTCTGTAAATTCACACTAAACAGTAGTGCATAGCATAGCAAAAATACTTCAAGAAAGGAAAAACAAGAATGTTTTGCACATCTACTAGCTGATCACACATCATTCAGATTTGTTAATATTCAATACCAAATAAATAAATGGAAATAGGTTTGGATGATTGTGCAGACACATCTTGCTAGAAACACAGTCACCAGAATTTCATTTCAAGAGGCAAACCAGTGAAAAACCCAAAGAGGTTACTCTTTTTCCTGCCCTGGAAGGAATAACAGCTTTTTAAAACATTAATACCCTCAGTCAGGCATCACAAATATTAGTTCTCAGTTCCTTCAAGGGGTAAGAAGAGATAAAAATAGAAGCCACTCGGAGACCTCCCAGAGGCTGACAAATGCATTCATTCATTTCCTTATAATGACATCTTTCATGAAGGCCTTAACACTGGAAATTCTCAGAAGAAGTTTCCTTCCTCCTAATACCTTCTCACTTCTGTTGAAAGCTGTCTGTATCATTGCAAGCAGGCAGTGGGTAAAACAGTTTCTGAAAACTCAGCCCTGCTTCTGTAGGCCGATCTTAAACAGGAAAAAGGCTCATTCTGCTGAGGGCACCAGGCAGGGAGTGCCATGACCTGTAACAGTGTGGGAGTGCCTGCCTGTGATGGGACGAGAGAGGGGATGGCTGTGTGTAATCCTTAGCAAGAGGTGAGCAGTCTGAAACTCCTTCACCTCTAATCTGTGTGTGGAAAACACTGCACAAAACAGATGTCGTCTTTGCAGTAGCTTTCATTTTACTCTCAGCTCCTCTCATTTGTCTACCCTGTTTGTTCATCTCCGCTCTAAGGCCTGCATTCATCCTGCCTAGTGGAGGCAACCTGGCCACGCTGGCCCTCTGCTGAAAGGGATGAGAGGCTCTTCCAGAAGTGTCAGGTTTTCAGATTAGCAAACTGCCTCTCTGAGTAGCCTCCTGCTGTGTATTGATTGTACAGGAACCAAAAGGTGTTTAGCTGCCTTGGTTAAATATCTGCAATTGAATGGGGTGGTATTGAACTCTACACTTTGATCTTTGGTGAGCTTGGCAGACAAACAGAGACAAATGGAGACTGAACATAGAGATGAATAGAGATGAACTCCGAAAGATTCTGTTTCACTTGTTACACTTTAAATGAACCCGTAGCCATAGCTCAGGGGTAGTTACATGCATCTAGGATTGCATCCACAATTCCCTGCAGAGGTGTCTCCATGGCAGTCTTTCCAGAGCAAGGGATCAGCCACAGAGATAAACTGAAGACATAGGACTGAATGGCACCACCCAAATTGTCCAGTCAGTGCCTCTCCAAATGCAGAAAGGCATGCTTGCACATCTGCAGTCATGTGCTCTGTAGCTCATATCACCCTGGGATGCTGCACATTTCCAGGCTTTTCACAACAGCCTCCAAGTCTGTGCTAGAAAACAAAATGCCACAATAATTGTGTCACAGGAGGGGAACAGGAGAGATCAAGGGCACTTCTAAGTCCTCCCGACTAGCAGGAGATTTGCTGGGTGACATTTGCAGATGCTTCTGGACCCTGCACTGTGCTGCAGAGAAAGATAAACAAAACCCAGCAGTCCCTGTTGAGCTAATCTGAAAGGGGATTGCTTCCCAGTTCCAAATCTGGTGATTAGCTCAGCCCTGTGCATGCAAACAAGCACAGACAGCTGATGGATGCTGATACCTCAAGGAACACTGATGAACCTTGCATCTCTCAGTGGCTGTTTACGCCCTTGACTGACCCAACATGAAGTAAAATCCTCTGTCTTAAATTTCTGGGAAAAAAAGATAAAGAGGATCAGGAAAAAGTATATTGTTCAAGAAAAATGCCAGCTTTAATTATTAAACTATACTGCTCTAATTTTACTCCTGTGATTTCCTGTGTACAGAAGATCTTCAGTAGGAGGTTATTTTTTCTTTAATAAACAAAGGCTTTGCCTTGCAATTCACTGCAGATTGGCACAGTCACTGTATAACATACAAAGGCAGATCTTTAAATAATGTGCTGTGATCTTATCTGATCTGCAAGCTGGATGATATATCATCAATATAATTTGTGGCAGGATATTTGTATAGATGTGGTGAGGTGTATTGGAAACTCCTCGGAAATCACATAGGCAAAAAAGAGACAATATTAACTTAAATAAAAGATGCTATCATCTTAACAGCTCCATGAATATGTGTTATTACTAGAATAGGAAATCACAGTTTGCAGGTACTTAGAGCCAGCTAGAAGAAAACATGTTGGATATGATTTTCTGTCACTAACATGTTGGATCACACAGGGAACCAGTAATTTCCTACAGAGATTTTCAGCTGTTCACAGGTTTGTGTTTGGCTCTGTAGCTCCATCACTTGTATCCAAAGGCTTTTTTTGGCACCAGAGAAAGAAGGGCTTGAAGGGCTTGGCCCTAGAGAAGGGGGCTGCTGAAGTCCTTAGTAGTTGAGAGGTGCCATTCTGCAAACAGTCACTTTTACCACAAACAAAATTAATTGGTTCCTCTGCTGGTATTCTTGAAAGGATGAATGGACATTGCCAGCACTGTTCAGGAGACAAAGCTAAATTATAATAGATTCTTCTGGCCAAAAATTCTGTGTGTCACTGACAGGTGCTCCTTTTGTGTCAAGGGTCAAGATACCTAATAGTATAATTAAGGTACCAAGAGATGTTTATGGTGTCAGTGACTCTACTCATACTGTGTATGAAAACATACTTTAACTTTTACAGCAATAATTTCAGCCACTTGCACATACTCTGTGTTTGTTTGAAGAAAATAAGCTGTGCTATACAGTTCATAATAAAGAGCTACTCTTTCCTGAACAGTACCTGAAATTTTAACCTAGCAAGACTACTAGGGAGGCTGAAAACATCAACTTTGCCCAGACAACCAAAAATTCTTTTTATTGTGCCAGTGGTTGCACCTTCAAGAGCCCTGATGCTGTAATGGGATGTGTGAAGGCTAGAGAGAGAGTAAAGCTTCAGATCTGGAGCTGAAGCTTCTGCAGTGTGAGAAGTGTTGATGTTGGTTATGCTTCCTGTCTAGCTGCTTTTTAAGTTGCAGGAGATTTCCATGTCTAGTATAACACCCTGTAAAACAAGACCATGTGCTGACTTCTCTTGTTAAAATTCCTTTCAGTTTCTTACTTCTTTTCCCTCCATTTATTAGTTAGGAATGGTAGAGGTCAGTGGAGCTTTGTAAAGGACTTTTTCATCAAGGGTGAAACATATTAATTATGCTGCAAATCTTGCCTGCTGGCTGATGGGGTGCTTCTCTGTGCTGGTGACAGGCCCATCAGAGCCCCAGGAGAGCTGAATGCACATGTGTGCACCTGATGTATGGGTTATCTTGCAGGGATGGAGAAAGCTGAGAGTTGAAAGAGTGAAAAGCAACAAAGTTCTGCCAGATGCAAAAAGTAAATCAGTAAAAGAAAATCCAAAACTACACATTTTCTTTTTCACATTTTTTGTTACCTCTTTCCAAAATAGCCACATTTTGTTTTGTTTTGTTTTTTCCTGGTCCTTGACTACTTTTGTATCTTCACATTTATTGTTTGGTTTTGTCATGTTATCAACTTCTAAAAATGGTATCCCAAATCAGACTTTTCTGCTCAAAGCAGTAAGTCTCCAAATGAGACAAATTAGTTTGATTTCTTCCCTAAAAGTTAAAAATGTCCTTGCTTGCTCCAGGGTCCTCTTTGGACCATTATTCTGGTTAAATCCAAGAGCTTAGTTCCAGTGTCTTTACTCCAAGAGGGAGATCAGGCTTCTTTCTTTGAGAGTTTGCTCCTGACCTGAATAACAAAAGAACTGAAACAAGGGCAGGGTGAGGCTAGGGAAGGTTTGCACACTGGTCTAGCTCATTAGGGGAGTTCATTGCTTTGCTACTAAACCTTTTGGTGCTGCCAAGTTTCTTGACAAGAGCTGCAGGACTAACAATGGAAAAGTAGGTCAGGAGTAGATCTTGTAAATCTACTCAAAGGGCTAAGAGCACAATTTGTGTAGGAAAAGACGAAAAGAGAAAGGGAAAAAAAAGAAATATTTTAGGGTAAAGAGAACAGGAAGGCTAGAGGTTGGTAGGACTTCTTAAGTGAATCTTGATGTGTAATTATACATCTGATTACAGATTACTTTCTAAGAGGGTCTGAAAAGTTCTTTGGTTTCTTCAGCTGGGCTTTCATTAGCACTTCAGAATCTTTTATTTTGCAGCGGCTGTTAGCAGCAAAACCAGCCTGCCTGTCTGCCTGCCGGGATTTTGTCTGTGCACTGGGTGAGCGATGTGCTGGCCTGCTGTAAACACATTCTAGTGTGTAGCTGCAGCCCTACTGAGACCCAGGGAAAAGCAGCAGCAGAAAAACAAGAGGTTTTGCAGGATGGACTCTTTCCTTTGAAATGTGGTAGGTAAGTAGTTTCTTTAAATGGAAGAAGAAAATCGATAGAAGGAGTTTCTAGGTTGGAAAATACACCCTACCCAGTGTTGTCTTTGAGAGTGAACTTCAAAACACATCTCAGTTTGGGCAATGTGCACTGGTTATCTAGCACACACACAGCATACACCTCAACTTCTTATTCAGCTGAACTTCTTGCCACTCTGGTGAAATTTCTAATATACAGCTGGTGTCATGAGTTCTTTATATTTAGGCCTAAATTCTTAGGAGTTTTCTGTAACACACAACCCATAACACACTGAACTATAATCTAATTTTAATCAAAATCTAATGGTGGGTTTTCCACCACATCCATAATTCCGGCTAGCTTCCAGCAAATATTTTATATATTTACATTGTATACGTAGTTATTCTGCATTATAATAGAACTCTTGTTAACTGTTGAAGTGAAGTTTTTGCTTTTTTTTATTATTATTGTTTTCAACTTTTTACTTGTGTTTTCCCAGCAGTTAGAATACAAGCTTAAACAGCATGCTAAAGTGATACACAATTTCAGCTGCAGTAAAAGCCTTTTAGCATACACATTTACTCAGAGAAAGTGGGAGTCAGAGAGCAGCAGGATTTATTCTTACAAGTAGAATCCTTTCATGTAGAAATTTCCCCTTAAAAATGATTTTTCATTTGGGACAGCTTCCTGTGAATCAGGCACTTTCTGCATTTGTTGTTACAAGCCAGGATTTTTGCCCACCCTCAGTTAAACTGAGTGCAGTGCTGCCTGCTGATTTTCCCCTATCAATAATTAATACATCAGTTGATGGGCAATGAACATTTTATAGAGGCCATTTTAACAAAACAGAATAATACCTTCTTTGTATCTATCAATGAGACATTTTAATCTGTCTTCTACAAATTCTCTCATTTCACTTCTGAATGTTGGAAACCTTTGCCAAGAAAACACAATCAGGAGACACTTCATTATCATTGTAACAAGGAGTTTAGTAGGAATTCTCAACTTAAAAATCTACATTTCTGCCTGAAATGTTTTAACTCCTAGTGTTAAAAGGACAACATGGAACTCATTGAGAGTTTAGGGAGATAGATTTCTCTTTGTTTTCCACTTTTACTTCCTCCTTCTGAGAGTTTTCTCACTATCTAGCCTCAAGGTTTTCCCCCAGCCCATCACCAAACTCTCTGTCCTTGTACAATAAGGGCACAGGCCAGTTTTAACCATAGAGCTGCAGAACTCCAGTTCATGTGCAGGAATCACAGGTGTACAGCACCAAACCTGTTTTGAAATTAGGATTGGGATTTATTTTGTTTCTAGTTTATCTGAAAATCTTAGTGGCTACTCTTTATTTATCTGGAAAATGGGTTTGATGTTGGCAGGGATAGTTTTCATCCAAAAATTCCTTCCTCCTGCAACTGCACGCTACAACGTGGTTTGGAGGCTTTTGTAGAGGCACAGACATACCAGGCAAGGATAGGGAAGTCATGCACTGAGGAGCTAGTAATCTGCAGGAGTGGTAGTGATGGGTAGGAGCTGTTTATATTTCGGGCAGTTAACACAGAAGTCCACAGTGTAGAGACCTGAGACCACTGGCTGTACTTGTTTCTGTAGTGGAAGAGTCCCCAGGGAGTAGCATGCTGTGAGTGACCTCACAGAGTTGGCAGAACCAACCAGCCTTGTGAAACTCTTCCTGCATGTTCTCACTCTCCCTACTACAAATGACAAAATGTACATTTACTCTCCGGACAAAACCTTCTCTGCTCAGGTGAAAATTTGAAACACTATATTTTTTTGCTTGGCCATCCTCTGAACTTGGAGCATGGCCTCAAGGGTGACGTGTGCCCTTTTCAGATGGCCAGAGGCGTCTGTCCCACCTGCCAGGTTCCTTTTGTACCTGCTCCACATGCTCTTGGTGTAGGGCTGTTTATGTGCTTGGTCCACTGAGCATCCCTGTGCACAGTGCCAGTATTTGAGCTGAGTCCCAGGTTTGTAACAACTCTCACTGTCTGAGGATCTGGACCATCATGTGCTGCATTGTCCTGGCAGAGAGAGTCCAATAAATGAATTGCAGTACGTAATCTGTGCTTTGCAATGAAGTCTTTTATTTCTTGGCATTTTATACTTGATTTTTGCATGCTTTTCAATCAAATATAACAGTTCCTGGATGACATCAGGCTCTTTTCCACTTCTGTTATGTTTTGTGTCTTTTCCTCACACTATCTTTCAATGGCTGGCATTTCCCAAGTGTTTTCTATGAGACCTGTAAAATCTTAGGACTGTAATAGGCATATAAGGGTTGATGCAGTTTTACATAGCTTGCTATTTGTGCTGTACATTAACTTAATGTTCCTTATGAGTTACAAGATTGTTTTTAATAATGAATTATGTGCCTTACTGAATCAGTTTTCTTTCCATGGAGATCAGTAGCAGGTTTTAGTTAAAGAAAACCTTGAGTTCATTGTCTTTCTCCGTCTTTTTTGTAATTATTATTATAATTTCTAGGTTGTTTTCAACCAAAATTATGTGACAGAACAGTGAGGAGTTAAGATTTAAATAATGCAGAACTGATAAACCAGCTACTATTTTGGGGATAGGCACAGAAATATTTGGAATGTTATCAAGAAGTTGTTATGCTCTTTTAACACCTCTGAGCTGGGAGTTGCTTGGGTAGTGGGACAAAAATATTTTTCTCCCCATTAGTGGGATGATGCATGTATACAGATTACTTACAGCTGTATGAGCAGAATAATAATGACCTTACTGTGTTCTCACAGAAGTATTTCTGAAATACTTCCTATATACCTGTATTTTTTCACCCATCCCATTGCTCAGTGTTTTAATTAAATTTTACCCTGAATTGATTACATCTACATTTTTCCATGGGCCTGTAGATGTGAATTTGCTTTTCTTCTCCTATCTGTAATGCTTATTGTTTAAATCTTTTCTCTCAATCTCCTTTTTTAAGAATATTTGCTGATTGCAATTTGATTACCTGTTCACCATTTTACAAATTATGTTACCCTAATTGAGGCCTAGAAATAGAAGTCCAATAAATAGCTTTATTCAGAGATGTTTGATTTTATATTATTCTATTCTGTTGATCTCAAAATTCCATGTCAGAGTAGATGATTCTTTTTAAGCCATTGTAGAAAGCACTAAACTAAAAAAAGTAAGGCAGAATTTATTTAATAGCTCTTCTTAGAGACTTCAGTTGTGGATAGATACTAAATCTATTGTAATTTTCAAATAAGACAACTGTTATCTTGGTGAAAACCAAGACTTTTTAAGAAAGATTTTCAAAATAATTCCTGAGGAGTTTAGAGGCATGAATTTCATTCAAAGGCAGGTTTACACCAGTCAGAGATTCCTCTTACTTGGAGGGGGAGGGGGCAGGACGTTATCAGAAGGACAGGCAAATTCACTTTTTATATGTCTCTCAGTGATTTTGCTTGTGGGCAAATCTGGCTATCTGCAGCAGAAGCTTGATATTCTTCAGTGCCTCAAGCTGTCCCAAATTCTCATTTCAATATTAAGTTGTACATAAACACTTGTCTGGCTGGAAAGGCTTTTTTTCACAGCATGCTTTCCCACCACAGCAGGCACAGCTGCACGGTCCCCAGAAGTGTGTGTCCCACGTGTTTCAAACAGAGGCATTTCCACATTAACTGGGTGCTGTGGGGCACCATGGAGCTGACTGTTCCATGGCTGTTCACCTTTCAGATCCATGCTCCTCTGCCTTCTGAATCCATGTACTTTGCTGCACCTTAACTGAATTACTCTTCTGTCACCCAGGCTGCGTGATGCTATAAAGGCTGGTTAACATATATATGAAAGCCATGGCTCACCACTGCACTTTCTGTGACACATGCTCTTGTCAAAGGCTTTCATCACAAAACACATTAAAAAGTCATGCCTGCTACTGAAAAGATCCAGAAACAGGACTAACAAGTAAAGATGTCAAGAAGTGCCCTGCCCCTCCTTCCTACGGTTTTGAATGGGAAAGGAAATCTCTTGTTTTAGTCACTTTTTATTTTCTGTGCCTCCTCAGCACATGGTGCTACAGCAGTTAATGCCTCACTTGATTCACATGAAGGCCTCTTGCTGCCAAACACCTGCAATCAGCAGCTCACCATTTGGCTGGGAAGTCAAAGGCAAGACACACGCGGTGCTGAAACCACATCACTCCCTTCCCTGAATGCTGCAAAGCTGCAGGAGGGGCACCCAGCAGTGCCTTAGGCTTTGCAGTCAGCTGTAGAGCGTGTGTTGGTCTAACGTGTGCTCAACAGTTATGGTACAGAGTCTGTATGGAAAGCATTGCATCCTTCAGGATCAGGGATTGGGTGCTACCTGGACAGGATGGTGACAACAACCTTGCTGAAGGCCAATTTGTAGTGTGTTGCTAATGTTGTTCTCTTGAACAGTTATGATAACCCATGTGCTTGTGTAAAACATGCTTTGTGTGGTTGTATCATTCACCAAAACAAGGCCAGTGTGCTCCCCATATGCGCTTCCATTATCCAGCTCGGCAGGGCTGGAGCACAGGACACATGGCAAAGGGGGAGCAATGTCCACAGCACCAGCTCTGCTGTCCTGTGCATGGAGCCTGACTGTGCACAGACACCTGCTTTGCTGCAGAGGGTAATGGGGAACCTCTTAATCTGCTGCTGCTTGGTTGCTGTGGGGAAAAGAGGATTTTCTGCCAGAGGTGTGAGTCCTAGTAAAAGGCCCCTAAAGTCCCATATCCCCAGGAGCGATGGTATCCAAAGGACAGCATGGGCAGAGCAGCTGCAGCCGTATGTGGGAGATACTTCTTTCCTCTTGTATTCAGCAGTGCTACTGCCAGTTAGTACCTGTGGAAGTGAGAGAGGGGACAAACCGAATTTTCAGGGTCTTGTACTTTTCAGAGTGATGTGAATGCAAAGAGGTAGTTTTGAGACTATTAGCCACTTAACACGTAGAGCAGAAATTAAAAATGGCAGACTTTAGACTGGGCTACAAAGGGTCTGCCTACAGAACTCTGTATATAGAGTCTTTACAGTCATTTAAAATGTAGCAAAAAATTTTGTTTGTGATTTGTAAATATAATCTTTTCTTGCAGCTCAGAATGTTGCAATGTTTATTTTTTTCACTGAAGTAGGAAAAACCTTAATACTGATTCTTTTACCTCCATGTAAGACCCCCTCAAAACAATTTCTGTGTAAAGATGGTGACTATTTACTGTATTCAAGATGTCTAAGCAGATTTAATATCTCACCTTAGGGGCTAGAGAACCCTGGGTCTTTAAATGAAATCTCTATGATGTTGAGGGATTTAAGACATTACTGAGCAAATGTCTTAGGCTAATAGAGTAAGAATAGGAATTGAATTTATATCCAAAGTGCAGCAAGACTGCTTTGCTCTCAGTATCTAGCTCAGGCTGCTAGAAAATAGCGACCTTTCCTCAGCTGTACTCCAACAGCTTTTGTTGAAATGTGCAGAATCTCACACCTCTGGCTTGGGGCTTGTCTGCAAGTCCCTGCTGGGGGATGATGAGGGTACTTACAGCTGCGTCTTACTCCATTGGTAGGAGGGAGAGCCACTGGGTGTTTTGGGGCTTCCTTAATGCTTTCATGGCTTTCCTTCCTTACAGCACTGAAACTGAGCGATTGGATCTCAACCTGTGTTCCTTCCTTCCTACACTTTGGAGAATGCCTGATCTCGCTGTGGGGATCTGGATGATGCAGCTCAGAGGAAGATGCCCAGCTTCATTCTCATAATGTGCTTATTTGGCCCTAAAGGTTAGTGGTAGCTGATGTAGTAGTCATTGACAATCATTTGAGATAGAAGTATTGAGGTATTGTGGGGATGGACTGCAGGAAGATTTCTGGGCACAATGCTACCCAGCTTCCTCCTTTCACCTCTGCCTCAAGATATTAATGAGTTTCCTTAGACCATCTGCATAATATTTCTGTATTTGTGAGATATATTTGACTTCCCAAGAAGGGTTGCAGTAAATCACCCATTCTATGTGAACTTTGTTGAGAATCTCTTGCCAGAAGCTGACTCTAGTTACAGTTTTAGGGAGATTTACACTGGTTTTGGACAAGATACCAACAAAAATCGAGCTACAAACTCAGGATGTGGTGGAGATTTGTTTTGAGGCCACTCCATTTCTGACACATGTGCTCTAGTGTCCTTGTGTTTGCTTTGTCTGAGCTGTTACTGTCCCAGTCGTCAGCCCCATTCCTCTGTCATAGAACATCACCAACGAATTAGTGGAAATGGAGTAAACCAAGAGATCTGCAGCAATATAAGATGCTAGGGTTGGTGTTTCAGTGTGAACTGCCATTCACTGCTGCTTTCCTGTGCAGGGTAGCAGACCAGATGCTCATCTGCTCAGTGCCTACTGCCACTGGCTTGGGTGAGGGGATTTATGGCAAAGGGCAGGACTGGAGAAGTTAGTCCTGATTTGGGGAAGACCCTGTCCTCTAGCCCAGATGTTGACATTAGCCTCAGCATGGTTTCAATCTAATGGTTCACTCTCTTCTACCCAAAGACATGTGCAAAAATAATTTGAGAGGTTTTAATGGGCCTTTCAGAAGACCAGTCAGGCAAGTGACCGTGGATGTTTTTGCCAGTGACCCAAAGCAGGGCAGAGTCATCTTTCTCATTTAGACTCCTACAGATATAGATGCTTCAGCTTTCCTGCATGGCTGCTGCAGGAAATGCACCTGAGTGCAGTGCTACCTGTAAGCATGAGGACTCAGGGCCTGGGCAAGGTGGCCCTGAGTCTGCTTAAACCTTACCTGAGCAGGCACTGGAACAGAGAAGCTGTGGATACCCCCTCCTGGGAAGGGTTTAAGGACAGGATGGATGGAGCTCTGAGCAACCTGGTCTAGTGGAAAGGTGTCCCTGCCCATGGCAGGAGTGTTGGAACAACATGATCCTTAGGGTCAAATACAAGCCAAACCATTCTATATTTTTAATCCCATGCTGTGTCTCTTATTAGCAGCAAAGGGATTATTGATGAGATTCTCAAGGCTGAGCTGTGGAGCTGAAATCAGTGACAGTTGCACGCCTAAACTTGCCAGCTGGCTTTGGGAATGCCACCTTCCCTATCTGTTTACTGGAGCACCCTGCTGAAAGAAGTTATAAAGTAACAGAGGATGCAGTAGTATTTAGTTGCTGCAGAAGCTAAAGAGAATTAGGTGCTCTTTTTTTGCCAGATTCCCCAGCTGTTGTAAACTGGCTGCTCTCTGCCAAAGCCAATAGAGCTACCCCAATTTGCTCCAGCTCAGGATTTGACTCTATGAGGCTGTATCAGAGCATGTGTCACTTCCCTTTGCAGGCAAGTGAAACAGCAATGAATATAGAAAAAGATCTTGCAGCTAGGGGAATTTAATAGATAAAAGTGTATTAACAAGTATCAGTGCAGGGTTGTGCCTCTGTCAGCATTTGATCTGACAGAGTGTGTGTCTGTGTGTCTGTCCCACCCCATTCCTTCTTTGTTTGCTGTGATTGCATCTGCATCACTATGGTAACAAATGGATGACTATTTAATTTACCAATCCCTGGATGCTGCAGTAAGTGTTTAAAATATTCTAGCGCTCTCTGATACACATATGCACAACCACATGCAATCTGTCACACAGGAAATATTATAGTGCTTGATATTCATATTTTAAGCTAAATCTATTTACCTGTCTCTCTCCAAATGAGACATGAGAGCTTTATCTACTGTGACAATGGCCACTAGCTAAACAGTATATGCAGATAATCATAGTTGTGTTATTTCACATTTGCTGTCTGTATGTGTCAGCTGTGGGCCAGCACACCTGAAATAAAGGCAGCATCATTTACATCCCAGAGGATTTCTTCCCAAATCCTAGGTCTTAAGAGTTGTTTAGAAGTTTTAAGAAGGAAAATTGTAGTTTGTGTTTTTGGGAGCCAGTCTAAAACTGTTATTTCAGAGGAATGAAAGGACAACTGTTACTAGCACCATCAAAGGGATGGTGTGTGCCTTCAGCCATCTGAAGTCTTCAAGAAAAGGATAAGTAACTACTGGAGGATTGCTAGGATCACAGTTACATGCTCTTCTGTGGGGCTGATGTAGGTGAGCACTGACTGGGAAAGATAGATTAGCATCTACTTTCATTATGTTTTCTCTCAGCTCTCTACATATTTCAGTGCTGTGATAAGCTGGAGATTTTCAGGTGATCCCTGGACACCCAGGTACATTTTTGCTTTAAAGGGACTTGGTTTTATTCTATCCTGCAGAATTGTGCATCTGACTTTTAATCTGCAAAGGGAATACATCTCAGTAGAATATACTCTTGCTACAGGTGAAGCAGATAGTTTTAATATAGTTTTAATAAAGTTACTGGTTTGTGGTTTGGTTTTTCTTTCTTTCTTGGACTGCTTGAGAAAAGATGTAAAAGATGTAAAAGAGTGAAGGGAGAGGAGTGAAAATATACACTGAGGCATGAAATGCCCTTATGCCTGCTGAGTGCTTGCAAGAAAAGTGACATTTCCCTCATGGAGATGATGGGACACGAGACTTGACCACAGGCATCTTGCTCAGGACCTGGGGGTGGGGAGAGGTTCGCCTGAGCTTAAGGAGAAGCAGGAGATTTCAGGTAATCTGGGAAGAGTTATGAGAAGTTTAATGCTACACAGTCCTCCAGCTCTGCTCTAGAGGGAAACCACAGCAGTTTGGACTGCACGTGTACCCTTTGTGCCCATGAGCTGTGGAAGGTAGCCTGCTTCTTTTGCTCATCTCTTGAGCCATCCTGGAATGCTCACAGGTAAAAATTCCAGGCTGCAGGCAGTTGTTCCCATATCACTTACCTGGATGTGCACGTATGTATGTATGCAGATTGTATTTGCAATGGTAAACTCAGAAAGTGATTTGGATATGTGGAGCTCAGATCTTCTGGGAAACTCCAATTTTCCCAAATCCTGGCCCTAAGAGCAGCTTTTGACATGGTGGATATGCTTCATTGTGGTTTCATATCTGAAACAGCAAGACCAAGAACTCCTAAATCATCTCCTGTTATTGATATATGTGTGCAGTGATCCAGACAGGTGGTTTTACTGCAGGTTACATGAAACAATAACTGGTTGTATGATGGCTCTCACTTAACCTGTGGTAAGGTGAAAGCAGGGGCACTGGACTAGAATGAACTCTTATATCCCAAGGTTGATTTAAAGCTAAAATGGGACCTAGATTCACTCAAACTGCAAAACTGTGTGCTTGCTCTACAACAAATGTTTTGTTTCATTGCTCATATCTGAAGCAGGCTGCTTTAAAAACTTGCCTTGTTCCTGAATCTGGATCCTGGAAGAGCAGAAGAGCCGTGGTGAAAAGACTAAATGCAAACCCTGCAACTTCTCAGCTCATACAGCTCTCTCCCTCTATGTCCCTGTCTATATCTATGTCCATCTCTTCCCAAACTTCAAGGAGCTTCATTTAGTCTAGACTTGATTTAGAAGCCCCTCCAGTTTAGGGCATGTACATTGTATGCTGCACTACGGCTCGCTTGGAAGCTACTGGGTGTTCCAAAAGGAAATTATGGCCATCTCACAGGGATGAGTCATGTCTGACAGCTGGGTGAGAGAGGATTTTCTAGTTGTACACAACTTTGAGGTTGTGTACAATCCCCAAAATCCCCAAGCCCTTTTTTGTTCCACATGGGGCTGAAACCAAGTTCCTTATATATGGAAAAAAATGAACAAAGATCCTCACTTAGCACAGCCAACAGTTCATTAATCAGCTCACATCAGGTGAAAAAGATTCAACATTGCCAGCCTCCCACATTCCAGAAATGTTCTCTGAACACAGGAATATTAAGGATATCCTTNTTTTTTAATGCTAAATGGAATAATGCCAACCTGTGAAAGTAAGAGGCTGGCTTTGGTAGGTAGTTGATAGCTTGGTGATTTATAGTACCTGCCTAATACGCAGGGGTCCTAAGTTCAGATCTGTGAGAACTCAGGACTTTAGGCTATTGTTGATTCTAAGCCTCTCTTGGGTTTTGATCATAAATCACACCCTAGAGATGAAAAATCTTTTCTGACAAAAGTTTTGGCAGTGCTGCTATGTTTGCTGCAGAATACACACTTGTTTCATTTGCCACTTTTTCTGATGAAAAAAATATTTCTTTGAAAAACTTTATGAGCTATCTCTAAGTGTTTGACAACATTGGGCCTTCAAAGTTTCCAGAAAAATTAAATTAATTTTACTGTAATTTAAACTGAAAGATCTTTTGGTAGATTTCCAAGTACCCTTTTTTTCCAGGGTAGTCCGTTTTGTATGGCTTGCTAGTATTTGATATGCATTTTTGATATCTTAGCTTTTCAGAGGACTTTGGAACACAAGACCCCAGTGAACTGTGTAGTAAAAAGAAATAAAATTTCTAAAGCATGAGAAATTTACACTTTGGTTTGGATCAAAAATGAGAGAAAATGGCTATTTTCTCCAATTTTTAATAGAGCAAATTAAGAGAAATCTAGTAGAGTATTTGATGCTGTAGAAGCATTTGGGCTGGCTGATTACAAAGGGTGATTTTGTTGTCTTTAGTGGGATTCATGTGGGCAGATGAAAAGTTGCATCAACTGTAAAAGCAGAGAGGCTATTCTAGTGTCTGTGATGACCTCTGGCACAGCACAGACCAGGAATTCTTCAGCTGGCCTGGTTGGGAAAGGAGAAAATGGATACCATCTGAAAAAGTGTAGCTCTTTTTGCTCCTAAGCAAACTGCCTCACTTGTTTTCTCCATGAAGAGCTCTCCTCTGCCTTCGGCAGAGGCCTGCTCAGAGGACTCCTTTCTGGGATTTCCCAGCTCTTAAACAAATGAGAAAGGTTGATGAATCTTTAATAAATTCTTGCCTTCAACTCTCTGTCAGACCGAGGGCATAAATAACGCCGGCAGCCACATCTCAAGTGTTTTTGCCCAAGACAAATCCTATCTCAGTTACTAAGAAGTGGCATTTTTCGTTTTGCCCAAGAGACTCACTTAACCCTTTCTTGGCTGCTGGCTGCAGCCCATTATCAGGATTTGTGCTCCTGATTTCGACGCAGAGCTGACTGAGGGCTGTAAGATGCTGCTTGAGTCTACTTTTATGAATAAGCCTAGAACAGAAAGCCTAAAGAGAATTTAATCTGCCCGTCTGCTTGTGGATACTGTACCAGTGCAGGGGAAATCAGTTTAAGTGGAACTTACCTTTAAGTGTAAGAGTGCAGATGTAGGCAGGTTGAATCCAGGAGCACAAATTGTGGTCTCAGCAGTGCTGACCAGAAGGATATTTCAGAAGGACTGCCTTCATGTAGTGGATTCAAGGGGAGAGCATTTCCTTCTGCTCATACTAAGGCTGTCTCTGGGCTGAACAGCAGCAAGGTGGTGCAGAGATGGCATGGTGCCTCAATCCTGCATCTGGGAGATGTGCACTTCGCTTGAGTCAGCCAGGTGTTTTAGCAGATGCTCTGCTCCCTGTGCTTTTGCTGGCTCTGAAGCTAGCTCAGGCACCTCTGCAACATACCTTGGCATTTCCTTGGGCTTGAAGGAAAATCCTTGGGGGACTGCAGCTTGCATTGCTTAGGGGAATTGCTTTCATGTGCTCATGGGCATATGACTGCTCTGTGTGTAACTATTTTGTGCCTCAGGATCACACCTGAAGTGTCATTTCTGTGCTGTTGGTTTCTTCTTGGGTTTGAGAAAGAGTGAGCTCACTAGCTCACATGTTTTTCTCTTTACTTAAATATCCTTAAAATAAATCTTTTACTTAGCTATCTTTACTCAAAACTCTAGTGGTCATGACTAGAGTCAGCATTTTTAGTTAGTTTTCTACTTGAGAAGTGCTGATACAGCATGAAAAAGGGCATAAGGGTCCTTTCCTCTTCTGAGTACTAGCTAGCAAAGCTAGGCTTTGTTTGTGAGCTTCTGAAATAGCCCGGGACACAAGAGACATGAATACACTTTAATGCTGTTCCTCTCAAGTGTCACCTTGGGGTGACTTCTTGGTTATGAAACTGCTTGGGGTTCTCTCAAGCTAAGATTGCTCCAAGGCAACACTTTTGATCAGGCAAGACAGTGAAGTACATCCACCAAGGCAAAATGTTATGTGTGTCCTGCACAATACTTAGCAGCTGGATACAGGGACAGTCCATGGCAAATCACTGTGGCTGTCACAGTGCTGCTCTCTGTCCCACAGGCATCCCACAGCAGTCAGGATGTGCTAGTGGCCTTCCCCTGTGCCAGTTGCCAAACTGGGCGCAAGTTTCACAGGCAAAAGGAGCAGTGTCCTGAAATGCTGGTTACATTTTGTCTGTCTGTCGGACTTTAATTTTTTACTTAACACTTGAGCAAGAAACAGTTTTGCTTTGCTCTTCCCTGCCCATGGCTGGCTGCCTATTATTGCCTGGTGTGAATATTTTCAGTACTCTTTCGTTCTTCTTGCCAAATACAGTAACAGGAAAGGTGGAACAGGCTTAGGCTGGCAGCAATCTCTCTGTGCCTCCACTTCTTTGAAAAATGGGGAAATGATGCTTCTTTTTTTTGCCATCATGTTGAATTGCTGCTCTATGCTGAGAAAAAACAGATGGGTAATTTTCCCTTTGTCTGTAGCTGGGCTGTAATACAAAAGTGTGAAAGTAGGAGTCTGTTCCCAAGTTGATGTGGAAAGGAATGTAATGTCCAACTAGGATGATGTGTACTGAGCACAAATAAGGGTCGAGGTACACTTTAAACAGTATATTTAAACATGAGTTTCTGTCTGAACATCAGGAAGCTCTTTTTAATGTGAGAATGACTTAGCACTGGCACAGGTTGCCCAGGGAGGCAGTGGAGTCTCCATGCTTAAAGATATTCGAAAGCCATCTGGGTGTGGTCCTGGCAATCAGTTCTAGGCAGTCCTGCCTGAGCAGGGGGGTTGAACTGGGTGACCAGAGGTCCCTTCCAACCTCAACCCTTCCATGATCCTGTGTTTATGGACTTTAGGTTGTTATAGCCATAACTCTTTCAGGTCAGAAGGTAGAAAAGGTTTGTGAGTAGAGGAGTTTTATTTTTATTAGACCAATAATGTCGTTAGAAAAAAAAAAAAAAAAGGCCAGAGCTTTGAGCAGACGCTTTCATCACATTCTGTGCACTTTAAATCTTAGGTATTTTCATAAATCTGGTAGATGTTTTAATAAAAGATACTGACTTTATCCACACAAGTTTTTGGACTTAATATAAACACACATATATACAGTGCAAATCCTGATAGCCCTCAGAATTACGGAGAAAGGTAAATTCCATTATGATTTAGGAATGTGGGCCATGTGCACCCAGCCAATAGTGACGTCTCCCTGATTCCGATAGCTCATTTTTCCAAAGGTAAACCCTCAATATTCAGATATGGAAATGGAAAGCCCTCAGGAAATAAATTAAAAAGGGACATTATTGCCAATCCAAGTCAGGTTATCAGACAGTCAGTTGTTTTGGGTTAATATAGTCCATTATGGTGAGATACAAGGGGGGAAATTTTTAGCAGAATTGTTGGATTAGGCTTTTTGAATCAGCAAAGTAGATCCCAAGGACGTACATGTGACCAGAAAGATACTCCAGGGAACAACATGAAGTTCTAATTGAGAGGTTCAGTCATGAACTCTACAAAATGCACGGTAAAGCAGCGGCTACATTGTGCTTTCCAGATCAGTGCTGCTGGAAATTGCCTCACTACAGCCAGCCAGTGATTTTAGTCTCCTCTTCCTTGGCCTTGCTGTTTAATCCCATACCTACCTGGTGTGTTTCTGACACATTTCCACAAGGTTTAAATAGCATCTCCTCTCAAACACAGCCAGTTTGCCAGAAAGGGGTGCCTCTCTCCAAGGAAAGCTGTAACTTGGTGCTAAAAAAAATTGGCTTGAGTGAAATGTACCCAGTTATGCAGAAGCCCAGAGATGCAGAAGTGTGGAAGACAGGAAAAGAGAAAAGGTAAATAGGCCATTTTGTGACTTGCAGATTGACTTATTAAATGACATTTTCATTAACAGTTTTTGCTGGTAAATGCCATGGGTTTCTCTCTTTCGAGCTGTCTACAATAATAATGAGTGACTCCACTGGGAAGTAATTTACATGAAACATGCTTCACTTGTTGCAGACAGGAACTCTGTGCTGGGCTAGAGAAGGAAGAAGAAAAGTAAGTGCACTCTGTAAATGAGGGGCAGTTTCATAAGTTGAGTCGTGAGCACCCATGAAAAATCACCCTCCTGGCCACTACCACCTTGGCCTGAAATGTCTCCCAGCTGAGTCGAGGCACCAAGGTGAATGCTTTTACGCAGGTGTGACACAGACTGCTGTGGAGAAAAGGTCAGGATGAGCTGATGCAGATTAACCGTGCAGAGGAGCTGTAGACAGGAGCAAAATCAGCTTTCCCTGAAGGGCTTTTTCTGCACATTTTGTATCACTTCTGTGCAAAGCCTCTGAACACAGCCTTTTGCATTTCTCTAGATTTAAGTGTCAGAGAAATAAATCCATATTTTGTGGTCTGTCAAGTTCCAGACAGACACCAATGTGAAAACATGACAAATAGATAACAGAAAATGAAATGCCGAACTTTTTTTAACTTCATAAAAATTTATTTATTTACTTTCTTCCTTAGTAGGCCTGTGACTTTACATTACAGCTTTTTCCTGGAGTTGGATACAATCCAGTCTGGACCATTTGTTGCTAAGTCATCCCCCGCATGTTTTTTTCCTTGTGGATGAAATAGTTTATGTTGACTCATAAATAGAGATATATATAGCTTCTTAGCTTCTTCCCCTAGAATTGCAGTAAATTAATAGAAAACATATTGCTGAGACTGTACTCTCGAAGTGAATTCCAGTTAAAGCAGATAACAAGTGACATGTCAGTCAAGTTGAGCTTTCTAAGAGTTACTCATCTAAGCTGTCCAGTGCATACTTGCCTAGAGGGCAAACTCCAAAATGGCTTAGTTCCTTTATCTAAGACACCTACTTTAAGATAAAATTTGTTTTCTGAGGGTTCTTATCTCTCTCCATTGACTATGGAGAAAGCTTAGCAACTTAGATCTGAGGAATTTCAAGGACTATTTTGGTAACTTGAGACATGTTTTTTTTGAGAGATGACAGAATAGTTTTGAAATGGAAGTATAGCTGCCATGAGTCTAGTTTAATTTTATATTTTAATTTATATATATAAAAATAAACTATTTGCAAATACAGTTTATACACTTAGCATGCTTTCAAATTTTTTTTCCCAGAAAATGTCCTTGAAAAGGAAAAAATTATCATCCCTTGCCTGTGGTAAACATTTATGCCATTGAAATGAGTTTGTGGATACAGTCAAACACTGATTTCTGAAAAAATTAACATCTCAGACCACTAGAAAGTTACTTACAGGAAAATAAGGCATAATTAAATAAACACTTCCTGTTTTTCACATCTCCATGGAAATAGGCTTTTTGTTCAGATCATTAGAAATAAACATTTTGCTGGTGCTTTGACCAGGAGGACTAGCCTGGTCCTAGTGGTGCTAGTAACAACCAGAGAAGAAATCAACGACTGGAAGGTAAGAACTTTTACTTCATGAGCCCTTGTTAATTTGATAGTTGGGAGTTAAGGACTGTTACTGAAAACCTGCATTGGCACTTGTATTCCTCTCACATAAATTGCCAACAAAAATTCCATTCATGCTTTTTAATGATGGATTTTATTTGGGATGAGTTAGGAGGGCAGTCTTGTGTTCCCAGTCATGATGTCTTCTATGAAACTTCATGCAGACCAAAATGATTTGTTCTCATATGTTTATTTGCTATGTCTGGGCTTGTACTGAATCCAAAATATTCTTTCAGCAGAACAAATTATAAGGGCTGCAAATCAAATATTTTCATATTTTGCTTTCCTTTTCTTTACCTAATTTTTATGTCAGCTAAGAATATCAAAATCCAAAAGGTAAAGTATCCCTGGTTTTCCTGGGAGATTGTGCTGATCAAAATTTCTGAGAAGTTGACTGAAATGTAATGTAAGCTTTTGATTCTTTAAATGGCCTCATTGAAATGTTTACAGTTCTTCTGTATTTTATCTCTAAAAAAGTGAGAAGATTAGATGTGAGGTTTGTCTTGGGAAAATCATATTGTTGTCTTTTAAATTAGTTCTGCTGTGGGCATGGTGCCTTTAGTTTTCTTAATCTGTTAAACTTTTTTTATAAATTAATATTTTGACAATCATGAATATAAATAATTTACATCGACAGCTTTCATGTTGTATGTTCGCTGAGCTGGATTTACAAAGGCATCAAGCCAGGATGTAATTCCTGGCTTTATTATGTTATGAAATAGAATCTAGCCAGAAGATATAATGTCCTTAAGCTGTAACATCAGCAGCAACAGACAGATCTTAATGCTGCTGGACCTAATGGAATTAAATTTCATGTATGCTTAATGAATGCAAATGCCACTTAATTTTTACAGCCTGAGTTGTATTACATTGCGTGTGACACGTCTGCTCCTGAAAAAATTATTCAAATGTGTGATTCTTACACCCAGTGTCCAATTTTACCACTGTAAAATGTATCCTCTTAGGGAAGAGGGAGTGGAAAAACATGCCAGCAATATTACTGCATAATTTAAAGCAGCCACCAAAGAGAAATGTTAAAATATGCACCAGGCAATTACAATTGTTGTATGTGTTTTTATTCTCCTTTGCTGCTTTTCAGCAAGGAGCAGTAAAAAGATTTAGAGCAAGTGGGAACCATAGCAACAAGGAATTTTTGGTTCAACCTGGTGCTTTATAACTTCTGGCAGAGAAACACATTTCTGGATACTCTGGCAAGTGTTGATTCTTCCAAAAGATATGTGCAGCACTTCAGTTCTGATTCTCAGGCACAAGTTCTATGGACATACGTGAGAGCCAGTTTTGGTGCAAGCTGGAGCTGAAGCAATTACCAGTGGGTTACACCAAAGCTGGGTGTGATACTTGTTCAGTGACACCTTGGGCTTGCTACTTATCAACAGGGATAACAGCTCCCATTCTGCTTCCCATGAGAGAGAAGGGAAATAGAAGGTGATGTGGAAGAAGGTTTCTATCCTTTACCAGACCTCTGCTCCACCCAGCTGTGGCTGTGAGAAATCCCAAGCACAGCTTTGCCCCTCTGACCTGATGACACCCACTAACCTGCTCTGAGGGGTGCAGAGACCCCGCTCAAACACAGGAGTGGTAACTCCCAGAGCCACTGCGTCCTTAGGCTTTTGCATTTGCTTGCAGACAGCCAGGTGGGCAGTGACCTCGAAAACAAGTAAGAAAAAATTCAAGGGATGTTTGGGTGGGATGCAGAATTCAGTCGTGTGTGCAGAGCCTAGAAAATGTATTCAGTTGATGAGGGTCTGGGAAGTTTTCAAATATAGCCAGTGATCAATCACTGTGACTTTTACAAAATAAAGTGAGTGTCATAATATTGAAGATTATGGCAGACATAGTAGTTACAAAGAAGTCTAGCTACTGATTACAAACTTAATGTGCAAGGTCAAAAAGGATCCATGGCTCTCACTTATGTGAAAATCTTGACCTTCACAGTCATACCCCAAAATTAAACATCCATTGCTTCTCGTGACAAAGAGTAAATTTGCACAGTTAATTCTGAAATGAAAACAGCAGTAAGATGACAGTTCAATGAATGGTATGCAGTCTGAAAGATGAGATCGATGTTATTCTAGAGAATGTTAGAAATAACTGTAATTAAATGTCATTTTTTCTAATTCTTTTGGAGGCAATCCTTCTACTTTACTGTATAAGATGGAACTGTTCTACACACTGACTTTGAGTAGGCTGAGGGCTCTTAACTTTGATTTAATGGCCCAGACACATCCTCCAGTAGATGTACTGAGGTACATAAGCCTCTTTCATTAATAGCCTTGTTTTCCTGAACCTTTTCTCGTAGTCACCTTAGGAAGATACTTTGCATGCCCCATGTCTGCAGATCCCAGGCTGCAAGCATGGTGAGGTGCCCCTTGAGAGCCCCTTAGCCAGACATTCATTTCTGCCATTGAATAAGTTTTATAAGTAATTTGCCCGTTGCTTCCTTCCAGACATGGGGAGTTGGGTATAGATCCCAGAGACAATGCAGGTAAAGTACACATCTGACCATTTTATCTAACACTCCTTTGAAGGCTAGTTATCACAAAAAGCTGTGATAGCACATAGATCTCCTCCACCTCATTACACCTTAATTTGGGAACCTGAGACTATAAAATCGTTTTGTAAATTATCTGGAAATAGCTATGTCTGACTTTGGATCCCAGAGGGGAAACCTATTGCCCTTTGGAAAGACATATGAAGTTACCTATGATCAAGGCAGTGCATTTTTAAATACCTTGTCTCTGTGTGTGCAATCACTTTATCAAGTTGCAACAGCAGGAATTAGAAGAAAAGTCTTACCACTTAAGAATATACATGTTTATAAAGGAGTGAATTGTGGCAGAAATCCAGGATCTGCTACTTTCATTTTTTTTCAGTAACATCATTTCTTTGACAGCCTAGGTTAAAAAAAGCAGAAGGTGGGTAGTATTATTTGAACAAAGTTCCCAGCAACTGTTGCATATGGATCGCCTTTGTACTGTGCAGATCATTTTCCTCCACACACGTTTTGTTTCTTGCATTGGAGCACTTAAAACATATCCAGCAAAGTTATAAATCTGCATAAATATTTGATAACTCTAATTGGGCGGCCTGCACCATACTTTCACCCTTGGGCATGTAGTGCAAGTAAATGTGCATGGCACCCCTATAAAATGTTAAGGTGATCAGGGAATGTGTGAGACTGCCTGAAGCATCAATTTAAAGCAACAGCTCTATTTGGCCTGTTTCAAAATCAAAGGAATAATTGTTCTTATTTATAATTAAAGAGAACTGCTGTTAAAGAATTTTACATTATTTGTTAAATTAACATGAATATCACCAGCTTCTCATTGTCACTTCAATTATAAACACATGTCCTCCAATGAATCTTCCACATGTGAGAGTCTCATCTTTAGAAAAATACACAAGATAAGAAAGGGGTTTGTGGCATAGGATGGTCTAAATACCATTTTGGTTCTTTGCAAAAGTATTGTTAGTCATGGATTTAATTTATTTTGAAAAGAGATGAACTATAATTGTAACTCCTAGAAATTTGTACTGCAGGATATCTCTTATTTTCTGCTTAATATAATTTTTAATCTAAAAAAAAAGTTGACTATTTTTATTTTGAATAAGCTGCCTCTGAATGTCTGTCAGTTGACTCTGTTCTTCCGGAGCTATTGACAAATTGAAATATTAATACTGAGAAAGAAAAATCTCCTTTTTTAATTTCCTATCCACATCCATTTTAAATGCAGAAAACCTGAGGTCATTCATGTAGGTGGGCATAAGGGTTCTCATCCTGTGAAAAACTCTGATACTTCTAATTTTTCTTCTCTGTGACTTGAAATGAAAAGTTGAGGCAGTTTAGGGAAGTCCCAAACTTTCCAGTCTTACTTTTAGTTGTAGCACTTAACTGAAATAAAATGCTTCTTTTATTCTTTTGGTTGGTTGGTTTTTTTAGCTTCAATGTGTCCAGGAGGCTGAGAACATGAGTCTTGTGGGACTCTTCCTTCCAGCTCCTCTGCTTTCAACTTTTCTCCCCAGTCTGAGTGTTTTGATTGAATTGAACCTGCTTGACCACAGCAGAGCCACGTCTGTGTGTAATGTTTCGGCCAAAGGGGCAGCGTGAGAATGTTCCCCCAAGAGAACGCTTATGTTGTGCTGCAGTCTTGTGTGCTGCACTGCAGCACTTCAAATGGACACAGCTTAGTGTTGAGCTGACACTCCACAAATTCATCTGAGACATTTCTATCAAGGCTGACATGATTCAAAGGCATTTCATTTCTGTGTCTAATGAAAAAGTGAAAAATTACTTGTACCCACAGAAATTTTGAATTTACGAAGAGCTGTATTTCCAGTAATAAAGACAAAGGCATTTCTGCTGAACTGCATAAATCAAAGTTGTTTTCCTGTTTACAAATATCCCCGCCTTGCCTACAGGATGTCTGCCTGTGTTTCAGTGTAACTGCTCACCCGCGGCTGCCCTCCTCAGCGTGGTTGACTGTAATGGGAAAGGACCTACATTTAAAAAGCAATGATACACACTTTCTCCTTTTCAAAAAGAAGAAAATGTATGTAAAGAGTGGTACTTCTTTAACATGTCTCAGATAATCTAGGCCAAGCCCTTGGCCTTCTGCTTGTGTATCTTCCCTTTCAATCTGTCCTAGCACCTGGGGCCATTACCGAAATGAAGGCAGCCGGCACTCCCAGTGGGAGTCTTCTTGCTGCATGCGAAAGTCTTCAGTCTCTGTGAGCTAGGCTGATCACCCTACATACCTGTTATTGTTAAGGGAAGAAATACTCTCTTTTATGGCTCTTTGCCAGGTTTTTTGCACCGTCCTAGCATCCATATCAGGACAGGAATATCGTGCCCTGCAAGTGTTCCTTTGCTCTGCTGTCTGTGCAGACTCATCATAGCTCTAACAAGGTCTGTGTTTTGTTAAATTAGTCAAGGAGCCTGAGAAGATGCCTCCTAACTCCAGGCATAAGGAAGTATGACAAGTATTTTAAAACTTTTAACAATTCATCATTATAAATGCTTCACTGAAATAAGTTTGTTAGTTGTTACACATTGTTACATTGACATTGTTGTACTCTTAGTAATATACTCTTAGCCTGAAAAATGTTAATTACTCAAAGTTAGTTTCAGATCCAGGAACCATCAGCTTATGAAAGGTAGACATTTGCCCTCAGCTCCAACAGAGCTTTTTTAATAGTAAAAGCAGCTGGACATATAAGGCTACTGCTCAATATATTGGATCACCCTTAAGCAGTTTTGACAAATGTCTAATTTCTAAGTGGCCTGGCCTGTTTTACACTGAGGCATCCAAAACCCATCAGAGTTCTTTCACATGCATCCATAAATCTGAGAAGGTACATTTATAATCAATTATCTATTTGAGGTTGCAAAGATTTTTAATTTTCTTCTGATGGTAAAGACCTCAGTGACAGCTCAGAACTAAATCATTTGAACTGTTTCCAGGTTTTTGAACACACAAATGAACTTAGCAGCTAAGGAAATATTCTTCTGTCTCGAGTGTAAAATTTGCTTTAAAATGAAGCAGAGGGAGAGAGAGTTTGGATATGGAGTCTTCTGGGATATTTAACAGAGATTTTTACAGATAAGAGACTGCCTACTTTTATTCAGTGGAAGAAACAAGATTTGTGAAACAATTCAACAATTTGCAATCTTTGAGATGTTCTAACAATACCCTTCCTAACCTCTTGCCTCCCTGTCTACTGAGTAATGGTCTCGTAGAAGCCCTGCATCAGATATGGCTTAGATGTCCCCTAGGAGGTTTGAAATGGTGCTAGATATATAAATCCTTTATATCTCACCCCAACAGAAAAAATCCAGAGTTTGCTGTTTGAGCCAAAGAAATGGCATTGTAGCACCCGTGGAATGCTCTTTTTAACCATTTGCTATCCTTCCTAATAGCAGTATTTTTTTCTTGTACTAAAAAAGCAATAGAAGCTTTTGGTGTTTCAATTAATTTTATACATATGAATTCTAAATAAAATAGTCTAAGTGCACCAAATGTGCATTTTTGCTTAAGAATGGCCAATATATGGGGAAATGTTAGGTTTTCTGTGGCAGAGGCAGAGGGCAGACAAACCTCTGAAGTAAAACAAACCTTTAAAGACTTATTCAGTAGCACCATGTTTGGCTTCCTATAAAAATTAACTGTGAGGAGTGCAGATGATAAGTAGGATGTTTCTAAAAGCATTTGCTGATGTATTGAGGCCTAATTTGCTGGGATAGAGTTGCAATTCAGCACTGTGCTGCACTCTGGAGTGTATTTGGGTGGTGTTTGCAGGCCAGGCTGCCTGCTGCTTGCTGGGTGGGGAGGGTGAAGCAGAGGAAGGTGGAGGTCAGTCCTAAGCCTCG
Organism: Thryothorus ludovicianus; assembly: GCA_013397245.1. NCBI lineage: Eukaryota > Metazoa > Chordata > Aves > Passeriformes > Certhiidae > Thryothorus > Thryothorus ludovicianus. The sequence continues at coordinate 584,474 of VZTB01014992.1, read as the reverse complement.
CAGCTGGGTTTGTGATTGGAGTCAGCCACAGTGCACTTAGTGTCAGCTACAAAGGAAACATTTGAAAGAAGTCAGAAATTTGGGTAACTGAAATGTTTTTAATGAATTTAAACCATTGCTTGCTTGAGCACTTACAGTTTAATTTTAGCAAAGCATTCTTGGGAACTGTCAGTGTAAAAGGGGGAATTGTAGGACATATATTGGAACAGGGGTTGTGGTACATTCGTGGAATGCAAGGATCAGTCTGACTGCTGTTATTTAAGATCAGCAGTCTCATATGGAAGTACCTGATATTAGCCCCAGTAAAGTAATATTTAGGCTGTTTTATGTATCTGACACTAAACCTAGTTGTCTCCAAAGGCAGCCATGGTGCAGTCACCCTGCCTTCATAAGTGCTTATTAAGGACGGAAGGTGCTGGAATGCATGTGTGTTTGTCACCTTTCATCTCCAGCATTTGGACAGCTTCCTCATATCTGGAATAAAGTCTAAAGTTATGCCAACCTATGGCACCCTGGCACCAAGAGCAGTGTCTGCTGCTCTGGTTAAAGATCTCCAGGGAATCTGGCAGGCAGCAGTGGTGCTTTGTGTTGCCTACAGGCAATGGACTAAAGCTTGTTCCCAGGTTTGCTTATCCTGGTGCAACAGATAGCAAAAGAAGTGGCAAAAACTGACACAATGCAGTCATAGAGTCATTAAAGGTGGAGGAGGCCTGAGGAGGTAATATTTTCCTTGGCTAGAGAGGTCTCAGTTTTGGAAAGGGGTCTTGGAAAGGGTCTAAGATTTTTACATGGTTTATATATATGTATGTGCCTGTGTGATTTGGATGAGTTCTGGTAGCACACATTTAAAAGGAGGGGTCCTGATACTGAGGCCCAGGACTTTTCCTAACTTGAGCTGTCATTGCATCTTTATCTGGTTCACCAACATTCCTGCTTTTCCAGTCTTGGGTTTTCCCTCAGGTGTGCTTCAGGTTGATGAATTTATGGTGGCTTAAATGCTGGTGAATGACTGATTGCCAACATGAAACAGATGCTATTTGTGATACTCTGCTAGAATTGGGCCCTGCTGTTGAGAACAGAATGAATGGATTAAGCTCTTTCATTACTTTTGCCCTCTTGAGAGATGAAGTGTCTGCTTGTCTTCTGGAAGACTGGCCAGAACATATGATTGCTTGTGACACATTGCTCTGATTTTGCTCACCGCTGCAATCTCACATCACGTTGCAGAGTTTTAGGTACATGTTGTTCTATGCTGAAAATCTATTTGATTTGGGCAGGCTGCAATAGAGGTTTGCCACTGTTCTGTACTTTATTAGATAATCATTCCAGCAGGTTGCCATAGCTGCAGGTACCACATAATCAGAGCTTAGTTTTCCATGAAGACTTCAACTTCTTTATGAAAAGAAAAGAAAGATTTTTTTTTTTTCTGTCATTTACAGCAGTAGTTTACGTCATCATTAGTAAAGAATGTGTAGCAAGAGTGCAGGAAGTGATTCACCAGTGTGCAATACAGCAGATAGAAAGAGAGTTAAGAAAACTCTAAATTACATAGACCAGTGGAGAGGTCTGATCTTATACAGTCCTATTTTTATTCTCTATTATTTTCAGAAAACAGTTGTGTAAAGATGCAGGGCTGCCCATTCTGCTTTCTTTTCTTCATACAATGTTTGTCTTCAGTTCTATGTAGCACTAGTTCAATGAATAGTTCAGGTTTCTGAGGCTCATTTTGTTCTATGGACAGTGACAGAGCCATAATGATAACAGCCTTCTTGAAATCATCACTCTGTCACAGTTGCCTCTAGGGAAACACTTTGAATCAGTGACTAGAGAGGAAGTTTTACCATCACATTAACTAGAAAGTCACAACCAGTTTGAATTTCCACTAATTTATATCAGAAGTGAATCATCTCTACATCAGTGTGATTTCAGTGCCAAGCACGTTGTTAGTCTATGTTTCTCACATTGACTGCTCTAGTAATGCTCACTTATTTTCCTCCTGTAGTAAAATAAGTCCACATTTCTGTAGGAAATCCTTTTGTATATACAGTTACCATGCATAATATATTAACTTCTAGCACGGATAAAATCAATATCTAATCTTTTGAAGTTTGTTTTCCCTGAGACAGGATAGATTTTTACCAATACACTCAAGATGTGTTAAAGTGAGCATTGTTGAGTAGTCAACAATGTCAAGTCTGTGCTCCAAACCAATTCAAGAGATGTGTTTTTAATCCTTAATATGATGTAGTTTATTTAAAATCAGACATAGAGGTGGATTTTACAAGGATAGCTTTTGCTAAAGTAAGAAGTAATGGAGAAAATAACTATTCAGTCTCTCCAGGGTTTATAGAACAAACAATGATAGAAAGGCAGATATTTTATTTTCCTTTGCTCTGTTTCACTAGTTTTAGACAGCTGTCTTAGATAAAGCTATCTTTTGTTAATACTTCTGAAACAATTTTAATCTGCTAGATTTCCCCTGTAAAGTAAACTTTACTACTTATAGATCAACAAAGCCAACAGAACCTTCAGGTGGATGGTGATATAATAATCTGGTCCTGCAGAGATTATAAAGATAAAACAACGTCAAACAAACAAAGTAACACAACCAAAATTCAAGTTCTTATCATGCTGAAATAAAGAAAAAAAAAACCCTCCATGAGCTGAAAGGGAAAATAATTTGCATTAACAAAGTAATTTCAATTTCAAAGAGTTTGTTTATTTTGAATGAGTGTTCTCATTTCTGTTTAGTTATGAGGAATGTATTGGTGAGTTTTACCTAAGTATTTTGAGTCCTACAATATATTTCAGATGGGAAGCTGAGTTATTATAATTATATTATTTGTGTCTGAGGTGTGAATTTTCTGCCTGGTTTGTTGTGTGGTTTTTTTTTTTTGAACTGGCAAATGTTAAACACTAGCTTAACATAAATGAGTTTCAGACTGGAGAAACCAGACCCATCAGCCCCATACTAATCAGGTATTGTCCCTGTGCCCTTGGCTCTCATAGAACCCCAGGAGTTTCCTATGAGTGGGTGCAGAAGCCAAGCTTTGTGTGGGCTCTTCACATTCTGTAGGCAGCTGCTCAGAGACTCACTCATGGAAGAGCTGGGCCCTGAATTTGGCTTAAAATTCACCAGATTGCCCTACTTCTTCTAATCTGGCCATGGTGCTGCTTTCCAACTTTGGCTTCACTGCCTTTTTTTCTGACTCCTTGGGAGTCTTGTGTTTTGGCTCAGCAATACCAACCCCTCTCCCAACTGCACTGCTGCTCTCTTGGGACATTCCTTACAGATGCATTGTTTCTCAGGATACCTCATCACCAAGACACTCCTCTCCCACTGCCTGTGCTCTAGCCTTCTCAGTGACCTGGCTACAAGTGTCCCGGCCCTTGTTCAGCTGCCATCTTCCTCCAATTTCTGCCTGTGACAACTGCCTGAAGTTCCCTTTTTCAGATGACTGAAATGGTACATTCTCTCCACAAACCGTCTCACTGGTGCCAAATGCCCCTGTCTGCACACCCTAATTATAAGTACCACAGGCCTGGCAAGCCTTGCGCACCTGAAGCTCTTGCACCTTGAGAGCCCTGAAGTGGAAAGAAACAATTCTGTTATTAATGGACTCTGCTTTCCCCTCCAGAGCCAATTCTTCCGGATGACCTACTGCAGCATTTCTCTAATCTTCCAGCTCACCTTCATCACTAGTTTTCAGACATATGAGTCCAGTTTGACTGGTACATGTTTGAGAAACTGTGGATATTTCTCCTCCAGCCTGGAAAGGAGGGAGAAGAGGCAATGAGCTGCAAGGGTATAGAAGCAGGAGTACTTATGTTGATTAAAATGAGGGCAGGTTGTACTGCATCAATGTACCTGGTATTGGTCACAGTCTGTGTTGTGAGATACAGAAATTTGCATGAAAAATGTCTGCCCTGAGGTCATCAGGTGACAGCCTCATCCTGGTGATCACCTTTTGCTGTATGCATTTGCTGATAAGTCCTGCTGGTGAAGGTAAAAATGGAAAGACCTAAATGCAGGGGGGACTGACTGCATAGCAACATGAACAGAACTTCCTAAATCAATCTTTATTCAGGAAAAAAAATCCCTGCAGACTCCAGCCTGCTACAGAGGGAGCATAAATATCTTTTAAGTACAGGAAGCAGATCATGTTTCTGGAAGAAGCTTTACTCTCCAGAGTTTATATGTTACAGGTCTTCTTTCTCATAAGTTAATGTAAAGCTGGACTAAAATTGTTATAAGTGAGATCAGGCCCTTTGTCAGAAGCTGAGATATTTATAAACAGCGTTGTCTTCAAACAATGTGGGCCATCCATCATGTATTTCAGCCTTAGAAAGCAGTGCATGGTTCTGAGGAGAGGGACTGGGGTTTAGTTTGCTTTGAAGGGGGCAGTGTTCAAAGAAAAATGTCTTCTTCACTCAGTGAAGTTGTTCTAATTTCCGTGGTACCACACCGAGCATGTTCTAAGGGGATTGTTGCTCCCCATCAACCTTAGCCTCTGCTGCTGCTCCATCAGCTGCGTGAGGGCTCTTATTACCTCAAATATATTGAGCTACATATTTCTCCCTGGCAAGCCCAAGTCAGCTAAGACAACAAAAATAATTCAATAAGTGAAATTTTGGAAGGAAGAGTGTCATGACCATAAAAAAGAACTCCCTACAGAAATATACTTCCAGCAATAAACTCGGAGTGAGCTGTAGGAATTATTTATTAAAGGGACAAAAAACCAGTGAAGATTAGATAGTGCCATAAGGCACTTTGACTGGCAAAAATTGGTTAGAAAGTAGAAATTCAAGTATTTGAAAATTTCCAGTCTAAATAGAAGAATTTAAAAGGAAATCCCAGCTTTAAAAATAATTTGAAAATATTTAATCATCTCATTCTTGTTATATTGCAATAGTTTAATATCAATTATTAAATGTAATGCTTTAGCATTTTGGATAGAAAGCCAAAATAATCAGGTAAATGTAAACACTTTAGCATCACAAGAACAGTTTCACCTTAGCTGGCTAGAATAGCCAATGTAAATGCTGTGGAAATTTAATTTATTTAAGCTTTCACTTACATTAAAATTGTCCCAAATCACTGGATTCCCTTTCAGAGTTTTACTTTTGGAGAATCTTTAAAGGAACATTTGGCCACTAAATATTTTTTGACCAACACTAGGGTAATAAGTATGTCCCACCAGAGGGATGTTCTTACCAGCAATCTGGCTGCTCACTATTACTCTACGAAATGGTGTTTCTTACAAAAGGACAAGTTAAGGCAATTTCTCACCAGTTTGAGATTCAGCCTCACAGCTGCCCCTCCAGAGCAATAAATCTCTGACCAAAATCATTTATTTTCTGCAGTCTTTTCAGACCTTCAAAAATGTGCACACTTGTAATATCTACATGTCTGGCTTGGCTTGATTCTCTGTGTTAAAGCAAAACACAAGCAAACCAGCTTCCTTTCTATTAGTTAAATGTTATTTTTTCCTAGAAGTGTGGCAATTAATAGCACCCATAGAAAGAAATCCTGCAGGTCACTGGGACTTTAAATAGTAAACGTGATAATCCTCTTGTATTTATACTGCTCTTTCTAAAAGGAAATCCTTGAACCTGCAGTACTATTCTCATTTTCCACAGAGAAAGCACAGTCAACTAATCTTAGAAGCCAGGTTCATAGGAATGCCCAAAATAGACTTTTGATGAAAGAATGGGGTAAAAAACAGTATGCAACTCTCTCCTTCTCACACTTGCAAGTAAAAAAACTGAAGTCTTGGGATACATCTCCTCTGTTCTTTCCTTTATGGGGACAAATCATATGAGATATAAAATAAGCAGGCTATATGTTCTGTTGAATATTAATATGTATCTTTTCACATAGATAATTTACTCCAAGATTTTATGGAATATGATGTCTCTTTTTCCTTTTTTTTCTTTTTTTTAACATGCTATAAAAAGTAATTGTAAGAACTTATTGCCTTAATATATTAGCATATAGTAGCTTCTGTAATATAAATATTATTTCTTTTGTTGCAATATGCAGAAAAGCTTTAGCATATTTTTATTTTCTTTTGCACTTCAGCTTTACTGCCTACAAAACTAAAATAGCAAGTTACCTCCAATGATAGGCAGTATACATGGAGCAGGATAAAAGATCAAGATATTAGTGCTCTTCCTGTTTTTATCCTTTCTGACGCAAGCATTCAGCTAAATATAAAGTGTCATGATAGATTGTTCCCATAGCCAGAGAAAATGGTGATGGAATCAAGGGTTTGTTTTAATGTCTTCTCTGCCAAGCCAGAGTCTTGATTTTCTGATGGCAGAGGGATTCCAGCTGATTGGCGCCCTTGCCTGGCATGTTGAGCTCCTTTCCACTCAGCACATTGGTGCAGAAGTTTCTTTGTTTTAGTTTTCTTTAGGACTGTGCACCTTGTGTTGTCCTGTCTCTGATCTGGTGTTTCTTGGCAGCCTTGTCCCTCAGCTTCTCTATTTCTTTTCATGTTTGTAATTGATACTCAAGCCTTTGCAAATAAAGAAAGCATTCTGCACACGTGTCCTTGTTTTGGGAGACCTGGGCTTGCTCGTGGGACAGGGGATGCCTTGGACCCTCTCACCAGCTCCATGAGGGTCCTGGAACTCTCTTGATGCCTTAGGTTTTAGCTTTTATATTTTAGATCCTGTGCTGTTTTAGTGGGTAGCTTTAGGTTTCCTATTAAGTGCTACTGAGTTCTCTTCACAGAGTAGAGAGACAAAACAATTCCTTCTCTAGCTCGATACCAAGGACAACTTTCAGGCCCAAGAACGAAAACAGCGGTGAAGTGAGAAGAAAAAACCAGGAGGATGGAGCTTCATAACCTGAAGCTATGGTTGGACAATTAACTCCAATATGCTAATGGACCAGAACTTATAAAGTGTGGGACCCTGTGATCAGGCATCCATTTTGTGACCATTTTGGGGCATCTTGGGTGTGGCCCAGCTGGACTCTTGTGTTGCCCAGGTGTTTTTCTGGAGGCTTTTTAATAAATATCTACTTTTTCCTCTTGCTCTGTCAAGTCTCTGTTCCAGGTCAGCCTCCAGAAAGCAACACTCTGAACTGTGTGGTGAACGACGGACAGCAATTACACCCAACCTTTAAGAGGATAATAACTATTGTGAAAAAAAATTATCAGTGACACTGCAGCAGCGTCTGATCACCTAATTGCATATTTCATCTTCTGCTTATATAAATAATAGCCATGAAAGAAATATAATTAATATTGCAGCAAGGAAAATGTTCTAGAGGCTGTAATTAGGGCTGGATAAATCATTAACTGTGAATAAATAATCCAAAGCATTCTTGATCCTTTTGGTTTGTGAATCAATTAGGGAGTTCTAATTTCTCTCTTTTCTCTTCTTTCCTTTTTTTTCCCCCTATATGCAGCTCTTAAAAACACAGCAGAAAATATCAAATTTCCGTGGTGTTCAAATTGTCTATTTCATGAGGTAGAATTGTTTAACCAAACTTCATGGTGCTGGAGGGTAAAACTTTTTGAAGAGCATAACAAATCAAAAGACACCATTAATGGGAGGGGACGGATGCAAATCCTGACAAGGTGTGATTTTGAAGACGTAACTTCAGATATCATTGGTGTCTTTGCCAGCATGGAAAAGTGAGCAATGGTCCCTGTTCCCAAGGCTTTCCAAGCTTTGAGGTGAATGGACTCTCTTGTGAGTAAATAGCAATTACTAGCAGAGATGTGTGTGGTCAAGGTGAGCCATGTTTGGAGTTCATGTGAACAGCCATCACGGCGACTGGTCTGAGTTGCTACTGCTCTGTATTTTATGTCAATATTCCTACCAGCACAGAAGGGATCCTGTATGATGTTACAAAGTAAGAGAATAATTTTTACAAGTTTTCCTTGGCATGAAAATCTCTGTAAGGTCCGTGACTCTGAAGAGTTCAGCTTTGCCACATTTGCTTTACATCTGGTAAAGTGCAGACACTGCACTGTGCTGGAAATTTAGACTCAGCTTACTCTTTTTCTCACAGAATTAGAATCACAGCATATTCTGAGTTGCAAGGGATCCACAAGGATCATTGAGTCCAACACTTAAGTAAATGGCTTGTACAGGCATTGAATTCACAACCTTGGTGTTATTATAACCAAGCTTTAACAAACTGAGCTAAGGAAAAATACACAGAAGGGTACTCCAAATTTACTGAAAGGTACTGAATATGTTTTCAAAATTGTTATTATTTTGCCACAGTGAACCTATCCCTCTGGTGGCTGCTCTGAATGGGTGATGGGAACCACTTAAAAGCAGATGTTGCTTTAGAAAAAATTTAGTCTGAGAATACTGAGTAAGTTATGGGTTCCTCATTTTCCTCAGTTTCCCACAAAGGTGAGATTTTAAGCAACCTGTGTACAGCACTGGCAGAAAAATCACAGAAAGTAGTTCACAAGCTCTGGCTGTCTTTTGAGAGGACTGGCTTGTCAGCAGTGAACCTTGAATTTTACTGTTGGTAATTACCAGTTGGTCCAGATAGATGCAGAAGGCCTGCTGAAGCATTCTGTTTGTTGTTGCAATTGCTGATATAAATTGGTTGAACCTCTAATTACCCAAATTTTGGGACTAATAATTTACATACTCTATTTTCCACTCAGTAAAGTTTATTTGAGACCCAGAGGAGCACAGATTTTAGCTACTTAAATGTCAATTTTGAAAGCCAGAGGCTAACTACGTGTACTTCAACATACATGCGAGAGTGTCAGAAGCATTCGGGCTCAGCCTTGAGCTGACTACGCTGACTTTGCAATTTAGCCTAGAGCTTATCTCCTGGTTTTGGCAGAAACCATGAAATTTACGATATGTCCTGGTGACATTGGAAATGGCCCCATTAATATGTCTGAGTTGTTTTGTTAGCTTTGCAAATTCAGTGCTGAAAAGATCAGGTCTCACCTTGAAGAAAGACCCGAACATATCCCATTTCAAAGTTCTGTAAAACTACCAAGAGAGTAATCATTTTTTTTTTTTTTATTTTTCTAAGAGACTTAAGGCAAGCTGTTTTGCTGAGATAGGTAGGATCTTCTCACATGGTGGGACAGATGATGAGAGATGCTAGTTGTATTGATCAAAGATACTGTGTGACAGGGAAAACCAATAGAGCAGTCTCTTTGCCTGACCTGTGTTCCTCCCTCCTTAATCTAAACCACTAGCACTGCTACATTTGGCATTCAGATATGAATGTTTATTGACTCTGACATGATTACGAGCAAGGGAATGGTTTAAGACGTGACCTTCGCTACAAAGGCTGCCGGGTAGTTCAGTCTGAGAGATCCATCATGCCTTTAAGCTTCAGCCACCCTGCAACTCACAGTGAGGTAACTCAATGAAACAAATGAAAACAAAGTCAAAGCAAGAGCAGGGAGGATCATTAATATCATCTTGGTTTCCTTTACGTGGGCATGATTAACATTTTTACATAAACATGCATTTGTTGACATATTCTAAATAGCATCTGAAAAATATCTCCTAGGTGGGTGGGTGGGTAGCTGTACTGTGCAAACAGAGGGGTGGCAAGATATGATACTCACATGTCATTCATTTGTTCACCTTGTCCTTCTGAGGGGTGCTGGCTTTGCCTTTACTTGTTGTGGGGGAATTCTTTCATGTGCCATTCAGCGTGGCATTCCTGTCAATAGGGAACAAATTAAAAATCCCTCCATGGCTGACTTTTTTTAGCCATTACTGCTGTAATATATGTAATATATGTAATGTGCTTTCCCGGGAGGTTTGAGAGTGTGATGCCCCACATGCCTAAGTGTGAGTGTGTTGGACATAAAACTGTGTGGGTAATCTGATGGGATTTTTATCTCAATGGTTCCTGGACTGCTATAGCATCACAATCTAGTGCTCTTACCTATTCTTTCTGCCCCAAAAGTCAGACATGTCATGAATCCATATTGTATCTTCCCAGATTAAAATTTCTTGCAGAATATCAGACAGTATATGTGGTTTTCTGCAGAGGGACTTTGCAATGTTTGGTGGTTTCACTTTTTTCTGAGTCTATGATGCTGGTTTTCCTGCCTCACTTCCAGCTTCCAAACTGAACCAAGAGAAAATTTGATATGGTTCAATATTTATGACTTTTCTGTATTAAAAAGTTCTTGAGCTGCTATGAAAAAAAGCACTCCACAGTTATGAACAGGAAGAGGCAATCTGTAAAACTGAAGGTGAAAAAAAGGTCTTTTCCCCGTTGTTAAATTCCAGTCTATGCAAACGGTAGCTATATTGGAAATCAATAGCAAAGCCCCCATAGACTTTGATAGGAGAACAATTAGGTCACTGTTGATTGTCTTTGAATTCCCACACTGGATGTCTATTGTTTGCTTGGCTGGCACTGTCTTGAGAGACCAAATGGCTTTTTTTCCTTTGTTGTAGGTTGCTTATATACATTAACTGCAGCAATTCTTATATTAAAGCCTAATTGTAATGGTTAGGAATAAAACCAACTTTTAAATTGTATGGGACTCGTTTCCTGCCCCCTTTGTGGTTTGAAAGGCAGCCAGCACAGCAAAGTGTTCATGTAACACCTTACACAGAGTTAATAAGCAGAGTTATTTGAACCTTGCTTTGTCTTTCTGTATGATTATTGTGAAAAGAAGAAAGATAATAGCAGTATGCCATGAAAATACAAACCTTTCCTTGAGGCGCTCTTACCACTATCTGGTGGTGATTTGCACCCACTTATGGTATCCTCACAGGTTCCTCTGGTGTGACTAAGAATTGAACCAAGAGTCAGTGGATTTGCTTATCTGCTGCAAAACAGAGGGTGTGGTGACCAAGGCTGTGCTGTGTCAGCATAAGTACCCCTGCACTGTGAGTTGGGTTGGGGAGCTGAAAGAGTCGACAACCGTTTAGTTTGGTTTAGTTTAGTTTATGCTGCTCTGTCTGTTCCCTTGGCTGCCCTGCAGTGAGATGATCACTAACAGCAGAGAGGAGGAGGCAGTGGGGTGTTTGTCGAGGTGGGAAGGAATGTGGGCTCACCCCCTTTTGCAGCAGTCCTAAAGCTCAAGTAAGTTTTTTCAGGGATGTAGGAGCCTGGGCACCTCATGAGAGGGTGCAGAAGGACCCCGGTGCCCAGTGGAGCAGCTCCAGCTGAAGACAGAGCCGTGCTGGGCAGGACAGAGGTTTCACCATGACTGCTTGGGGTGAGGGGACCCTTGCTTGCTTGGGCTCCTGCCTTTGTGGTGGGTGAGAGCTGAGACATGATACCCTGAGCTGGCCTAACTTGAGACAAAATCACTAAGTCCAGAGGAGTTGCCCTATCTCAGTGAGCTGAAGATATGCCCCCTTATGCTGTGTGAGACCCAGCACTGCTGAGCACCAGGGGGAAGTGTGAGAGGGAGGGGTCGTGTCTGCTCTTGCATAGAAGTCACATTTTCACACATGAGAATCCCCCTTTGTTTAGTGGTCTGATCTAATGGGGTCCTCTAAGCAGGGGATAAACTGCAATGCCTTCATGTTTTGTCAAGGCCTTCATGTTTGCAATGCCTTCATGTTTTTGGTTGGCTCCGTGGGTGCAGTTCCATGGGAATGAGACTGAATGTAACAGTGTGGGTAGGCTGCTGGGCTCTCATCTCTCTAATGGGCATGTAGTTATTGTTTTCCTTTGTGCCTCAAGTGTTTCTCATGTCCTGTGTGTTTCTTAAAGCTTGCACAAAGCCTTGTTCTGACATTGCCCTGGAATTAGGAAAGAAGATAAGAGAGCTTCCTGTTCGAAGATGCAGATATTGATAAATATGTCTTGGTGGTTTTTTTTCTTCACAACATCCTCTTTCTATGTGCATATTTGGAGAAGCTGTTCTTCACTTCTCCTCTAAAATGCTTCTGTGCAGCATTGCTGATGCAGAATGCTTGCCACGTCCCCTGCAGAGGGGACTGATTGATACCCATACATACACGTATATAATCTGTTGAGTGATTCTTCACAATAAGAGGCACTTTGCAGAAGTAAATTATTATTACTGTTGTACCATTACTTTACTGCTTTGCAATAACGCCATTTCCCCCTCACAAACTATCAGCATTCCCTGCTAGACAAATAGTAGTGCAGATACTCTCAGTATGAGTCACTGGACTGCAGCTCATCCTCAGATAAGAAACACATTACCAGTGCAATGCCTCCAGTCACACCTGATTCAGAAACTGGAATCCCAAGGCTGCTTTTGAATCCACATTGGTATGATTGTCACTACTCTGCCTTAGCTTGCCTGAGATTTTCACTTATCATGATGTCAAAGCAGCACCTGTGTGTCTCCAGTGGACTCTGAATGACTACTCTAACCCATTATCCTAGTGAAAATAATTCCAGGATAGGCACTTCTAAAGCTGCATTCACAAGAGCCACACCATGGGTGAAATGACAAACTGAGTGTTATGCTAAGAAAATTAATATTGAAAGTCATACTTTTACATCTGGTTATATAAACAAGTGTTTGTCCTGAAGCTGCCAGTCCTGGTAAAGGGGTGCCCTGCAGCAGGTTGGTGTTCTCACCCCCAGATGTCCCCCCACGGAGTTACCTGCAGACTCATCATCTGTTATCTCATTCTCTCAAAGATAGGCACAACTCCAAATATTTCTGTGTCTCATTCAAAAGCTTCACTGTAGAAAAATTCGAGATGGTTTGGGGATTTGTTCCTTAAGCAATCCTGTAGCAGTAATGTGTGCTTTAACATATAGTGAGGAATATCTTTAGATCTTCACTTCCTCCTGACTTTCAATGACCAGAGCTTTGGCTGATGGTCCTTTTCAGGTACTTGGGAAGACTGTGGATTGAGCTAAACTGGGAGAGCGAAGATGCTTGTCTGAAGGATGCCTGCCTTTGTCCTTGTACTGTCTGTAGTCCCTGTGGTGTATGGGACAGTGCACTTTGTCCTACAGCAGCAGGAGTCAGTGCAGCTCAGTGAGCTGTGGGTGGCAGTCATTGATCTGTGCCCAAAGGCCTTGGCAGACAGTGGTTTGAAGACTGGGTGCCAGTACCTGCATGTTTGCCTCCTCTGGGGTGTGATAAAGGACCATATCTCTACATCCAGAGCCTTGTACGAGTGTGTAATGAAAATTACCACAATGTATAGAACAAGCCTGTTCTGAGGAGTAAGGCACACTGATTGTTGCCAACCAAATGGCAAGAAGGTTTGAAAAAACAGTTAAAAACATATTCAAAAAACCAGTGATAAATACGAAACCTGCTTACCCTTAGGAATTTGGCTGATTTCACTACCTTGATTTAAGAATCAGCAATAAAAAAGGCCAGACCTGCAAGATGGCACAAGTCAGTGCAATTTCACTGAACTAAATGGAGCTGTGGTGCATCACTGAGTCATACAGTTCAAGGCCTTAAAAGCTTGAAGTTGATGGATATTCCCTGCTGATGGCTGATTATTATTGGTACACTTTGGTACATTGCTTCTGAAATGCAGTACTCTATCAATTCAGCACATTACATGAGCCTCAGGCTTGCTTCACTTTTGTTCAACTTTTTTTTGGGCACCAGAATATGCTTTCATTTTTTGGTGATGTAAGTTTGGAATAAAGCCACAAAGCTCTGGCAGCACTCCTTCGTGTATGCATTTGAGCAAACAAGAAGTATGTTTGTCCCAGTCTGAAAGTCCTTGCTGGTTTGATAAGTTGGATGTTTTTCAGGTTATTTTTATTTCTTTCTTTTTTTTTTCTTATTGCTCACTCGCTAGAGCAAAAGGGCCAGCTACACTTAGAGTACATAGAGATGTACATGCCTTGGTCTCGGATTCCCTGCAGGCAGATGATGATAAATGTGGAGAAAAGAAAAATGGCTTTTAGAGAATGACCTTAGGAAACAAAATCTGAAAAAATAGTTGTTGTGCCTTGTGTTTCATATGTGAATATCCAGGGGAATTATATGAAATGCAAATGGGAAATGCATCCATATCTTTAGGTAGAAGAAATTGTGTATTTTTTGCATAGCAACTGGTTCTTTGAGGCCAGTCTTCTGGATGCATCCATGAATTCCTCCACTGAAATGTGCAGAAACTCTTTTATTGCCTAGTTATTGATTAATTCTTATTACCTATCAGGTGTCCCCTTGACTTCAGAAGCAAGTGTCTTCTGAGGTCAGTCTCCCTCACACAGCAGTTGGGTTGTTTGTTTTATTAACTATTTTCAAGACTTATGCCTTCTTTTTCTTTCTGCGAAATACATTTACATTGCCTTTGGCAGTGATTCTGAATGGTATGTGACCCAGCAGGATGGTTGCATCATTGGACATTTATATAAAGAATTGATGTTGGTTTTATTAGTTCCACAACCAACGTTGGGACCCTGGAGTAAACCTCTTGTTGCCTCTGGGTGTTTCTTCCAGAATCTTTCTATGCATACAGTTTCTGACATTCTCCTTGTCAAAAAGGAGAAATGAAAAAGTGAAATAGCTACTGACAAAAGCCCAGAAGAACATTCAGTTTGAAATCTCACTTTTCTTTAGGAGCGCAGTTGTTCAGTGAAGGTTAGCTATGCACACAGGGAGATAGTTCTGCCTTGCTCTTTAGCAGTGGAGGCAGAAACCCTTTCCTGTGCTTTTGATTTCTGGTGTCACCTGAATATTTCTAATTTCTGCAAGTGCTGCCATTTTCTGACGGCCATTTCTTGCTGAGGCTGAGGGTTATTTAGCAAAAGCGCATTTGAACTTTATGGAAATTTCAGCTTTTTCAGAAGGTAAAGAAGTAGGGCTTGAACGTCATGTTGGGGGATCTTGAAAGTAGGAGAGGGAGAAATAGAAGGCAGTAAAGTGAAAGCCTTTTCTGACCTTGTTTTATAGCTTTTTTTTAGTTACTTTGAGTGGATACAGTCTTGTTTGCCGTTGGTCATATAGATTGGATGCTCGTCATCTTTAAATCTACATCACTTTACATGTGTCTGTAAGAAAGTAAATTCCATCTTCTAGGGAATCAATCTCAACTTGTGCTGGGCTATGGGAAATCAATAGATGTAGTTCATAAATTATGCTAGGAAAGAGCTACTCTGAGTTGGCATCTCTGAGTTAGTAACCTTAACTTCTCTTTAAAGCCAGAGAAGTGTTTTCCTTTCATGTATTCAAAATTACTTGGATGACTCATTCCCTAAAACTATCAATTTCTCTCCAAAGCTTATGAAGAGATCCTAGCTTAGCTCAGCTCAGTTGTAAATGTATGTTGACAGATGCCTTAAGGTCTGGTGAATCCCACTCTTGATAGCTCTAAGAATGCAAAGGGGAGCTGAGGATACTTGCAGTTTGTAGGAAGTGCCAGCTCCAGATTTAGAATGAGGGAATAGCTGTTGAAATTAGATACAACTGACAAATCAGCCTTAATTCACCAAATTGCTAGTAACATCACACTCAGCACTAAAAGAACATGATGTTTCCTGCTCTCTGTAGGCTTTTTTAGACATGGGAAAAATTCTGATATAGCATAAAATTGTCACAGAAGACTGCATATGGCTGATGCCTTACATAGTTTTAAAGGAAATTCCCATGACCACATTTGACCTCTTTTTTTTTAAAACACAATCACCATCCATAAAGTTGTGCACCTGTGTATTATCATGTGTTTTGCACATGATGAAGCTGCTTAAGATTGGCAGGATGCAAATTAATATTCCCACCAAGGCAGGAGAAAAATAAGTTTTCTGTAAAAAAGCCTTCACTTTAACAAAGTTAGTTCAACTATGGCATAAAACACTCATCAGAGTACTGAATAAAATGGTAATTTCAGTCCATACAGAAAGAGTACCAGAGTGTTTTTGAAATACACACTCTTGATGCAATTTCCTTGCTTAATACTTTCTTCTGGGAAAAAAAACACCCATTGTTGTACATGATTCATTTTTCATCTCATTTATTCACCCTAGTTCATGCAGTTCAGTTTTAATTCTGCAGGAGGAAAATTTGCCATATGAAGGATGGGCTCTAAGCTACTGTTTGACTACACAGCATATCATACTGTACTTTGAATAACAAATTATTTTTAACTTATTGGTTCTTTAAGTGAAAAGAGTAGATGACATGAATAGTTCTCTTGATTTTAGACTAGAGCCAGATTGCCCAGAACCTCATGGTATTGAGTATTTAAGAACCAATCTGACAAGATTCATACCCCCAGTTAGCATCAGGCACTGTGTACAATCCTATTGACATCTCTGAACACAGATGCCCAGCTTACAGTTAAGAAGTCTTTGGCCAGCCAGGGTTTAACTTCCAGGTTGATAATTGTGTATTTTAAAAGCAGCACTGAACCCTACAAAGGCTGGATTTTAGTTTCCTTTCAGTCTGGATTAAGTGTTATTTCACCTGGGATGTGACTCATATCTCAGACGGAAAGTGTGCTGAGCAAACTGAATGCCCAGGATGCAATGCACTCAAAATACAATAGACACTTCTATAAATTCTTTGCATTTAAGTAGGAATAAGTCACACATAAGAATCAATTGGCCATGTATTTGTTTATTTACTTATTGATAGGGTTGTATTTTTGCTACTGAAGAGTATAGGTCCAGACAAGTGATGCTGCACTTCATTGGATTTGACAAACATTTTATTTCTAAATGTTTTACCAACTTTTCTTGCAGCTGCAGAATTTCTGTCTGAAGCCTGAGGACACATCTGGTGTCAGCTGCTGCAGTTTTTAATGTCACTGTCATAAAAGAAAGCATGGGCAAGTACACGTTGCCAGTGTCATGCTCACATTTTGGGACCTTTAATGACATAGGATCAGGAAGGAGGAACCTAAGTGGGATGGATGACTAGAGGCAAAAGCAGGATCTGAAACTATTTCAAGCAAGAAACAAATATGATTCTAGGCCTTTGTGTAAGAGTTTAGTCTTGGGAGAAAAAGAGGATCTAATCTCACCTAATGTTAGACAGCTGCAGTAGGTGGCTGCCTTTGGAATAAGCTCCTTCATAAGTGGAGTGAAAGAGGGGGCTAAAGGGTCGTAATGATTTTCTCAGTCCTACCATCTGTTTTAGGATGAGACTGATCACAGCTACACTTACAAAAGCCTGTTTGTCCATTAACTGAGAGAGACCTTGGAGGATAGTTGATGTGTACAGATCTACACTGCAATCCTCTACAGTTAAAGGAGGTGAATGTTATCCCTGCACCTCTTGTCCCAAGACCCTTCTCTATCCCTGAAACTGAGTAAGGTAGCAATGTCATCTGCTATGCTTCCCTAAAATTTTCCCAGTCCTTCTGCTGAATTTTCTGTAGCCAGCAGGTGACAGAATAAAATGCTTTCAAGAGGCCCCAGTTTGAATCAGGTGCATAACTTAAAACTAGACATATATTGAAATTACCTGATGAACCTGTCTTATTGATTTAGACATGACTTACCTTTAAGCAGACTGTGGAGCAAAGCACTCAGACCTCAAACCTATCAAACACTCATATGTATGAAATATTGCATCATAGGTAGAGCCATTTCAGATTGTTACAAGCAGTAAGTAGAGTTAGTTTTATCCTCTGTTATGAAGGATAAAGAAGAAACTGTTGAAACGAATTGTGCAAAGCCTTTGTTGTAACCATATTGCACTGTTGTTTTCCCTGAAGGTGATAATGAGGATGCAATAATGCAAATCCCTTTGAAAATGAAAAATAACACAAAAAATCATTGATTCTGTGCTCTTTGGTTGCAAAGGCTAAGATAAAGATTTAGGTCTTCTTCCTCTTCTTTTCAGTAGCCTGTCTCTTTGCACCCTTAGTTTTATTTTATTCTCAAGTTCATAAATCTCATGTAAGTAGTAAGAATTGTAAGTAGAGGAAAATCACTCTTTCAGATGAGTTTACATCATTCCTCCTTGTTGTCCTTGTGCTCAATTGTTTTTATTCTTCATGGTCTTGTTTTCCCTGTATATAAATCAAGCTACATATACATGCAAAATTAAGTATAGGAAAGTCAGCTGTTTGCTTTATTGTGTCATGAGGATATGCTACAGAGGTATCTGATGCTTCTAGAACCCAGGGAAAAGTACCTGAAAAACAATTAGCATTTTGTGCAAGATTTTCTGTCTGCACCTTCTAACTTACATCTTTAAAAAGAGGACTGGTGTGTACTGGCCTGTATATCAGGGGGTACTTTGACCATGCCAGGGGAAGCTGACAGACAATAGGCCAAGTTCTTTAATCTCTGGGTCTCTTTCTCATCCAAATACTTGCCTTTTAAATGTTTCTCATGTTTCACTAAGACTTCCTCTCTGGAGCTACAGCTATTTTGCTATAGCATTTTTCATAAGAAACCTCATGGACAATTCTAGAGAGAATGAAGATCCTGATTTATCTTTTTTACACGAGTTTGCCATTCAATAAGTTGAATTGAAATGTAAAGTTAGGCTTTTTGGGTAAGTACATATGATTCCTTAAAAGACCTGGCAGGTTTTCCTACTCCACTCCATTTTACCAACTGGAATGGCGTTTCAAGCTTAGCATGAACTGTTGGTAAGCTTCCCAGTTCCGTCGTTTGAACAAGCCCAATGGTGTTGCCTACTCATTTGATTGTAAGCTTTTCCTGACCCATTTCCTTTTCTTGTACATTTAAAAATGCTAAAAAAGGTCGAATTGTGATTCTGCTGTAGACCCTTGGGCATTGCTGTATGAAAATCACAATAAATATTCAACTGCTGCAATCCTTCAGGCCATGACAGAGTAGATAAAATATTTGAACTGAGGTAAGAAATATTAAATGACACGTTGCTTTGGAAACTGTTTGATAGTCTAGAAACAGGACTGCATTTTAACCAGTATAAGTAATAACTTCTTTGAGGTCAATGAGTCTCACCCTGGTTTAACTATTACTAACCATTTGGAATGGTTTGGAATGAATGAGACAGCTAAAGATTTTTCTGCTATAGACAATGCCTCTTCTGCATGAATTGAAAAAAGCCAAAGCTTTGGAGGAAGGAAAGGTAGAGACCATAAAATAGCATGGGTATGAGAAATCAAAGCAAGCATCTCAGAGGGGAAAGAGGTTGAGGCTGGAAGGTTCAAGATTTGTGCTCAGGTTTGGAATAGTCTACTTAGAGGAAGACAAAATGGCAACTGTTTAGCTGTGTGCAAATCAATGGGATATTTTGTGTACAGAGATCTTGACAGCAGCACTCTGAGTCAAAGAATATTTGTTTACAAATGAATTTTAAGAAATTAATTTTTTTGGTATTGTTAGTGCCTAACTATCATTGCATGCAGTTCTCTTGGGAAGCTCACTCAGCTTTGTCATTCACTGGCTTTGACTTGCTTTCTTTGGTTTGTTTATTTTAATTCTTCAATTTTCCTTCTGCTGGAGTGAACGTCATGCTTGTGCTTCCTAGTCTAGGATAGTGATCTTTTAGTTATGCACAGAAAGCTGTGACACTGGCCTAGGTGGAGCAGACTTCTATGCTCCATCCTGGCACTTTGGTTTTGTCTCCACTTTCCATTTATCTACACACCCCTGTCCTCTTAAGTGATCATTTGACAGTAACAGGGAGCACCAATTCTGACAGCAGTTTCTGCATCTTGACCACTTCTCTACTTTGTATTGGATTGACACTACTATTTTATTTAGGGCAGAGCTTCATGTAGGCATGCAGCAGTAAAAATACACAGAGTTTTATTGCTTCGGGGCTGTGACACTGGGTGAAAGAATCTGTAAGCCTGTGTGGTCATCCATACCATTCTCCTTTGATTGAGAGGTGCTGGTACAGCACCAGGGAGACCAGCAGCAGCACCAGGGAGGCTGACTTACATTGTTCTCTCTCTACACTTTGCTGCTGCACTGATTATTTACTGGGATAGCAAATATAAAACAAGGATAAAACACTGGACCAAGATCCAAGAGAGACAAAGAAACTCTTGCCTTGGCCACAGACGGTCCCTCTGATCTTGAAGTTGTCAGTGTCTCTGTGGCTGTAAGAACTCTGCCCTGACTCCCAGGAGTGTTGACAGAGGGTTAACTTGTTTGTAGCAATTAGAACCTGCTGAAATTGTGCACTGGACGAAGTGCAGAAAACAACAAATGAGGAGGAAGGCAGAAACTGCTGTAAGGGATAATCTGAGCACACAGGCCCAAGGCAACCAGGCTACATCGCTTGGTTTAGCAAAGAAAAATTGATTAATCCTTATGAAGTGCTGAGATATGTAAAATCCATAGACCATCCCAAATATAAATGCACTGAATAACAGAATATCTGCTTGCACTCCTTTGAAAATCCTTACCAGTTGTGGTTTTGTTTTCCATTTTTTGAAACTGAACCTAGTGTTTGCAGAAGGCTTTTGTTTTGTGTTTTATTTTTTCTTTTTTAATCTGCAGAACTACATAGTGCAATATTCAGAGATGAGAAAAAATGTTAAATTCAAATAAACCTCAGAATTGAGATTTTTTTTTGCTATATGACAGATTGAGCTGAAATTTAATTGCAACCTTGGAAGCTAATCTAGTAGCCATTTGCAGTATTGGGGGCACATTAGGGAGTTTTTTCCATTCACAGCTTTCTTTTCCAATATATATTTAAATGTAAGAGCAACTTCTTATTTTAGGAATACATCCAGAGATAAATCCTATTTCACCAGTGCAGAAACAGAGCCAGGTCAGGGGTGTGAGGAGTTGCACTTGCAGTTCTCCATTTGCTACTTTTGAAGGTGTCACCTTCACACAAAGCATCAATCTCTTCCCCACTGCAGAGGCCAGAATGGCCTTTGCTACCTGCAAAACACACCACACTGCTGCTGTCCCCTATTTCTGCACTAATCAAAGTTCTGTGCACCGATTTCTTTAATTTCACAGGTGAAATTTGAATTAAAACAGATGTCTCCAATCCCATCGAATTAGCCTATACCAGGATTCCCTCGATTTTTGAAAGGGCTCAAAGTCTGCTAGACTGTTAAATGAGAAAGCTATTTTTCCACAGGCACTCTTCAACTAGAAAGAATTGTGAAGGGGTGAGGGTTATCTGCATTTTTCTGAACATTCAGCCAGAGACATACATGATAAAAAGTCATCTGCTGACTAATGAGGAAAGCAAGCCCCCTCAGATATTTAGTTTATACTTTTGATAGTGCTTCTGGGAGGTGATGTAGTGGCACACTACTGACTTACATCAGTGATTTAGGGGCTTTGCAAATCTGCTGAAGTTTTTGTAGCATAAACAGACTTTGTAAGTGGATGCCTGGCTGCAAAGAACTTCAAAAGTGCTCTGAAGGCAAGAATTTATTCATGCTGGCATACCACAAGTCAGTGCTTTTACACTGAATAAGGGCCTGGGTCTGTAACTATTGCACATCTTCAGCCTTCACAACTCAAGGAACCAAGGGGTTGAATAAAAGGCCATTAATAAAGAGGCCCTTAGTCACCCAGCAGCTGCAGGAGGGAAGCAAAGGCAGGCAGGGGCCATGACCATGTGGGCGTTGAAGCAATGCCAGGGACTCCCTGAGTTCATTATGCTCTACTGTGCTGAGACGCAAATGGGCTTCTGTTCAACCTTCCTCTCCCACCGTCCCTCTTCATTTCCCTCTTTTTCCCACCCTCTTTCTCCTTATTCTCACAAGTTGCTTCCTCATCTGCTCAAAATCTGCTTGCCTCATCATGGCATTTCTAGGCAACTCTGTGTGAACAGCACAGTTACCAGAGCATGGACACAAAATCTGGCCTTACAAAGTGCTCCCTGGGCTTGTACTCCATGCCTATGATCTCTTGTAATGCCATCACAGCTTGCCACCTCAGAGACCAGAATTAAGCAGGGAATGTAAAGATAATCACTCTACTCTCAGCAGCTGTGTTTGCAGATTTAGAAAATGTCCACTTTTTAATCTGTTGCTCACGTATGATAATCCCATCTGCCCCATGATTTATTTCTCTATATTGACAAAAATTCATTGTTTATGAATTCCAGCTTGCAGAGACCAAAGAGTTGTATCCAGAAGACTTTCATAAAGAAATCAACGTTTGCATCAAAGGTCAAGGGAAATGATCAGACAACTAGTCCATAATTGTCCATCATGTTCATTTGGCCTTTAGAAGATCAGATAATCACACATATTTACTTTTGACTTCAAATTGGGCTAAGATCCTAATTTCTACCTACTTAGGTAGTCAGTAATCAATTTCTTTGCTGTTGCACAAAATAAACTAGAAGTTCTTTATGAAATACCTACTGAAGGCATGCATAAGTCCTAAGCCTTCTGGTCAATTCTGATCAGAGGAAATTAGAGGAACAAAGGCTAAAAAAGGAAACAATCAAAGAGCCTCTCTTTAGAATTACAGACACCATTTTGAAAAGATAGCAATTTACATAGATATGTGAATGTTTCTTTGTTGCAACCACTAATAAATTTATTTTACTTTTGTATTTCAAAAAATGTTGGTCTCCAAGTAACTCTGCCTGAAACACTGAGAATATCTTTGTCCCATAGTGTGCAAGAGCCTTACCTCCACTGGAACTGGTGTCTCACAGCCCAAGAGCACCTCACACCTGGAATAGATAAGCCTACTGCACTTACTCCCTTTGTTTCTACCCTGTTGATGATGGCATGACAATTCCATGCATTTTTTTTTGCAGTGAAAAGAGGTCAGTTTTAATTGTCATCTTAAATGTAGTTGCAAATTCCAGCTGAACAGCTGAATACCTGTTTTAAATCTTTCTTGTGAGTGAAGAAAATTTCACAGCCCCAATTTCTACTGTTTTGACACTATCTTTTATGAAAGTGTCAGTGTCTGACTTGTAGTGCAATTATTGCAGTGACACTGACACCTGTACATTGGTGCTATTAACACTTCCATTTCACGTCGTCTAGATAAGAGCTGGCTCTTGGAAATCCTTTGGTTGAGTTATTTGCCTCAGGATGTGCCTGCAATGCCAAGATAAACAAACCATAGGATTTCTGCCTTTTTAAAGCTGAAATTAAAATCTTAGTTGTCTTTATGTGTCACACATTGAGTGCATGCTAATTTTCAGTTGAAACTGCTTTTGTAATAGGTGTTATTTAATGTGTGATGTTGATTGAGAGGCACAGAGGACTAGAATAGTTTAGATTAAATTCCTGCAGGAAACTCACTTATAAAATACAGGAATCAGTTCAGATTTTTTGCAGTAGGTATAGAATTTGGCACTTTCTGGTTGTCTCTTTATGGATTTGTATGTATTGTTGCTACTGAACACAAGCAGCTGTCCTGGAGGGGAGAAGAAGAAATGCCCTTGCTGTGGAACTTCCAAAGGCCAGAACTTCTCAGTGTCTCTAGGGCACTAGTAAAACTCTAGCCACTAACACTCTCTCAGAATCTAATTAAAAAAAAAAAAAAGAAGTTTGCATTTCACTAAGCATGTTGCTTTAAATGGTTACTTTAATCCGAAGTAAACTGTGCTGCCATTTGTGCTGCCATGGGGTCATGTTCCACCTCGTAATCCTCACTAACCACCTGTGCCTGCTGCTGCCTCCTTTGTGGTGACACGAACATTGATATGATTTGTGGTGAGTCAGATGGGAGAACAGATGGAACAGGAAAGTGCCTCACCTGAAAATACAATCTGCTGGGTCACTTGCCCATGCTTGCCCAACACTGGTGTTGGTACAAGGGAGGCACCGAGAGCAAGGAGACAGATGAAGAAACTGACTGGCCTTGGCCTTGGTTCTGTGCTCCAGAAAATAAAGAAAATGTACTTCTATCACAAATATTCTCAGCAAAGGTTCAGCTAATCCTCCTGCAGAGAGCAGTTTGAGTACAGGCTTGGTTTGTCTAGTCAGAAGAGTGGGTGAGGAAGAGTCAAGGATCTTCAAGTCCAGACTCTCATGCCAGTTCATGACTCAGATACACAGAGATGTACCAAGCTCAGCATCAAGCTCAGACTTTCTCATGGTTCTCATCACGATTCCCACTTAGCTTAGTTCAGTCTGAATCAGAAGCAACTCTTTCATAGTCAGCAGAGTTATGCTGTCATAATACCAGCATCACAGGACAATTAAGCCTTATGTCAATAATTACCCAGTTTCTTCACTTTGAGCATTCCCAACCATTTTAGCAATGCTTTCCACATCTTCCCCTGGTGTTGTTATCTTGTCTGGCAGACTGGGGTTGCTTGGTTTTCCCCTGATGCCAGCCATTGGCTTCAACATTGGCTTTTGTGGCTGTGTTTGAGGAGCAGAAGGATGCCAGTGCTGTGAGGTGGGTTGGCATCCTCCCCCTTGTGCACTCTGGGAGAGTGGGTAGATGATGCCTAAACCACGACACAGACGAGGAATCCTGGTGCTCACTCCCCTGCTCTGACAGGCACTCCAACGAAAGTCTTTTAATGTTCTCTCATCTGAGTTGCCCTTTTGAACTCCAATTTCACTAGTTTGGAAATGGTTTCTGCATTAATTAGTAAGGCTCTGCTCTTGAAATTTTCAAATCAAGCAATTGACAACACACACACACACAGACACAAATACATCTATGCTTATTCATGGCTATTAATATTTAAAAAAGAAAACATTCTGGATAAACTGCAGTTTATAAACCTCCATAAGGTACCATAAAAAGAGGATAAATTAGTAGTCCTAGTATAAATTCCTTTTCCAGGAAAGTACATTCCTTCATGCTGAGAGCTGCTGAAATAACAAGTTTTGATAAGCTTGCATCCACAACTTTTTTTATATATCTTCCTCTTTCCACAGTGCTGGTTGTGAAGCTTATTTAACAAAATGTAGCATGTACACATTATTCTGCACTCCTTGCAGCCTCCTGGCAAAAGAGCCAATGTTCATCTCAGGAAATTCAGAGGTGCATAATCAGAGTTGCTAAAGGGTTTAAGTCAACTTTTTTTGAGTTCATTGAACAAATATTTTATTTACCTAGAGGAACCATCAGATGCAACATAGCAGATGGCTAGATATTAGTGCTTTGCCTATAAATATTTTAGAGACAAAATACAGTGCATAGCTTTCTCTTAACTTTTCTTTTCCTTTTTTGGGCAGCTTAAGCTACATGAGATGATTGTACCCACCGTGGCTTCCCATTGCTGCCAGATGACTGAAAAAGAAGACTTGAAGCTAAATTTGGGTGTGCTCTCTCATTTGGAATACATTTAATATGCAGTTCTCTTTTCTTTCTTAATTCAAGCACAGCTTCTAAAGCATATCTGTGAATCACTCTTAAAAGCATCAACCACAGCCATTTCAAAGCATTGCTGCCTAACAAATTCAAAGCAGATTGACCTGTTTGCCTGTGCTAAAGCAGTTTAACTGACTGGTTAATTTTAGGTGATGTTTCCAGACAGTAGCGTTCTTACTTCTGGAGCCTGATGGATGTGATTTTGATGCCCTCAAGTCAGTAGTAATTTACCCTACATATACTAACATAACATTAAGTATGAAGAAGTGTGTCACCATCAAGCCTTACATAAACTTGTTTCAGGCTCACTTAGTACACTTAATTCTGTTCTCTCCCCATTCTCATTTCTCTATTCCCCTTTGGTTTTCTGGTAGTCTTGTCTGTTGTTTTAACAGCATATTCTATCCTCTAGAACAACTCTGTCACTGCTCCTTGCCTTTTCAAATCATTCTATATGGGATCTTATTGTAGTGAAACCTGTTGTCAGGTGTAAAATTTAGGTACTATTAGAGAAGAAGCACAGCTTGGTTTTATATCACCTTGAGGTTCCTCAATGCTGGCTGATCTTCCAGTATCCAGAGCCTACAGATGTGAGGCTGGCAGAGAGTTGTGGGAGGTTCCTCATACAGAGGCACTAGGATAGAAATAGAAATTGCCAAAAAACTATTTTAGATACTGAAAACACCATAGCTTTAAAAAAAAAAAAGCAGCACAGAGCTGGTCTGCTGCCTAGACCCATAGGAAACTTCACTGGGTGGAGTATCATGGCCCTGCAGCTTTCTGCAGCTTTCTGGGCCCAGCCCTGCTCTCTGCACAGCCCCTGCTGAATCCCAGTGCTGCAGCCTTAGAGAGGGAGGAAGCAGGAGTGGGCACTGGAGACCTGCATTCAGTTCTCAGCTGTGTCATGGATTTACTGTCACCTTGATGTGTCCTTATCTTCTGTTACTATTTCCATCTGTAAAATAGGGAGAACATGTTCCAAGTCTTCATAGAATAATTGTGAAAATAAATTGAAGATAACATTCAAATATTATTATAATAAATAATAATTCTGGTAATACTATTTATGAATGGGTTGGAACTGAAGTTCCTATCTTTACACAGGACAAAGCTTATTCAAGTTTCCTTTTACATCCTCTTTTACTTTTCTAGAAGTGTTTCTAGTTTCCTAATTAAATAGTTTTTATAAAGAGAACTCTTCTCCTTTGCTAGCGCATTGTGACCCCACAGTAGAGCAGTCTTAACACATATATGGCTCCTGGGGTATCATCTATTGGTCATGGATCTCTTGTGCTTCAACTTCAGGCAAGACATGTGTGTAGTCATTTAAAAGCAGACTATTTATTATGTAAATAAAAAGTTTCATTTTGGGGTCACTGAAAATTCAAAACATTACCTCTGTCCTGTGCTTGGTCCTATTCCCACCAGAGATGTCAGGAGCTTTGCTGCTAATTTCACAGGGAATGGGTCTGGGGTGGACTAGCTGTGATGTTTAAAGAGAAACATTGCCAGCTAAGTAATAACTTCCAGAGCCCCAGGGAAGGCAAGCATGTTTTGTATGTTTCTGTCGGGAAACACAAGACTTTGACTGGTCCACACGGTCAGTCAGATTGCAGAACTAACATCTCCCATGCTGGGGTTTGCTGAGCCATTCTGCAAGGAGGATTCATTCCCCTAGAGGTGCTTTTGTCTTCCTCTACACTCCTGTCCTTCCTTCACCAGTGCAAGGCAGGTTGGCACCTGAGCTGCCCCATTGCATCCAGTGAAAGGAACGGTGCTCCTGGAGATAGCCAGAGATGGCAGAGCTAAACCTGGCTTGCTAGAGTGAGCCTCAGTTTGCATGAGAAAAGAAAGATGGATCTGCTCAGGACAGATTTAGGAATATGCAGAGAAGCATTATCTCATGTTACTATGTCTTCATTATTTCAACAGTGGCCTGTTTCAACTGGCTGTAAGACAGCACTTCATGAGGCATGAGGCATTAGGTGTAATTAAAATTAGCTTTTGGCTGCCAAAATAAATAACTAGACTAAATGCATTTTCTTTTTTTTTTTCTTTTTTGTGTTGTCCTTTTTCCTTTACTGTGGTCATTCAGAACATTCAGAACTCCCAGCCCTTCCCAAGTTAATCTGAAGCAGAGAGCGGGTGATCACCTGCACTATCTGGGCTTGGTTCCATCCACAGTAAGAGCAGATGCAAAATGAAGTGGGAGTTCCTGTTTGGGGAAAAGTGAAAAGCACAGTGCAAAAACAAAAGCCAATTTACAGCTTTTCTGTAAGTCACCATGGAGTGACATTGTTTTGACAGGTGAGAGGCAGTACAGCTCACTGTACTGAGGGAGATATTCTGAATAGCCAGAATATCCCTCTGTAATGTGTGTGTGAAAAGGAAAGTAGGCCAGGGGAAGTCTCCTAATACAGTCATTCTTGCTCAACAAAATACAGAAGATAATATCTACCAAAATACCAACCTTTCAAAGCAGCAACAATTAGGAGATTACCCGAGAATCACTACTTCATTTACCAAATCTGTGAAAAACTAGAAACTCAATCCACATGCCTGCTCATTTTTGGCTACTTTGCTGAAAGTAATTACATTATCAACCAACCAGTCAAACAGGCAAAACCCCATGGTGTATGCTGCCATTTCACAGATCTGTTTAATGGAAGAATGACCATTTCATTGGCATCAGACTTGTAAAATGAAGTAAAAGCAGAAAAAAAAAAAGGGATGGAGATGTTTGCCTTGTTCTGAGGTGCCATGCAAAGACACTTTTGACCAAGTTTTCACTGAGAAATGCCTATGACTAAATACAGCCCTGCATGGATCTCTGTGCCCTGAAAGCACCACAGCCCTGTGATTGTTGCTCTACCAGACTGCAAATACCTACCCCTCAGCAGGGCTTATTTTGGGTACTGCTCTGCACTGCCTGGCTGGCACAGCTCCTGTGCTGGCACTCAGGCAGCTTCTCTGGGTTTACATCAAATCCATGGTGATTTGTAAATGTACACAAGCTCTGAACCAGTGTGACATTTTTTAGGCAAAGAGGAGAAGAGAGGAAAAAAGACCTATTATGTCTGATATTTGAAAACTGTGTACCTTACCTCTCTTTCCTTTTCTGTCTATCAGACTCTTGGTGTAAGGCTCCAGTAGAAAATGCACTGAGGGAAATGAAAAGGTTTCTACAACATCAATGAGCTTTCAATCATGCCAAAAGAGCAAGGTTATGTGGTTGTCTGTCTGTTCCAGTTCTCCAGTGTCTGCAGTGGCAGCCTGTCAAATCCAATAATCCACATTAAGTAAGCTTCTAGCAAAAAATGGAAAAAGCAACAGTAACAAATGATAAAACTAAGGAGAAAAAGAAAAAACCTCAAAGCAGTTGATTTGGTCTTAAGTTTCTCAATTACTCAAGTAGTTAACAATCAAGTAGCTACAACTGGCAATATCACAGCTCAGTTAAGGCCTCGTGTGTATGTCATAATTCCCCTGTGGTGCCCCACTAGTGGGATCAATCAGCCCAGAGAACCTCTTTTCCAGGCCTGGCAGAGGGTGTGTATCTCCTAGTGGCTGGATCATTTTGCACACTGTGGCCACCTGAGCAGCTCAAACTGACACAGCAGAGTGAGCAATACAGCCTCTGCTGTCACGTTCCCTCTTGGGCTGTCCATCCCAGACTTCTACTGCTCAAGCTTGGTGATGCCCCTGCAAGGAGTATCTGCCCAGAAAGACACACATCTGAGCAAAGCTGATGTTGCCCTGGCTCTCCTGGGGTGCCAAGCCTTGCTGCCAGAGTAATGCAAATAACTCATTGGTGCAGAAGAAAATCAGGTCTGAATCACTTACAACTTAAACACAAAGAAGCTGGAGGATAATAGCAATATTTCTTCTGTGTCCTGTTCATTTCAGAGCAGAATTCAAAAGTTTTAATGCAGTGTCAGAAGAAACATAAAAGTAATGTTATACTACTCCAAGTGCCAGGTGCAGAGTCATAGCAGAAGAACAAACCTCACTGCACTGTTAGGTGACTCATGAGAGATGAGTCAGAAACTCTTTCTTTCCTGCTCTACTGTTACCAATTTAGCAGGCTGCAAAGAGAGAAAATGGAGCTGTGGATGACAAAGAAGAGATAATTTGTGAAAAATGCCCACAGCTTGTGGGGTAGATGAAAGACAAGATACAGCAATTAAAAAATACCAGGAGACACACTATGTGGGTACAGGGTGTGTCCCGGTTCTTCAAGCATTTCAGCAATTAGATCCAAGTTGTTACTCTTTCCAGCTGTTTTCAGTGAGCAGAAGCAGGTACCTACTCCAAAGACCACTAGTAGGTACATTTGGTACTAGCAGTGTCTGGCACCAAATTAAAAGCAAGCATGGGTTCTCTTGTGATCCTCAGTTTGCATCCCTTTGTGAATTTCAGGGACAGAAAGTGTTTCCTGCCAGAAAACTGCTATCAGTGGATGTCGTAGCACTGAACAAAGTAAAAGTTCTGAGCTTATTAGGAGGCCTAGGTTCAAGAATAGTCATCTTTGCTTCTCTCATGTGGGCCAGATTACCCAGTGAAATGTGTTTCGTGTGTAGATTACCCAGTGAAATGTGTTTCATGTGTATGTTATTCAAGAAAGGCTTCATCACCTACCAAGTAATACCAAAGATAAAGAGTTAAATACAGCTTTGGGCTACGTGAGAACCATTAAAACTAAGTGAATTTGCATTTTGATTACACTAGAAATAGTTTGGTGAACTAAAAAAAATTACTTCTCTTGAGATTTGTGATTCCTCCTGTGAATTAAAATATTCTGTATTTCCACTCCAAATGGTGGTCAGCAGAACAATGCTATATAATAGGCCCACAAAATAAGTCATGATTGTTTCCTGTCATTCTGCTGTTTCAAATGGAATACTTTAAAATGAGAATTGGGAGATGTGAGATGGAATAGGAGCTTAGATTCTAACGGCACAATTTGAAAGTAACAGAAATGGTTCAATAGCAACTTAACAAAGATCCTTGCCTGCAGAAGGCATCTCCCTGGGACTCTGACAGTATGGCATCTACATTCTCCTACATTTCAGGAATTTAGAACGAGCTCAGAGGGAAAACAATTCAGAGAAAAACCATGAAACTTATTATGGGAAATAAAAAACAGATCATAGCAGAAAACCCTCATTGCTGTATCTATTTCCTTTATAAAGGGACAGACTGAGGAGTAACCACAGTTACTGTCAGTAAGTATCAGCACTGAGCACACAGCGTGAATGAACTTTTCAGTATCGTGGACAAAAATATAACAAGATACATTAACTGAAAGTAGGCAGTTCAAACTAGGAATAAGACACACATTTTTAACAGCGAAAGTAATTGAAACAATATACCAAGGACTTCAGTGAATTTTCCTTTAGTGAGAATATGTATAGAACGACTGGAAATTTTTCTAGAAGACACGCAATTGAAACAAAAATTAATTCATAGAAGTTCAATGACATGTCATATACAGGAGGTCAGAGTAGATTATCAAAAATGGGCCTTTGGAGCTTTAAAGTCTAGGATTTTCTGGAACATTGAAAAAGTATTAACTAATTTTCTTCCAGTAGAATGTCCTTAACAAAGATCAATTTCTCTATCTATCAATGGATTTTCCATACTTCTCAGGAGTGTCCTAAGTCTTTCCCAAATAAATTAGTTAGGTCTAGTGAGATCAATAGTGATTTCATAGTGCCTTCTCTTCTTCTCTCTACCTGAGTTATTAAAAGAACTATCTAGTCTAAATATATACAATCTTTTATTCTATTTGAGAAACAACCCACACAATTATATCTCATTACTGCCTCTTAAAATGAGAATCTAACAAACATAGTAAAACTGCCAACTAGGAAATGCCAAAACCTTCAGACTTAAAAAACTAGCTCTGAACATTTTTCTATTAGGAGCTAAGTATTTTTTAAAAATAATTTTGTTTAGTTTCTAATTTCAGATTTTTTGGAGTTCTGTCAAATGCAAAAGTTTTGGTCAGGCCATGTGGAAAATAATCTTTACATGCTTTAATTGCTCTGCTGATTTTCTTTCATCTTTCAAAACTTGTCATGTGCTAATACCAAGTCTGGAAAATGTCAGTCCCAGAAGACATGCTTGTCAAATTAATAGCAACCAAAAAAAACAAAAACAAAACAAAAAAAAACAAACCAAAAGAAGAGGAGTGATCATGTTAAGAACTGAACTCAGTGATAATTATAATGGAATTTTAGTGCATATTATCGGTCTGCCTGACCTAAGATGCAGACATTAAGAGAGCTGCCAGCAGAAGTTGCCCTGGAGATGTGCTGAAGCAGCCTGTCTTTTGATGCCTAGACTGTCTTTTCTCCCTGGCTGACTTCATTCACATGCCTCATCATGCCAATTTACTCCAGTTCTTTCCCCTCCCTCCTCAGAAATTGGATGTTGCAACCTATTTACAGTGAGGAGATTCCCTTACTGAGTGAACTTTCTGTTACCTGGCAGGAGAAATTCCTTGGTCTCAGTATCTGTGAAACAGCTAAGGGATTAGAGATGTCTTTTCAAGACACTGAAGGTTTCTGATAAAAACCACAGCAGCATTCTGCCAGAACTGCAGAAAAGTACTGATCCCTTAAAAAACTTTTTTTGTGGGAGATTTTGCAAGTAGAAACTGCCCATCCATATTAGCTGTTGGTTAATATTGCTCCAGTCTCAGTGAAAAGTGATGAATAACATGGCTGCAAATGCCACAGGCTTTATGCAACATGTAGGGAGTTTATACATTACCCAGCATGACAAGGCATAAAGAATTCAGACTGGGGAAGTCCAAGGTACAGTGAGATCAGCATGGTGAAAGAAAAAAAACCATCTTTTTTCCTACTTCTCTCTGTCTCACTTTTTTCTCATCTGTACTCTTGAGGTTTTGTGTCCATTAAAAGACCCTGAGGGGACATGTAAGGACCAGGTAAACTCTTGTCCCACTGCCACTAGAAAGAAGCCACTTGGTGACTTTCCAATGGCTCCTCAGCAGAGCAGTGCCCGCAGCTGCCTTGCTCTAAACCAGTCTTACCCTTGGAGATACTTCCAGGACACTCTGCTTCCACTTCCTGTTACATTCAACTAGGGTGAACCTGGGTTGCTGTCTGAAGTGCATTTCAGTGAAAAAAAAAATTAAATAAATTAAAATGGCCTGTCACAAGTGAAATAGTTCAGGAATTAGTGAAGTATTGTGGACTTAAAAGAATTGTTTCTTTCCACAGTGAATGGAAGCCGAAATGGCTGTGAATCTCATCTCAGCATCTAGCAAAAAAAAGCTGTCAGGCTGGTTATAGTAAAGATGGTAATATTATGTTGTTTAATCTTATCTGGCTATGTCCCCTCCAGTGGTTTCCTGCTGGTAAACCACAGAGAAGAGAGGCAGTAGTAAGTAAACTAGAGGAAGTGAGATGAAATATAGTATGCTCTTTTGGTTAATAGGGGATTCATGTGAAGGATATTGCTAATTAAAACCAATGGTATTTTCTGCCATCTGGGCTTTTAGAACTGGTTTCAGAGGATACAGAGGATGTTTTGTTTCACTGAATTGCTCATATCTTAGGGAAGCCACTGGGATGAAATATTAGCATTGTGGTAAACTCTGCTCACACTTTAACAGCAACATGTAAAATAAGCACTTTACAGAGTGTGAGTACATGGTTTCACCCACATAATGTCCAAATGAAAGTGCAGCTTGGGGTTAGAAGAACAAAATCCACTCAGCCTACTCTGAGGTACAAGAAACTGCCAAAATCGTGGTGGTTACTGGAACAGGAGCTCTTGTGTTCACCAGGCTGTACAAGTGTGGCTCCAGGGCTGCTGGATCTGTGGAAACATGGAGTCTGGGGATTTGCCTGCAGTGCTGACCTTTGGACCAGCCTGCAGATGGCATTCACTGGGTGTGAGTGAAGCCAGGCGTTGCCTTGCTGCTACTGCTCACAGCTTTCCTCTGGTTGACCAGAGGGAATTGAAGTTGCTCCAAAGACCTGGCCAGAATTCCCAAATAGAACACCTCACCTCATTAACTGCATCAGGAAATACTGAGCAACCTCAGCAAAAAGATTTGTGAGTGAGATGACATCTTTATGCATCAGTGAAATCTTGTGCTCAGCACGCGCTTACTTCATCTGGATTCTAGGCTTGCGCCCAAGGCTGAGGAAACAAACCTAAACTTTCTTCAGCTTGCCTATTTGTGAGTGCCTTGTGTCAGCAAAACCAGCCTCCTCATGTGGCTACCGGATGTCTTTTCCACCTCCCACACCACATCCAAGGATCCCAGTCAGACCATTTCCCTAAGAAGGAATGAAAAAGTCCACTTTTGTTGATAGAGTTGTCTTTATGTCACTGGAAACAAACAGTTAGTAGGCGATGTTGGAACAATTCCTTGTGCCTTAACAGTATCTGAAGACTAGCTTCACATGTGGCTGAGCTGGGTACTTTGAAGTTAAATATGAATAGAAGTGAAAAAAAGGTACTGCAGGAATAAGTTGGCACCCATCTTAATCAGAGCTGCCCAACCTGTAGCCTGTGGGATGTCCTCTGTCTGATTTCTGCTTGCGTGTTATTTGTGTAGCTGAGCTGTTCTAATACCTTCTAGGTCCATATTGTCAAAGGCTGAACTGTCCTGCTGTGATTTATTCCAAATCTGTGGCAAGTGAATGTATTTCACTAGGCAATTCAAATAAACACATGCATACTGCAAGAATTAGAACCTG
The DNA here is from genome assembly GCA_013397245.1 of Thryothorus ludovicianus. NCBI lineage: Eukaryota > Metazoa > Chordata > Aves > Passeriformes > Certhiidae > Thryothorus > Thryothorus ludovicianus. The sequence goes on along the minus strand of VZTB01014992.1, from coordinate 550,628 downwards.
AATGGAAAGTCAATGTCCTTTCCCCCCCCCCCCCATTTGAATTGTGTTTATCAGTTTTTAGTTTGGGCAAGAGATTGCTCTTGTGCTCTTGAAACTTGAACATTCCTTTATTACTGCAAGAAGCTTCTGTTTACCTCTTTTCACCTGTGCTCTGGTTTCTGGCCCTTGTTCTTCCCTTGTTGACTCCCTGAGGGTACACAGATGGTAGCCTGGAAGCCAAAAGGAATGATACTGGAGGAGTGAAAGAGTGAGAAGGAAAAGGAGTCAGAGAGGGGAAAAGAAGGAAAAAAATAAACTAAGGAAAAAAAAACCAAAACAAAAGCAAGCAAAGCAGTGATCACAGCAAGATTCCAGACTGTCCTAACAGCAAAACCCTAATATGTATCAGTGTGCTGGATCTTGTCAAGACACAGGTAATGAGTATTTTTGGGAATGCAACCTAAACACCACTTAGTGTGTTGGCTGTAAATGTTTAGACCTGTTAAGTAAGTCAGTTATCACAGTTCCATCACGAAGTACATTCTGTCAGCTGAGAACTACTTTTTTAAAAAAAATTCACAGTTTGTCTGTTCTTTAATGGTGGACGCCAGCCTCAGAGGCATCACACAGCAGAACGCCTAAGCATTTCTCACATCCAAATTAAGCCCCTTTTGACAGGACAGTATGCAGAGGGGTGAATGCACCCTACGTGCAGGAAGGAGTTAATCTCACCACTGCAGTCAGTAGGGATTGAGTAGCATTTTTCCAGAGGATAAGGAAATGCCGTGACTTACAGATAAGATGTCAGGTTTTTTTAAGCATCGTGTTGCTTAGGACAGTAGGTGAAACACCGAAATATTCTTGGAGGAAGCTGATTTGCATCCAAAGTGCTTTATAAAACGAGCCTTTAAAAGAAAACAGAGTAAGTATATGCAAATATTGTTCTTAGCATACAAAATATTACCGCTATTAGTGCAGCGCGCTACCGCCTTCCTAAGTTTGCACGTGAAATGTAGCCAAGCTTATGAAAGAACCATTTAGTTGCGCTGAGGGTGCAAGCGGGGGAAAATCAGCCGCAGCCGAGGCGGGTCAGGCACTGCACGGGCGAGTTCAGCGCGGCGGAGCGGGCGGGGCGGCGGCCAGAGGACACCTGGCGGCGGCGGCGGCGCTCCCGGAGCTCCCGGGCTCTCTGCGGCCCCGCGGCGGCTGCGGAGCCACGGCGCTGCTCGCCCCGCTCCCCTTCCAGCTCCGCTCAGCCACCTTCCCTTCCAGCTCCGCTCAGCCACCTTCCCTTCCAGCTCCGCTCAGCCACCTTCCCTTCCAGCTCCGCTCGCCCGCCTTCCCTTCCAGCTCCGCTCGCCCGCCTTCCCTTCGGCGCAGGAGATGCGGAGTGCGAGAGCAATGGCAACAGGGAGAGAAAATTGAGCAGCTGCTGCGGAGTCTGTGCTGGAGTGAGAGGAACTCATCGGAACAAGCAGCCAGAGCCCTCTGGCACCGAGGACTTGGTCAGCGCGGAAATCAGAGACAAGCGCTGCCTCTGTCATACTCTGCACACTCGCACCTCTCCCGATTCCCTCTGTTTCCGTTTATATTTTCTGTCATTTTGTCATTTCATTCCGTTTTAAAGGAATGAACCTTCCAGGAAGGACACTGCCTATAACAGGACAAAGTGAAAAATACACTATTCCTTTCCCTTGTGGTGCATTTTTCTGAGGCTTTTTGTGAGGACAATAATAATGTTATTTCTGTGGTCATGTCAGTGCAGAGACAGTCTGCTGCCTAACTGAACTAATGATTTTGGGGTGAAATTATGACATTCTAAAATAACATTTTAAACAAAACAATAGCACTCAAACAGGCATCCAAACCCTAACCAATGAATGTAATGTTTGCCAGTGCTTTTAATCTTGACACCTCGAAGTTCTAATAAGCCTGCACGAACGAGCTTGGATTTATGATTGTGAACTGTATTTCTTGTTGTAAAATTTGCATTAAAGGAACAGTTAACTGCAATAACCCAAAATTTGGCCTTTGGATCTTCAGCATACACGTGGCAGTTCCTTTCCACTTCTGCTCTGTTTATAGCAAAAGGCAGTCAACGAGGAGAAGTTTACTAGGCAGTGGAATACTTGTAAATGTCAACAGTCAGCCTGCTTGCCAGAGCTGAGTGAACTGGTACAACCAGAAAGTTACTTACCCATGAGAGGTGGGTATGGGCGGAGGGGAAAGAAAGCAAGAGAGGACTGGAAAAACATAAAAGAATCCAGGATTGTTTCTGTAGGGTTCTGTAGGAGTAGACTTTATTCCAATGGTATTGCAGGTCTCATCACTTGGGGTAGCAGATGGGAGCAGCCACAACAGTCCTGATAACATCTTCTATTTTGCAACCTCTGTGTAGAAGTGGGTCCTATGATTACAGATATGGTTCTTTGCAGAACTAGCCTGCAGAGTAGAAATAAGGAAATTCAAATTCTGAAAACAGCCTTTGGTTTGCTTACCAGAACGTGTGGGGGAGGTGGAGGAAATGTGGATTCCTAGCCATGGCTTATTTGGCAGGCAAACTAACCTGTTCAGGGCTGCACAAGACAGAGGGAAAACTCCATGCTCCTGACCCACGTGAAGCTTAAGAGTGCTACACAGGAGACAGAGCACACAGAGCAATTCCGAGAACTCCACTGCCATCTGTTTCTTCTATCTATAGCTATCCCTGGTTTCAAGATGTGGGTAAGAGCACACACTAAAGGGTGCAGACACAGCATCCCTGCCTCAAGTCCAGAGGCTCTCAGACTTTCGCCGAGGCCATGCAGAGACTGTAGGCTGGCACAGAGTCCCAGTCACCCCGCTGCTCGCCACTCCGGGAGCTCCCGCGGCAAGGAGCCGGGGATGTCAAGAGCCCGAGGGCAGCAGAGGGACAAGGCGGGGACTGAGAGCGGCCGGGCCGGGCGGCGTTGTCCAGGGTCATGAAAGCGAAGAGGAGCGAGTGTCCCCGCGGGGCAGGGGCAGGCGCCGGGCCGCTCTGCCGCGCTCGGCTGGGCACGGCAGCAGCAGGGGAGTCTGGGCCGGCAGAAGAACCGGGCGCTCACCGGCTCGCTGCCGGAGAAAGCCCTTCCCGGGCCCCCCATGCTCTGCCTCGCTGCGTCCCTCACCCCACCTGTTGCTCGCTTCCGATCCCGAG
>VZTB01014992.1:532947-547250 GCA_013397245.1 Thryothorus ludovicianus | reverse complement strand
CCCCAGCGGACGGCCGCCGGTTCCGTGCAGGGCTCCGGCGCCCCGCGGGTGGCGTGTCCCGCGGGAGGGGAGCGGAGCCGAGCCCGTGTGCGCGGGGGGGCATGGGGGTCCCGCGGCCGGAGCAGCCGGAGCGCGGGCAGCAGCGGCAGCCGCGGCCGCACCAGGTAAGGAGCGGCGCCCGGCACCGCGTCCGTGCCCCGCGGGCGTGCGAGTGCCTTCCCTCCCGGGAAGGGCTCGGGAGCACTTCGGGGAACGGGTTGCCGTGATGGCAGACCCGTCTCATCTTCCCTCAGGTGCCTTTGGGAGGGAGGCTCGGTTTCTCCGGGCTCCCCGGGAGGACGGAGGGCTGGGCGGATGGGGAAGCGGCGGGGAGCCGCGGGCCCCCCTTCCCCAGCGGCGCCCCGGCCGCAGCCACCCCGCCCCGGCGCGGCGGGCACCGTGTGGCGGCCGGGACGACTCGCCTTTATAAATAGCGATGCGATCCGCCCCATAGAGAATGGCCGCGGGGGTGTCCGCCGGGTCGCCGGTCACCTGCGGGGCGATTCTGCCCCTAGCTGCGGCAGCCCGGGCACCCCGCTCCCCGCTCCGAGGCTCACTCCAGGAATAATGGCAATTACGGAGTAAGTTTGCCCGGATCGGACATCTCAGGGGAGAGCTGCTGTTCCGAGCGGGGACGGTGCAGCGGAGACCGCCAAGCGCTTGGGGTAGCAGAGGAAAAACCCCTTCAGCCCGTGCAATATCCTTAAATGATTTAAATCCCCTTTACTTTTTTTTGTTACTGGATGCAAGGCGCAGGCTGCAAAGGCGCAGGCTGCATCCCTTTGCACTCTTTGTTATCTTGTGATACTCCGATAGCTGTTCAGGGGTCCGTTCTCCAAACTTCCATTCGCTGAATAGCAGGCAGCTCGGCGGAACTTGGCTCGGGTTTTGTGCCCTCGCAGCCCCCGTGTGCCGGGCGGCAGCGCTCGCTGCGCTCTGAGCGCCCTGCGAGCGGGCAAGGAGCGCTCCGCAGGCTTCACAAAGGCAACTCCGGAGCTGACAAATTGCAGATATGCCTGCTAAGGTTCACGAAGTAGGTCAGCAAACTGCGTTAGTACTTGGTGCTGCGTTATTTTAATACGTCGGTAATTTGAATGCTTGCTTTCAGCCTGGCTTTTCTAGAGGAAAGGAGTTTTTTTTGGGTTTTTTTATGATGCAAAAGACATGCAAAGTTAAAGGGAATTGCACACGTAAATTTTCCCGAGCTCTTTTGTGCGCAGTTTTCACTTCTGGAAGTTAACACTAGATGGCTTTCTTATATCAGCTATCCTGTAGGGAAGGAAAGCGTGTAATCTGTCTCTGCAGCCTGCTATTTCTGTGTTTGTCTATTTTTTTTTTTTTCTTCACATAAATAGTAAACTATCTTCTGGTCAGTTCTGCTCCGAGCAGAATTGGAACTTGCTTACTAGCTGACATAATTCGTTGTTTTGATTAGCTCATGTTGCTGCTTTAGACTTTATTTTGCATGTGTATTGCTGATATCTAAAGAAAGTTTGTTTAGTTGGAAGGTAACTCTGCATAATATTTACGTTGCTATAAAGGAAGGCAGTTGGATAATGCAGGATGTTTGAAAACGGGGAAAAGCCAATAATTCAGTCTCAGTTGTTACTTGGTTTGATGGACTTGTTTTAAAAGGGACCATAGTTCATTAATATTGTCTGCTCAGCTATTTTTTCCCTAGATTTTGTACCTAGCTACCTTAGACTGAAACGTTTTGGAGCTGGATTCAGAAACATAGTGCTTTACAGCCTGCTGGACATAGAAATGTCTAGGCTTGATGCCTTATTACTCTATTTTTTGTGTTTTTACAAAACCATGCCTTTTGTCAGTGGGAATGCATAATTTGCCCTCCATTCGCTTCTTTGGTGGTAGCTCTGAAATACTTCAATCTTCAGATTTGATCTTTGAAATATATTTTATTATTAATGCAAACGTGTTTAAATCATCAAGCGCTCTAATGCATTATAGATATTTAAACATCACTTAGGGTCCACAACAGTTGATTTATAATTTATGTAGCATTCATATAAAGCTAGATTTAGAGAGGTCTCTGAGTGTATTGTCTTGGTTTTGCATGCCCAGTGGGTTACCTTAGCAGGTCATACAGCACTTAGATGTAACAAGAAGGAATGCTTGTAAGGATGCCAGACTGTTTCACCAATCCTATTGGATCAATTAAAGATCATTTCATTCATATATGCCAAGGATATAATGTGGTGCTTAGAACTGAACAAAACCTCAATTCTTTGTAGCTGGTATTTGCTTACTGTGCAAATATCAGAGTATTTTTAAAGGTTTCTATTTCATTTTCTTGAAAGGAAGATAATATGGTCTTCTTTTTGTAGGCATTTACTGACATGCCATTACTCAAGTGCATTGTGAAATATTCTTGCAAATTAAGAGAGTCAAATGAGGAACTGAGCAAAGCAGTGGTCAAACAGGCAAAACCATACTTTTTTTTTTTCTTTTCTTTTTTTTTTTTTGGCTGCTTTTGACTTTTATGACTGAACCGAGGCAGTTTGCTTTTCCACTTCCAGCTTCATGCTGGGCATAGTCAGGCATTGCACCTAAGCTCTTTATCTGCAGATCACCTGTTCAAACTGCAGGAGAAAGGAAGTGTTCTCTCCTTGCCTTGGCTGGAGTTGGGATCATATTTAGATGGTTGGATGTTAAAATATTTTCAGCTGGTTCTTGCCTTTTACTGCTGAGAGATCTAGTTTGGTAATATAGAGGGAGAAATGATGTTCTATTAAGATAATACAAGTTACAGATTGTGGAAAGAGGGTGGGGCACTGGGTTATCTAGTTCCTCACGTTAGTCATCCAAGATTACCAGCAGTAGCTGTTTTGACAGCTTGAAATAAAATCAGGATTTGACAAATGCTCTTTTCTCTTTCTGTGCAATTTTTGCTTTGCAGTTTAAAATGCTTTGCAATTTTAAAATGTTTGGGTAAACTGGGTTGTGGGTCAGTGAAGTGGAGGTGGCTGTTTATTTTCTGTATGTTGCAATACTGTCCTCAGAGTAGAAATTTTTTTTGCATTAGGTAACACAATTTATATCTGATTCTTTAAAATGTTACCTCTTGCAAAGTCAAGACCACCTTCTGTTTACTTCTTTATTTTCAGTACAGTTTTCATCCTTTTATAAATCTGGACAGTTTAGAAAGTTTAAAGTAGGGATAGCCCTGATAGTCTTTTTCAGCCCTGGGTTTTCTACCTGAATTTTGAGAGAAGAATGTGAGGACTGTCTACCAAGTCAAATAATCCAATAAAAAGAATTTTTGAGGGGATTTGTATTTAATAAATTGAAAAGTATGTTTCACAGTTGTTTGTTAAACACTAGTTGTTTACATAAATTGCATTAAGAATAACATTAATTCCTGATGACATTCAGTGATGGTGTTGTACAACAGGTTAGATTTTTAAGAATTGTCAGGATTTCACATTTCTTTTTTTTTTTTCAGTTTGTTGTGAAAGAGCAAACTTAATGTTAAACATCTGATTTATCCTGACAGAAGTAAATGAGAGAGAACCTGCCTTCCTTTGTAGTAAAGCACTGACCCTGGATTTAAAGCCACTTTGAGGCATAATTGAATGAGCAGAAGATTGAAAAGGATTATTATAATTGGTGAAACTCTTCTGGTTTTTAGTTAGACAGGACAGCAGTAGGCAGAAATGTCATTGTGATTAGTTTGCACCATAGTTCCTGCTAGAAGATATGAAGGCTCTTGTTTGGATCATGAAACTGTAATTACATCAGCAGTTCACTACTCAAGATTTATAAGTGGATTCTTCTGGTTTTCTGGAATTTCTTGAATAATGAGCAGTGCATACATAATTAAAGGTTTTGTTTCAAAAAATGTCTTGAATCCTTATGGAGTAGTGTTCTGAACATGTAATAAATGTAAGCAGCTGCTGTCCCGTCTTTTTGGACATGCAAGCAAACAGCTTTATTGGATTTGGTGCTTGTAAGACATTTTAAGAATAGTAGATGTTTGAAATGAAGCAGGCATTTATTTTAGTGCTGTTTACTGGGGATTCTGTGTTCCTTTGGAAAAAGACCTGTAGCTACTTCTTTTTTATTTTTTAAGAGCTGTGCCATGTAATGTAGAAAGATTCTTTGAAAGAGAGGGAATCTGGAAGGCTGGAGGAGCAGTAGTAAATGGGCTTGTAGTAGCTGGGAGGCTGGAAGGTGGCAGTAGCTGAAGTTGTCTGGCTGCCCCTCCCCCACCAGCAGCTTAAATAAAATTCTGAGCGCAGGACTTGGAGTTTTGCCATTGACTTTGAATCTTTTCTTACATAATGTCTTCATTTTCTGCTCTGGATCCTGCAAAGTCGCATACCCAGCCCTGCAGATATTTGTGTAATGCTCCTGTGTTTGCTGTTTCTCCTTTCCTCCCCCTCTCCCTTCACTGCCTGAATTCTCACTGGCAGAGTGGCTGTGGGTTGTGATAATGCCTGCCTGCATTTATGTGTATCATGTGTCCTCTAGCATAAATCCCATCAAATCATCTTCATATACCTCACACCTGAAAAGTCATACTGTGAAATACCTATCCTTCAAAGACTACCTAAAAGATTATAGATACAAAGCTCTCATAAAGCTCATCAATTTGCTCTTCCATTTCCCTTTAGGCTCAACAACTTTTTTTTTTTTAAACCTGACACAAACTGTGATGAAATGATAGAACCATTTTACAAATTTCAGGAACAATAGATTACAATAGTTAAAAATGTTTTTTATTAGAAAAGGTACTTTAAGAGCATTCTGTGACAGGCAAATTTAAAGGTTATAAAGCGTGTTTTAATACCTTTATAAAATTTTTCTAGTGGTTTAGCATTTTTTTAGTGTTTTGTTTTGAGTTGCCTTTTTTAATGTATTTGTTTATTCAATATGTATGAGATGGAACGGAGATTCTGGGCCACCTTGTATTCAATTTTTGATTTTCACAGTCACTTCAGTCAAATCTGATAAATTGGGAAGGGTTGTGACAATGAAATGGCAAGTAAGGTGAGTAAGGGCAGAATGAAATGTTTTAAAGTACTGTTTTAAGTGCACATAGTGTTAAAATATTTTTTGCTAGTTTTTTCTCTTTTGTGGGTGGAGTAAAAAGTACTGAAATTAATGCATAGTTAGCAAAATAGTCACTACAAAAAAGCAGCTCTACTTCCTATATTTTGTGAAGGAGTTTGTGAAAGATAAGACATTTCAGTCAGGGTTTTTCAAGGTTTGTTGTTTTGATTCTCTTTTCCACCTGAGAGTTATAAATTATTTCATCTTTCTACTTCTCTGGTTGTTCTCATTTGTGGCTTTCTGTCCAAAACTAATTATTTCCCACTTTTAAATACTTAAAGTGCATTCAAGGAAAAGCACACTCCTCTGCTTCTAGTATTTTTCTGGATTCTCAGCACTGAAAATGAGTACCTGATACGTTTTAGCATGAAATCCCATTGTAATACTATCGTGACACAAAGTGGGGGGAAAAAAAGGAACGGAAGAGTGTGGCTGTGTCTGTTCATACATTCTCGTGCCTAATGTGCAGATCATCTACAGTGTAAGCAAGCTTGTGTATTTTGCAGTGCTGGTCTTGCTTATTGCAGTGCCAGCTGCTCTTGAGGAATTAGGAGCAGTTTACAGTGATCAGGTTGTCTGTAGTGCTCTGCTGTAGTAAAGTAAGCCTCGGTTTTACTTTGTAAGGTTGTCAGGACAACAGCTTATTATTCTTGCTCCTCTTGGTGTTTCCCTAAAGCGGTGGAGGGAGCTTTTTCAAAGGCAGTGGCTGCCTTGCCTCACTGGGCTGCAGGATTGCCAGCTGTGATTTGGGTTCAGCAGGATGCTCTGGGTTTGTTGTGTAAAAATTCTAATTGATGATGAATGCAAACCCAGTGTGGGAATAATTTTTCTTCATTGGACTAATGTAAAACAACCCATTGTATTCACAAACCCAGGGCCTGTTTTCTCCACAGTATTGTCATTAATCTTCTATTCTTTTCCATCTGAGGCTTAGAGAAAAATGTTTGAAATCTGACAGTATGGAACTTGTGATAAGAGTTGAGACAAGGTAGGAATTAGTTTAAAGCTATGTTATGTCAGTGTGCTACAGTCTGACACTGAGCTAACAAGTGAAATCAACTGGGGGTTTCTGTTAGGTTGAGTTTGTGATGTCTTTGACAAAAACATCAGATGAAGTTGGTGTTCACTGATAAGCCACACAGTAACTGTTGAGGTGTTGGCATTTTGAAGAGCTACTGTTCTGTTCTTGTTACATGGTAAATTAGAAAAAGAATGCATGTTGTTAAATCCAGCAAACTAAATGACTGCAAAGTCATTCTCTGAGTATGGTCTTTGTACACAAGAGGTGCAAATATTTTCACCTGCTGTAGTTTTTAGATTATTGGGATGTTCAGGAGTGGGAAGATCCCATGAAGAAAGCTTTTAAATAGCTGAGGATTTTTAAATTATTTTTTCATAAAACATGCTAAAACATGAGACTTACCTTGGCACTTTTATAGCCTCCTTTATATTATTGTTACAGAGGGATTCCTTAGTTTGATCCAACTTCTTTGACATGGGTCAAGCTGTAGTAGTCAATTAAGTGATATCCTGGTAGTTAAAATCCTTTTATCAAAACTGTAACCTTCTATTTCAAATTCCCTTTTCAGACAACTGAAACAACAGTCCATTCACAGAATAATTTGGCAGAGATACATAGGCATCTGCATTCAGTCCTGGAAGCTGCCTGGCAGAATTAGAAACTATTGGGAGAAGCCTGTCAGTGTTCAAAACATTTTCTCTCTTGTCCAGCTACCATTTTTTTGAGAACAGGCAGGTACTCCAGAGGTGGGTGTCTTCCCCCTCTCAGATGCTCTGCTATTCCCATCCCCTCCACTAAAACCATCTTAGCATCTTTGTACATGTCTTTGAGTCACACGATCTTGTTTGCATAGGAAACTATTTCAGGTTATTTTTAAGGTTGGTGAAATGAGGTGGAGTAAATAGAGTGATTTGTGTAATCCATAGTGTGTGAACAGGCTTCCTCATTTCCACTTCTCTTTAAATGTGGAATTTGAGCAGCTTGTTACAAGAAGGAATCAAGGTAGATGAGATTCTCTAAATAGGTCAAGAGCTGTACAGGTGGTTACTCAGAATGCTGCACTGAAAAACCTCAAATACCAAGTGAGCTCCAGTATTTTCTCTATAGAGTGAAGTTTCTAGATAGAGCAGAGAATTTTACTGACATTCTGAGCCAGGCTGCTTAACCTGGACCTCTGGAAATCGTTGCCTCTGGTGGAGATTGCTGAGTGAAGGGCAAGCACTACTTCATTAGTCTGTGAGATTGTCAGATTTGGTAATTTTGCTAATGTCTGCTTCTGTCACACTTGGAATGCTTTGTGCTTTTCCTCTGTGGTTGTTTAACCTTTGAAATGAAGTTTCTAGGAGCGTAACTACCCTTGAAACTTTATCTGTCAGATTCTACTGAGTCAAATAGGCTCAAAAAATCTTGAGGTGCTGTATGACTGCATAAGCCTTGTTTGCTTAGGAAATAAAAATTGGTGACCACTCCTTCTGTTATACTGATCTGCAGCAAATAGATACTACATTTGAAAAGTGTTTTTTTTCTACTTTATATTTTACTGCTGTATTTTTTAAAGTATTGTTATATAAGATTATATTAAAGCTATCAATGTACAGAGCATACCTTTCTGCCTGATAATGGGTGTTCAGACTGTGTCTTTGTATGCACAAATTGCTAATTGGGTATCTACCCTTGCCTTGTGGGGCTGAGGGTTCAAATAGAATATTTACATATATACATTATGGTCATTCTTTCTCCTGGGGAAAATAGGTGCTTAATGGGAATGTTTTTCTCTTTCTTATGTAGGCTGTACCCAGCAGTATCAATATTCCTATCCACTCATTTTCCAGTGTTCACTATGCCTCTAGGTCAGAGGTGTTTAAAGTTGCAAGTTGGAGATTTTCTTTTTTTCTATGTCAGCTGTCTCAATTGAATCTCTCAGTACAATTTTATGTATTCTTTATAGCAGCTACAGTAATCACTGCAGGGAAAAGTAATAATAATAATAAATAGCTAAAATCTGTTAGGTATTTGTCTCTGTGACATAGCAACATTCTTGGTTATAAGAATGAAAAAAAACGACTCTGCAGTATAAACCATTCTCAGCAAGTGTTGTCTTCTGTGGGTGTGAACATCTGCTCAGCTAGAAATCCCCTGAGTAGGGGGCAGTGTATCTGTGGCAGCTGTAGGTATAATATTAATCAATTAAATTGATAAATAAGACTAAACTTCCTTTAAGGAATTGTTTGTATTGCTTTGTTTGTTACAGTGTGAAGTCTTTCCTATTTCATGATTCATGTATAAGGTGCATAATGACTTTAGGTTTCCTTGGTTAGGTGATGAAATTAGTTTTTGTTTTCATAAAATGTATTTACAGATTCTGAATCTTAGACCCATTCACTATGTGTGTTTTCTATATAAATATATTTTTCTTTACTCCTATGTTTTCTTCCTTATTAGGAAGGAATCTACTAGTTTTTTTTGTTTTGTGTTCAGTTTTGTTTTCTTCTTTTCCCTTAAGCAGTAGGTAAAATAGCTTTGTGTGAAGTTTCTGAGCATTTTTAATATACTTATTTGTAGTCGTGGGACATTTCTTTGTACTACTAAAACTGTAAATGCTATCAGATTAGATGTAATATTGCTTATGGCAGTTGGATCATCATTTATCTTCAGTTTATCCAGGGTTTTAGCATGATTGTCAGGCTCAAAACATAGCACTTAATGGTTTGTATTCCACCTGGAGACGAGTTATGAGTGGAGCACTGTACTGGGGTCTGTTTGTACTTTGATCAGTGACCTGGAGGAGGAGATGAAGCGTATCCTTATCAAATTTGCATGTGACATCACATTGTGGGAGTAGCTGACACATTTGAGGACAGTGCTCTCTGCAGCTGGGAGAGGCTGGTGGGATGGACCCTGATGAACCCTGTGACATTCCACAAGGATAAATGCATCTCTTTACCCTTGCCACAGGACGGGGTGGGGAGTGACTTCCAGGGAGAGCTCTGCTGGAACGGACCCGCTCATTCTGACCCACGAGTCAGCGCGTCCAGCTCCACTGACAGTGACAAATGCCAGCAGCATGCTGGGCTGGATCAGCAGAATCAGAGCCAGTGGGTTGCCAGTACTCAGTATTCTTTAGGCCACCACTTTGGAGATAGCGCATCCAGTTTTGGTTCCCCAAATACATGGAGTAAATTGAATCTATATCAGTGGAAGGGCTTGGAGCACATAAGGAGAGGCTGAGGGAAATGTCTTGGCTCAGCCTGGGCATCAGAAAGCTCAGGGGATGCTCAGTAGCTGCCTCACATGGGGGTACCTAAGACGTAAACAAGAGAATATATCCAGGCCCTTTGCAGGGGTACAGAGACAGTGGTCACAGTCTAAAACAGCTGGGGTTCTGATTTGGTACCTTCAAATAAAATTCACCCTAAGGGCACTGAGGAGCTGGAATAGGTAGCACAGGTTGTCAAATCTACATCCTTTTTGTGTTTAAGACTCGACTGGGCAAAGCCCTAAGCAAGTCAGTCTGAATACAGTGCTGTTGTGGCTTCCAGTGTGAATTAATCTACAAAATATTACAACTTTTTTTGTGGTATCTGTTGCTCTGATGATTGAGAATTTTAGTTGATATTCCATCATACTGTGATTCCACTTTATTGTATTACAGAATTTGTATGGAATATTTCCCTATTACGATATTGTGAAGATCTTTTTACAAGACTCATTATGGTCTTGTTTTATAGGCTCATTTTATATATTTGTTTAAACCAGTAGACAAGAATTCCGAATTAATTATTGGCCACTAAATTATAACTGTAGAACTTAACAATACAATAAATGCTTAAAGACAATAGCATGTCCTCTCAGATTTGGCTTCAGATATACTTGCTGACCTTGTTACTGAATTTAAAAACATGATTAGCAATACTAGAATTGAATGTGTGAATTTCTATTGAGCAATTCCATTGGATCCATCTTCCAAAAGATTGTTTTAAAGAGCAGGATGTGAATTTGAAATTGACTCTCAGCAAGTCAAACTTAGATTTGTATTTGGTTCTTTTGCTTTGGTGACTAATTTTAGTACAGTGAAACTTGTGATAACCCACACCAGAGGTACCCACGTGTCTGGGGAAAAAAAAAAAATCTGTGATTTGTCTGAATATTTAAAACTACGAATTAAAATTGTTCAGTTGTGAGAACATCTTCTGTTTGTACTTTTTAAATGTTCAGCCTTAACCTCCTAGTTTCATTAGCTATAAACAAGAGCCAGCAGAACCTCAGAAGCTTGAGATGATTCCTGCTCTTGCTCATCCAGCTTCACAGTGGTTACACTTTTAAGTATTTCTGTGTTTACCAAAGCCTGAACCAGACCTTCAGATCCTTGTTTTGGCTTTTAGAATCCATTTCATTGAGTGTTTAAAATTTCAGGCGTTTGTGTAACATTCAGCTTCAGTATGAAAGAGGTTGCAAATGCGTGTTGAGATAATCAAAACAAACAGGAAAGGGAATGGAAAGAATTTCCTTTAGGGTAAAATTCCTTAAAGTTGAAATAAACCTGATAGATAGTGCTTGTCAATTGGCAGGTAAAGTTAGGACTTGCCTTCTGAAGATTTTATTTTGCTGAAAATCAAAGAATATGGAAAGGCTCAGTCAGATGTCCTTTTTAAGCCATACTTTCAGCAAAAAATGAATTAAAATATTTTATTAAACTTACGAATCTCCAAAATTGTTGCATTAAGGATGATGATAGGTTCAGATCAGCATCTTGTAAAACCTTCAGAACTAAATAATTCATTAATAAGTTTAAAAAGTCTGTTCATTGGCATTTTATTTTCAGAGCCAGGACTAAGCATTTGAAATTAATCTCCTGATCTTTTCACTTAACAATATTTTGTTTCCATGATGGAGAAGTTTTAGAGAATGTAAATTTTATTTCTTTGTCGTGAAACTAACCCAAATAAAATGATGACCTTAAGATAAACTGTGTTTCTAGTTCTGAATGCTATATAGTGTGAAAGAGTAATTGAGAAATGGCAGTTAAAGAGAGCACTGCTGAAGCTGCTGTGCTTTACAAAAATTTAAGGTATTTGAAAAGACAAATAGCAAGATGAATCTAAGTTTATGGAGTAAACACTTATTTCTCAGTATTCAGGAAGTAAATATTTTCTCTAACTTGTTATGAGTTGGACCGAAGTATAAAAATATTGTGTCTTCACAATATTTTGTCATTTTGTCAAGCTCACTCAAATTGAGCTGAGTAATCTGAGACATGGTTACTCAATAAAACAAAATAAACAAAACCCACCAAAACCCCCACACTATTAAGGAAAGTGATCGATAACTGTTGTTCTGCAGGTTTAAAAGCATTCCATCAGCTGCACCTGCTTTGCTCTTAAGATTTTCTTCAGGTTCAGCTTGAGGTATGAAAAATACATATTCCTTGGGCTGTCCCTTCTTCTATCCTCCCTTTTCTCCTGATGGAGACCGTATGGCTGTTACATAAATTCTTAATGAAAAGATCACAGATCACTATCTTGTAATGGTGACTTTTTCAGTGTTTAGTTTTTATAGCCTTTGCTTGCTATAGTCATTGGACTCACAGATTTGATCACATACCAATGTTTTGGTTACTTGCACCAAAATAAAAACATGAGTTGCTGTCTTTGTTATACATTTTTCTATTTCTTTACTGGTTTTATTTTGTTCATTTCAATTAACTTTCAACAAAATTGCAACTAACTGCCAGTAGCTTAGATGATTTATAGCAACAATAAAATATTCTCATAGTCAAGCTGACCACAATAAAACTTTGTAGTTATGAGATATTATGAAACCTAAAATCTGAGCTTCTAATAAAATGTTTATGGCCTTCACCCTTTTTGGCAATACATTTAAAAAAGTCTGTTTATAATGCATTTTTTCCTTAAACTGTAATGACATAATTTCTACTCTGATGCTTTTCTCCTCCACCATGGAGTCTTTCATTCTGCAGTAAGAGTTTTCATGCCCTTGACTTGTGCTCTGTTCTGTCTCCCACACCCCTCTACGGACTTGCCATTACCCACTTGTGGAGCAAAAAATGACTTTTCTTTGTTTCAAAAGTGTAGGCCTGTCATAGAGCTGCATAACTCACCAAAACCCTGGGTGGTTTGCTGTGCCCAAAGGGCCCAGCCTGTGGTTTATCTCTTTGGAGGCTGGAGGCAGAGCACACCTCCTGTGAAAGACAGCTGGCTGTCAGCTCCTGGGCACCTTCTGGCTGGGAATGTGTGTGCTCAGATGTGCATCCTGCCCATAAGGTGTCACATTTATTGCTGCCAGGAGGAAGTGCTCTCAGCTCCTGAGTAGTCCAACACCACAGGATGCCCCTTGACCACTGGAAAATTGGTGAAATTCATTTTCCAGCTGTGCATTTTAAAAGAATGGAGTATGAAGTAGAGGAGTAGATGGACTATGTTTTTTAGACATAGGGAGTGTTCTGTCCTTTCAAACAACCTGGACTTCAGACGATTTTCTATCTCAGCAGTTAGAAGAAATAAAAACATTGCAGGAGGTTCCAAAGACCAGAAAGTCTGTATATGGTTCACAAAGATGGTGGTGGAGAGGGGTTTTTTGTTTAATGGACTTCAAATGCCTAAATACTTTCAGGATACAAATCTTGTCCTTTTTATTTCTCCCTCCCTATTTAACACCTATAGGACTAACACCTTCTATCATATGGATGTAGTAATAAAATATGTGTGATGTTTGGGTATGGTGGCAATGAAAACCTCTTGGGCTTCTATGTCACCAATAGATTGAATGTATTGACAGAAAGATTTTGTCTCATGTAGAATCGGGGTTTTTTCCTTATTTTAGCATCTTGCCTGAAACATGTAGCTAGTAGGCATGCTCTGTAAGTTGTTCATAAATTTAATGATAAGTCTGCTATCCTTGACAGAAAAACTTCACTTTTCTTTTTTCTTCTCTACTATGTGACTACACAAACCACTGGTATGTTTTAATATTATCTTTGGAATCAGAGATGAGCAATTTGTAGAACTTCCACACTATGAGTACATGGAGACACTAAGTTAATAAAGGTGCCCATATCTTATTAGAAGAGTCACTAATGCTCGTGTTTAAAGAGGCAAGAAGGTGTAAGGCAATGTTTTCTGGGAAGTTAATATGTTAACAACAGTTTCTCTCCACAAACTGATGGGCTGTAGAATAGGTGGGTATTTTTGCTTTCAAGGTGCAATTGAGGGAGAGTGAGAAGACTAAGTGAACTAAAACACATGGAAAATATGATAATATTAATTATTAATACCTTCATTTAGAAAAAAATGCTCTCAATTTTTGTTAGATTAAAAGAATTGTTCATCTGAAAAAAATCACGTCATGCTTCATCGTTATACATTAAGCACTAGATTAGATGAATTTAAATGGTAAACTTGGATTTTTTTTCCTTTTATCCAATGAATCCCATTCAATTCTTTCCTAACTGCTCTTCGATAATTACAGATGGGAGTGCAGCTCTATGTTTTATGGTCATTGACATTTTGAGTAGAATATTTGAGAATTTGGGATTTGTATTAAGCAAGCCTCAAGCTTGCTTTGTATGTCTTTTCTCTATATTTTTTCCAAGACTAGTTTTCCATTATTATATTGTGAGCAGTTTATAACAAAATGATGGCCTGTTTGTGTAGTAGTCCACAAGTGAGTAGCTACTCTGAATGCCTTGACCTCGTGGCCTTCACAGAACAAAAAAAGTGTCTGAAACTTCACGCTGTCTTTTGTGATAGAGGGATATACGAGAAAAAATGAAAAACTTGCAAAGTGAGTCTCTCTTTGTACAGAGCTGTCAGTGCTGTGCTTGGCCCATACAAATTCTTTTCAGCTGTCACTTTCAGTACAAAGGGGACAAAGCCTGTGGCTGGACTTACTCCCACTGTCTTAGTCTGATTTTTATCTAAAGCAGAGTCTGCTGCCTGCAAGATTATCAACCATTTGTCCCATCAGAGTGCCGAGGTCCAGAATCCTGACCTTTCTGTGTTTTCTAAGTTCATGGTCAGTTTTTAATGTATGTTTGTTTCAATAATTAACTCTAGATACTATTTTTCTCTTGTGGCAGGGGATAAAAAAATTGTCAAGGAGAAATATTCTGCTCTCTTCATATCCAAGGTATATTAGATGGTCTTTTATGTTG
>VZTB01014992.1:235491-532914 GCA_013397245.1 Thryothorus ludovicianus | reverse complement strand
TTTTGTTCAAGATGTGCTGGGTGATATTTAGGATATTTGTAATAGAGGCAAAGTGTGTATACTACAATTGAACAGTTGTCTTGAGCATTAAATTAAAACAACAGTAATGATCTTAGGTTGGGGAGTAGGGAAGGCTTTGCCACATGTGAGAGGGATGATTGGCCTGGGAGAGTATTTTTGGGTGCTTGTGCACACATCTGAAATGTAGAAAGAGAAATAAGACATAACTGTGAGTGACTTTCATTGTCTGTTCCAAGTGGGCTAAAGCGGCAAAACTCTCAGGTCTGAAACACAGCACTGGTGAGATTTCTGTTGTTGATCTTGGGATTCTAAATCAGCAGAAGGAGACAGTTTGTCCTTGGTCTGTGATGTTTGTGATTTAGAATTTATTTTTTTTTATTGCTAGATGTCTACTCCTGGTAGAAGTGTTATACTGTTTGGCTGCACACTTTTATTACTCTTTCATTTTATTACAGTTTTTAACATGAAATAAACTGTACAACCTTAATGGGTATAAACTGTTATATAAATATATAATTTTTAATGAAATAAAACTGTGTGATGGCAAACACAGTTTCAAAATATTTGTAAATCAGTATTTTACTCCAGTCTTCTTCCTAGAAGCAATTGAAAGCTTTGTCTTGGTTTAGTTTTGATTCAATGGCTGAGATAAAGGACGTGTTTCTAGAACTTCAACAGCCTTGAAAGTTTGTTTCAAGTTAGGTTAAATTCCTCTGATTTACTGAATTTTTTAACAGGACCAAAAGTCTGTGCCCACAACACCATGGCAGTCCAAGGTGCTGCATGAATGGGGGAGGCTTGGTTTGGAGGCAGGAGATGTGGCATGGCCTGGTGCCAAAGCTGTGCTCTGCCTTTTCTAGGTAGCAGAATGCATGAAGAAGGTGCACAGCCTTGCTGTCCTTCTCAAATAGGATATCTGTACATTTGAGTTTAAAAGACAGCAAGAAATTTTGTGTCTCTTTAGGTCCTAGTCAAGGTACACAGCATTCATTATTTTAATTTGCATTATCTCCTATGCATGGACTATGAGTGTGAAGCTCCGATGAGAGCTACTGTAACTATTGTTTGGGGGAAAAAAATTAAAATTTGTGGCTTAAAAAACACACCTTGAGAGAATGAGTTGCTCTCTTTGTATAAATGGTAATTAATCTTCTTTTACAGAAAAATTATTTGAATATATTTATGTTAGCCAAATATAGGCTCCTAATTTTATATTTTCATTTATTTTGATTTTCTTAAATAAATACGTCCAAAATTTGCTTACTGTTGGTTGATTGAGACTTAGATTAGGTCATATCTGAATCGTGTTGAAATCTGTTAAATCTTAACTCATGGATTTTAAGTTAAGAGTGTAAATGCCTTTTCTTAACACTGTTTTTATTACTTTGATGTGTATCTATATCTAAACTTTGTAATTGTGTGTAGAAATATGGAGAAGGGATTTGTCTCCTGGACAAACTTTTTTCTTGTTCACTGCTGTCATAGGTGGCTATTCAGTTTCTCATATACTGAATATCTGTAACTACTCCACAGTTAAGGGCATTTATGTAAGTTCAGAAGCAGATGGCCTTTTTAAATACAGAAACCCAGGGTCTATTCTACTGAAGGAGAAAATCTACTGTATATGGCACATGGGGAAGTGAAAATGTTATCCTTGCTAAATATTCAACAATTTAGATGGGTTGTATTTTTTTCTTTTCCCCGGCAATAAAATCTGAAATTAACGCTTTCACATATTTCTTGTACAGCAAAGAAACCTGGTTCTCAACAACTTTTTTGTTTTATAGGAGGCATGCTATTATCTGTGCCTCTCCTCATCTCTCTTCTCGTGCAATAGTGCCTTTGGGAGGCTTCTAGTTTGATTGGCAGGCTGGCATGTTTAGGCATGTCTGAAATACAAACTGTGTTCTTTGTTCGGAACCATATGAACTGTGCCATGTTTGAAACGAGTTGCTGAAGTCTCATCTGCATGAACAATGACCTTAAGAATTTAAACTGGAAGAATTGTACAGGCAGAAGTCCCTAGTGGATTTTTATTTTACTGTAATAGAAGAGAAAAAGTATCTGTCAAACATAAATGGAAATGGAATCAAAATGAGGTAATCCTGACTAGCGACTAAGCTTTAGTTTTAACTTAGCTTTGGTTTTGCCATTCAGTAAGAAATAAAGGTCTGGAAAACAGTAGTATAGGTGGTAATTGTAATTGCCCACATTCAAAATCCTTTGTGAAGGAGACTTCTCTGCAGCTGGATCGGGGAGATGGGGATGGAGAGGAAAAGAAAGAAAACAAAAATCCTCAACCAAACCCAACAATTTCCCCTGCCCCCCCAACAGGTTGTATCAATTATTTATTAGTGACAGTTCAGGAACTTTGAATGAGTGGAAGGGAGGTGAACAAAATTTTTTTTCTTCTTTTAGTCAGGGTGTCTTAGTTTGAAAGACAGGTGTCTGCTAGGGAAGGCAGGAGCCTCCCTTGGAATGGAGAATGTAAACCCCCTCCCTCCGAATTGTTATAAGCTTGAAATTAGGGGGCTCTCAGGCAAAGATGTGAGGATAGGAATAACAGTTCTTTATTAGGGTGTATAACAAGGCAAGCAGACCAGCGATAACTGTGGCATTACCAGCAGACAGGACCAGGGACCCAGGCACAGTTTTCTCTGGCTCTCTGCCCTTCGGTGCAGTCACCGTCACAGCCGGCAGGGATGAGCCGAAGTCCCGGGGTGCTGGGCGAGATGGACCCGAAGCTCGGCAGCCGGAGCTGTGGAAATGTCCCGGCAGGCAGGGGATGCGGGACACGGCTGGGGAAACCCAGGGCAAAGCGAAGGAACAACGGCGGCCCGGCTCCCAGCAGGGCAGGGACAGGCGGGGTTCGGCATTCCCGAGGCACAGGAATAGGTGGTGGTGGGTCCCTCAGGGCTGAGCCTGCCGTCCCCTCGATGCCAAAAAAGAGAGAGAGCCCAGCTAGGCCAGCCCTGTCCTTTACCTGCCTCTATTCTCGAAATGTCACCGTCCCTCTAAAACACCCCGAGGGAAAAAGTGTAGCCAGGTGCCGCACTCTTCTCCGACTTCCGCTACTTCTTTTGTCTTTAAGTACCCATCAGTACCCGTAAGTATCCAGTAATTAGTTTCCTAGCAACTTCTGGGAAAGAAATTCTATAGGAAACGAACCCAACCCTCAAAACAGGCAAACAGAAATACCCTACCTAGGCTGTAGTGTAAGTATATTGGGCTCTAGTTGCAAAGGGAATCCAGAGTAATGAAGATGTTTCCTTAGTAAAAAGTAATCAAAGAAGAATTAATTTATTATTTTTTTAGAGCATGTAAAGATCTATATTCCCATTCCAACTTCCCAAAAATATTTTTTCAAATCAAAGTTGTTATATAAAATTTGCACTTTAATGGGCTTCGATTTTTTTTTTTCAATATGATGCAGCTATGATATCCTGAAACATCTGGTGTTACAATCTTTAAAAAAAAAAAATACTCTTCCAGTTCACTTAATGGGTGAAGTTATTTTAGTTTATGGCAGACTTTCTTTGAATTCTGTGAAATTAGAATAAACGTACCCAAAAATCTGTCACCCAATCCTGTTCATCTCTGTATATAGACCACTGTTGTTTGGGATGCTGGAAGTTTTGGGCTGCTTCCAAATTAGCCCCTCTTGACCTAAGAGGGATAATGTTCTTGTTACAGTATGTTATAGTGTACATACCAGCTCAGGTCTTGGTACAGCTTGAAAGGCTCTCTGTTAATTCTTTCTCTTCTGTTGTGTATTTGCCTTGTATATTCCTCTTTGTTTTGAGCTGTGTCTGTTTAATCTGGCCTATTTCACTCTACTGTCACACGCTGTAATGAGTGTTGACTATAAAAAGCCATGGTAGTAAACTATAAGACTCATATTCTTGGAATGAATTTGATGACCAATTATGCTATTTTTGCCTCTGGTATTCTGAGGGAAATGGGAGACATTCAAATGCAGTTCTGGGCATTGTCAATCTTTTCAGTGTTGTTTCAGTGTTAAGATTGAAGGAGGACTCCAGAATTTCAAATAGGATTTTAAATCAAATGCGGAAGTTCAGTGTGTAAGGAAAATACTGAGGCTATAATTGAAAGAAGAATTAATTTCAAAATTCTGCAAACTACTTTGTTTACATTACCGGATACTTCAGTAGGAGAGCTGGATGAAATGTTAAAGATCTTGATTTATGTTAAGTATCGAATTTTGGTCCCTGCATTTCAAGAGGGATATTGAGAAACTGGAGAGCACCAAGAAGGGGTAGAAGGCCCTTGCTTGGAGCAAAGGAGCTGGCAGAGGAGCTGACACAGCTAGGCTTGCCCACTCTGACAAAGAAGCAGCTACTGAGCGACCTCAGGGTGTGCCATAGCTGCTTGAGGGTATTTCCAAAAAACCATCCGATGGAGGGGAATTTTTTCCACTGTTGCCAGATTGGCCACAGGCTGTGATATGGTGTGTTTGGGTCAGATGTGAGGGAGCACGCTACCAGGGGGCCAGTACAGGCCCAGAACAGACTGCCTGGAGATGGGGCTGAATTTTCCATCCCTGGAGACCTCGAAGACTCAGCAAGACCCAGCCATGCCTGACCTTTTCCAGTGCTGCTCAGAGTCCTGCTCTCAGCTGAAGATTGGACTGCATGACTTCCAAAAGTGTCTCTCAGCAACTCCAAAACTTAAACTCGTTGGGTTTTTGTTCATCCTTTGGCCCTTTTCTTTTATTACCTCATTCTAAAATGACTGTAGCTCTCGTGTGTGTTTGAGAAAGTAAGCAATATTGTCAAAGAGCATATCCTACAAGCATAAAGACATTTACAAATGATATTCACAGAACCTTACTCTTGTTTTTGAGAAAAAATAATAATAAAAAATTCCTTTCCACCGATTGTATTTGAAAATCATCGTTTAATGCTGATAAAGAAATGCTTTGTTTTTTTCCATAGTACTTAATATCATGCTTTCTACTCAAAAATGACAAAAAGTACTTTTTCCTCCCCAGACGAATGTCAGTGACAAATAAAATATTAAGCAGACCTATGGAAGCATTATAAAAAAAAATTCATCATATTTCTGTGAATAGCATTCACTGTGATTTAGTTATGAGGTTTTTTCACACCCATTTTACGACTTCTAATTTTTTTAATCTTTCCTGCTTTTAAGTTATTGCCTTAAGTCAGTTGCCATGTTGCATTAATCTTTAATTGAAAGTCAGATACTACCTCATCATCCAGCTGTTTTTGTTTTTTTTTTAATCTGATTTTCTGTGGATGAAGTCATTAATTTTTGCCTTGTTTAGTAACTTCAGTTCTAGGCTGAAAATTCTCCGTTATTCTTAATATTTTCAGCATACTTATTTTCATACTAATTTTTTGTGTCTTGGTGGTATCAAAAGCACTGCAAATGTCTCACTGCTGTACTCTGCAAATGCAGGGAAGTTGAAAGCCCCCATTTCTTTCATTGTGAGATGTGGTACTCAACTTTGCTGTGGTTATACCAGACTATTCACATTTAAGCCCTTTATCTCTTCTGTGATGAAATCCGGCATAATACAAAGTTAAAAATAAAACAAACAAAAAACAAACAAGGAAAGAAAGAATATTAGAGCTAAATGTTGAACTATTCCTGAAAATAGCTATAGTATTTAATCTCTCTCATCTATTCTATTTTCTGTAATTTATGGTCCAGACATCATATTTGGTAGTGCCAGAATGGATCTTGTTTTGTGCTCTCTTTGTGATCTTGCTTTTTACATGCTTTTGCTGTGCTGTCAAAATGAAGTATTGCAAAGGGAGAAAATGATGCCTGGAGCTGAACATTGTTCTGTAGGAGAAAAATAAAGGTGGGAATAAAGATGATGTTCACATTATGTATGTGGATAGCAGTGTCTAGAATGTCATGTTAAAAATATAAATTATAAAGACTAAGCTTTATGTTTATTACCTTTTATTAAAGATACTTATGTTCCATATTAATTGCAGATTTATTGCAGGTAAAAAGACATCTATGGAAATGATGGACATTGTGGGGTGTTCTGTTCATTTCTGACAAAATAATTTTGCTGTAAAACAGATCCTTTCCCAGTTAAAAAGCCAGTTCAAAAGGTAAAGCTATCACAAGCTTACCTTCTCTGTTTTCATAATAAAGGATGTTCTTTACTTGGGGTTATGTTCTAAAAGTGGTACAACTCTCAGGTTGGAGTTGGGTTAGCTGACTTTTTGTTGTGCTCAGGATGAAGCTATAGTTGCATTTGAGTGTATGTAAGGAAATTCTGGTGGCCTCAGGATAGATCTATTTATGCTGCTATTTATGTTACAGAGTGTGTCATTAGGGTACGTTTACTGTTCACCTTACATGTTTCTTAGCAAGTGCTCTTTGTTATCTTTCTCAGAAAAAGGATCATCAAAAATTGCAAGTTCTCTAAACAGTTCTTCTCAGCAGTCAATCTGAGACTTAAGCAGACAAAAGATGAATGCATATTGCTTTTCAAATTAGTGCTGCTGTGTAATTAATTGTGCTTAATTAGCAAATCTTTCTTTAAGTATCCACAGTACAGTGATGTAATTTGTTTTCCCAGGTAACTGATCACAAAGTATGGGAATCTGCTTCTAACAAACTCCAAGTGATTGCATATTTCACTGGAAGTGCTTTGATTGAGACAGTGGTGATTTATCTGATAACCCTCCATCTGTCTTGGGCCCATTCAATCCTTCCAGCTGGCTTGCTGTTGCTTTAAGATATGGAATGGGTGTGTGGGCAGTGTGCTCCCTGATAAGTTAATGTTGTTCCCTGTGCTACTCAGGCAGAACAGTTTGGAAGTGCATCCACTGGGAAGGCATCCCTCCTTTGCTGCCTGTACAGGAACTGGTATGTAGGACTAGGAGCAATGTTTACTGTGCTGGGGAAATATCTGTAATCTGACCTGTAGCTGCTGAGGTTCAGCCAGCCTGGGTCAAATAAGGTTCCCTTCTACAGAGAGGCAATTAAAACCTTCTGATAATAATTTTATATTTTAAATAACTTTATATTGTGACAGCATTTGTGATAGGTGTGCTGTGATAGTATGTAATAAAGTTCTCAATTTCCTTTCGAACTGGGTGTGGCCTGCAAGATGAAAAGTGCCCTCATGTGCTTGACTTCTTTTAGAATTTGAATTTTCCACACACCACTGAGCAATAGAGAATTACAAATCTTAGAGAGATGAATGTAATTCTTACTGTGATGGATGTTGGTATTTCTGAAGCTGAAAAACAGGTGCACATACAGACATGCCATACATCTTGAACCAACTCTAGTTATTTTTCATTGTCCTTGTTGCTTTGGTTTAGAATATGCAGTTCAAGAAGGATCTGGGGAATTCCATTTTGGGTTTTTTAAATAGACATTGCAATGTTGCAGGCAGCATTGGTAATAATATCTACTACCTTGTCAAATAAGGGAGGAGTTTGGTATTGTTGTTGTTTGTGTTATTTTGGAACTTAATTTTTTTTTTAATCAAAGGTATCTGGATAGATCTCTACACATTTATATGGGCAGCAGAAAAATTAAGAAAGAACTTACAGATTTAGAAGGAAAACTCAG
Organism: Thryothorus ludovicianus; assembly: GCA_013397245.1. Classification (NCBI taxonomy): domain Eukaryota; kingdom Metazoa; phylum Chordata; class Aves; order Passeriformes; family Certhiidae; genus Thryothorus; species Thryothorus ludovicianus. The sequence goes on along the minus strand of VZTB01014992.1, from coordinate 525,303 downwards.
TTTACAAGTCAATGTGTAAAATAATTGTGGTGTCCAAAGCCTGAAATTTCACAAGTTTTATAGCAGTGGTTATTGTATATCTTTGTTTTGTTTTACAGTAAAGCATGCTGCTACTTCCGTAACCTTATTGTTTTATTTTTCTCAGTCTGTATTTCAAAAAGAAGCAGTATGTTTTCTCCCTGAAATGAAGAATTAAAATTGATTTCATGTATGAAACACCTGCACAGTAGGAAATGAAACAGAACTTTTTAGCTCTCACTGTTTTATGGCAAGATTTCTGTTCTCCTTCCTTCCTGTAAACAACAGGAGTCACTTAGAGAGTGGGAATAAGCTATTTACAGGATATTTTCTGTATGAAAGGAAGGAAAAGGCCTTTACAGAGATCAGTCTATTGTGTTAGGAATATGGAAAGTTATATGGAGTTAAATTGAGTTTTGTACTTGAAGAGGAAATACATGTCAAAATACATGTAATCACTACAATGTTGAGCCTGCAAAGTGCTAGGTGCCCCCATTAGTTGCTGAAATCAAAGCAGGAGCTAGGACGTGTACTGCTGTGGTTTGATCCCAAACCCTGTATATTACCTGTGATCATTGTAGGAACTAGATCAGAGAGAGACTGCACTAAGAGCTTTTGCAGTGTGGCTTTTACTTATAAACAAGCAGTTTTGATACTTGTACTTTTAGATGGATATTCGAGTTACTTTTGTCACATCTGTTTTTCATCTGTCTCTTTGAAATACGATTGTCTCTGCTAGACGAATGTCATAGTTGGATTTTTCATGGAAGTAATGGTTTCCAGTGTACTTGTAGAGTGTATCTATTTTCAAAGTTCTGCTTCACATATGAAATAGATCAACTACAATTCTGGTGCGAACCAGGCAATCTTATTCTTGCCTGTGTTATAAAATTAATTTCTGTGAATAGCTATTTCATTTTCATTTGTCTTCTGTAGCTCCAGCAAGAATCTTTATCACCAGCAAGAATTGTGGATGAGGTATTTAACTCTAAACTCTGCCTAAGCATTATGGAATAATATAGCTTTCTTGAAACCTTGGGTGTATAAGATGATAGGAATGACAATAGCTTTGCCAATAAAATTGAGCAGGTAGGGAAAGATCTTGTCATTAATTGTATTATACTTATCTTCAGTTCTTGTACTCAAGTCATACTTGAAAATGGCAATTTTTTGTAGCATATTTGTAATTTCTTTTGCTCCATATGTTAAATTCAAGATTCCTAGTACCTGAATATCATGAAAAGGCAGTTGTAAGTATGGGAAAGAAGAAAGTAAAGAATCTTGTTTACCTAATAGATACTGAACTCCATTTTTTCAAAAGGGATACTTAAATACAAAATGCTTTAATCGCAGTATTAGCTGTTAAAGAAATGATGGATTTTTTTTCATAATGGGATCAGTTCCTCACACAGAAATCCTGATGTCTGAGTATTTCAGCCTAGGTTGGCAAATAAGGCTGCAGTAATGTGTATGTGTGTTTGTAAAAGGCAACTGAAAGTGGTATGTCTTCTGGCATATCCTGGTGAAAGGAGAATGGTCCCTGTCTTCGTCCCAGAAGAAGAAAAATAATTATTCCTTTGCTGCCTATATTTGGGTTTGTGTTCTTCTAGGCTAGAATTGTCACCCTGCTTGTTTGCTTTCTCTCTGTTGTTTTCTAATTCTTTGTTCAAGGCAGGGTATTACCAAAACAGCTATTGCAGTAATGAATGAGACTTGGTCTAGTTGTAAAGTTTCTTCTTGAATGTTTGGGGTGTTGAAGACACAAATGTCAGTAGTATTCCACAATCTAGGACAAATTACTTGACAAGGTGTTAGCTAGTCTTTGTAGTCTGTAGTGGAATTAATTTTTTTCTTTGGATATCCCATCAAAAGTACAGCTCCTACAATGTAAATTGAGTGTGTCCAGGGTATATTGTACTTCCTGGATAGATTGAATGTGTCAGGTTGATATTCTGGATGTATTGAACTTGCTGTGGAACTTATCTTGCAGTGACCATCTGTACAGTGTTTTGGAGCACTAAGAAGCTGCTTGGGGCTAGGCTTTCCTGATGAAGATTGTCTTGATTTAACGACAAGTGTCTGCTAAGGAAGGCAGGAGCCTCCCTTGGAATGAAGAATGTAAACCCCCTCCCTCCAAATTATTATAATTTTGGATTTAAGGGGGCTTTCAGGCAAAGATATGGGAATAGGAATAACAGCTCTTTATTAGGAGAACTAAAATAAAACAAGCATACAGTATTACAAAAAAAACCTGACACCCTGTTGGTCAGGGTGTTGGTAGCAGTCCAGTTGCAATGGTGGCTGCAGTCCTCCTGGAGTGGCACATGTGGCTCTGTTGAAGCAGAGATCCTGGAGAAGGATGTAGCCCCCCACTGAAGGTCCAGTGGAGATAGGATGGGTGTGGTCTTCTTCTGGGAATCCAGTGGAGAAGACTGCTTGTTGTTCCAAGTTTCAGGTTTTTATCCACGTAGGGATGCTTGGCTCCTTCCCCTGGATGGAGCATTTCCCAACGGGATGATCTAATTTATCAGTGGGCTCAATGGCTCATTAGCAGAAGACCTATCCCTGGAGGGAGGATGGGTCATGGAAGAGATAAAGAAACTGACAGAAGATAAACCTACTGACAGAAGATTACACCACCCTGCACCCCAGTTCCAACAGATGGTGATGGAATACACACTTTTGGTTCCATTTTGAACTGCAGCATATGACATTATCCTGCCTCTTCACCTGTTCTTTCTGGAATCAGTCTCTTCCAAATAGACAAAACATTTTGGGTAGAGAAAACTTGACCAGGAAAAAAATGAGAGATCTTGTGCTGATATTATTCTATCTTTCTGCTTTTCTTTCAACAACAAAATAGGAATAGAAAATATTAAAATATTAAGACATAAATGATACCATATAGTCATGCAAAAAAATATTTTTTTGTAGTTGAAAATGAGGTGCAGTATATGGCAGGACACAGTTATGAATGTCTGACTTTTTGCCAAACAGGGCTACTAACAAGGATTGACTTTCCTATGCACTTCCTATTGCTACTTGCATTTCAAATATTTTTTGATGTGAATACTTCTTTGCCTTGTCTTTGGCCAACTTGACTTCCTTGGTGGCAATTCCTGTAGAAACAAGGTACTGATTTTTAATTCCAGTGGACATTCAGATAAAGACTAAGAAACCAACAAATGAAATCCATTATTTCATCCTGGAGAATAAAGCAACCCAGATATGACTCCGCAAGTAGTAAAAGATGAGATGTCCTAGACAAAGAGCTCTATGATAATTACCTAATGCACAGCAGCTTTATGATGTCCAATACTACAAATAAGTTTTGAAGTATATGAAAGAAAATAGGCAACATTTTTTCTGATTTGTAATTTGTTACTTTATGTGAATTTAAAGGAAAATATATTACCTGAAATTTTGAGTTTGCTTTTTTTTTTAACATTTGTAGACCTTCATGAATGTAGGTGCAAGATGTTATAAAGAAAACTTTGGAATAGTGGTGAAGTAATAAATTATTTTTAGAATATATAACTTTATTTTTCTTCTCAGTTCTTAAATTCTTTTCCTGATTCAGTGCTCTGTATAAGAACTTCGGATTAAAGCAAAAAAATTAATATGTGGACAAGGCCTAATGTTTTCCCATTTGGCTGTCTCACAAAAGAGCAACATAATCTTCCAAATCCTACTTTACTCTAAGGATCAATTGAATCCACTTTCTGCTCCTGTAATCAGAGAATTTAAAAATTGTCTTTAAGACAGATATTTTGAAGCTTGCTTTTCCAGTGATTTGAATATATGATTGCATTTTGGTTTTTGTGAGAACAACAATGCTAATAATTACAATATTCTCATAACCTTATTTATAGAAACCTAAAAGCAGTTTCCATTGGAAAATGGACCAGATTCCATAGCCCTTGTAAAAAAAGTTGTTTTTCATTTTTGTAGTTGCTTTCTTCTCATGTTTTTACTCTTAACTTTCAGTATTTACTATGGCCTTAGTTTCAGATTTTATTGGAATGAGATGTGTGAAGTTTGTCATCATCAAATGTAATTTTTAGGTTAGGAATGAGAAATTTCTGTTTAATATCTTGTGAGTTTTTAATTGTGTCTTCTGTTGGCAAACAGATTAGTTACCAGATGATACTGGTCAGCACTACTACTGCTAGAGTTTAGGGCTTTTTTTACCTCTCCCATGAAAACTGGACTAGCCAAGGTGTTTGCTAAAGTTTTAGGTTGTAACTACACCAGGAATTGTTTTGTTTTTTTTTTCTGTTAGTGTGAGCATACTGGTGAAAGTGGACTTAAGTGGTTGCCTAATTTTGACTAAGCTTAGAATGAGGATAGTAGTAAACTGTCCTGCCTTCCATCTGTGTAGGCTTTTTGTTTGTTTATGTTACTGGTGTCTATAATACCTAGATGTGCAGCTGACGTAGGATTTGAGGCTTTGTGTTCTTTTCCATTGTATGCACTATTCTGTAAAATACCTATTAGAATTATTTTTGTCCCTATAGTGGTGATTTAGTACAGGAAATAACATCTGTTCCTGCTCTCTGTGTGTTCTTTTCCTTTCTTTCAGTATGAATGTAACATTGTGTATTTTCAAGCCAGATTTTACTGTCTGAGATCATTGTAAAACAAACTCCTTTTGAAACTTTGTTGACTCAGATATAAAATAGCCAAATCACCTCTCTGGTACTTGATAGTTCTATGATTTATCTCTCTCTAATGTTGATCAGACAGACCTAGCTAAAATATTTTTATTTTACAAATGCTTTTATTTACATATTTTACATATTTGCTTTTATTCAGAAGCAAATATAAAATTGTCAGATGTAAATTTTGCAGTGTTAGATACTTGGCTGTAAGTTGTCCCACAGAATCTCAGAGCACGTTTCTAAAGCTTTTGGATCAAGTCACTACTCTTTTCTCTCAAAACATTTCGTGGAACTTCATGACTTTTTCTCATCCTTGTAATTAAAAATATTATTACTCTACTTGCTTTCTACAATACGGTTCTAGGAATAGCTGTGGACCCTTTATCATAACCCTTGAAGCAGAAATGAAACAGTCCATTGGTTCAGCACCTACTGGCTCGTGACCTTTTGCCCTAGCAATGCTTTTTTTCCAGTTATTGCCAGGAACTTGCACAGATACACCTTTAAAATTCTCTGTTGCAACACATACGTATGAAACTATGCAGATTTTTAGAGCCAGTGAGTTGTTCTTGGTATTTTATTTGCATGTAGAAGTTACTGTTTTCGTTTTACGTTCATGTAAGCTTTTTTGTTTGTTTGTTTTACTTATCCCTTAATGGCATAAGGGGAGATATTTGACTACAACCAAAACCAATAAGCCTTTCTCATTTGACTTGCAGGTATCTCCATTTTGTTGATATCAGAAAAGAGTGACTGAAGTTGGCATCCTTTGTGAACCCTTCTAGCCAAAGGTAAGCGTAATTTCTAACTGGTGGCAAATACATTTTTACTGTGTTTGTAGTACTACCCTACCTTTTAAATAAAAAGGCAGCTGTGCTGCTGTCTTTCTTGATGTTTGACATCTCACAGACTGTATTTCCTTGGGATACCTACAGCACCCTAAGATAATTAATATGGCTTGGCATACAAGTAAATAAAGAATTGTAGAATGCTTTGGGTTGGAAGGGACCTTTAAGAACATCTCATTCCAACCTCCCTGTAATGGGCAGGACACTTTTCACTAGCTCTGTTCAACCTGGTCTTTCACAGCTTCTAAGGACAGCCTGTTCCAGTGTTTCACCACCCTCACAGTAGTCTAAACTTGCCCTTTCAGTTTGAAGCTGTTCCCCCTTGTCCTGTCACTGCATGTCCTTGTAAAAAGTCCCTCTTTGGCACTCTTGTAACCCCCTTTGCTTACTGGAAGGATGCTATAAAGTGTCCCTTTCTTCAGGCTGGACAAAACCTATCCTCAAAGGAAGTTCAGCCTTTTTTTTGAAATCTGTAACTTGGCAGATTGCATCTCATTAATGCTGAAGTGTAGGGTACAATCAGTACTATACAGCTATTACTATACAGGACTATTGTGTTCTGTAATGCATCAGATAAGCCAAATACAGAATCATGGTTTTGGTGATTTGGAAATTCTTAGCTTGGTTCTCTTCTGGAGGAGAGCTACTGTGACCAGAAATAGACACTGGTGTTGTAGAATGGAAGAATATCCTTTTGTGACTGCTAATTTAGCTGCTTGTAGACAATCCCTCCAGTCACCAAAAATCATGACATCTACATATTTTCTGCACCAGGAATCAGGAGCTGCGGTTATCATTTGATGCCTCCTATCTCTACAAACTCCTTGATCTAGTTCAACTGGGTTGGTTTTAGTTCTAGGGGTATGGCTCAGGCTTAGAAATACTTCATGTTGGCAGAACACAGCTTGTCATTTGAAAACGTTCAGTGTAGTAGTTTTCTGTTTCTATAATATTTATTGCACTTGTAAAACTTTTAACTTTCATTTCCAGCAACATGTTGTTTCAAGGAGGAAAAAATTCGGAAAAAAGAATTAAAAAGAAAATTCTCTTAAATTTATAATGCCTCCAGAGATTTGTATGAAGTAAGATAAATGATTTTTGTCAACCTATTCAAAGAATCATAGATTTAGGAGAGTTTGAATAATTGATCCTCCTTGCTCTGTTTGCCATATGCTTTGATGCAGGAGAAAAGATGGAACATTGTGTCCAGCCACCTGAGCCCCTCAGCCATCCGTGTGCTACAGCAGTTCAACTAGGTGGATGCTCAATAGCTGTGTTGTTGTTTATCAGTTTTTAAGTGGCTCCCTTTGCTCACATCAGGTTAATAGTTTTTTTTCCCCTTCTCATCTGAGACTCCATTTTTTCAATAAATGGTCAGTTCTGTAATACAAAATAAGATCATAAGACTGCCTTGTTGGTGAGCCTGATGAAACTCTGCTTTATTAATGGCAGAGTAGAACATATCTCTGAAAATCTTATCTCCTACTTTTCATTTAAACAACACGTTTTGCTTTGGAAATAGACTAAGAGGACAATATTGTAGCATATTTTGCATTGTGTATTGTCAATAATATCTTAATTTGAATAATGGTAAGGTAGTAAAAGAGAACTTGTGGTTTGCTCACCCCTGAAGTAAATACACATTAGGTATTTTTTATTTGTTTGGTTTTTTGTTTTTTTTTGGTTTGAGTTTTGTTCCATATAATCCTAACAAAACCTTTATGTCAAAATAATTCTTTTGATATAATTTACAATTATGGTAGCAGTTGTACTGATTAGCAGGTTTGATAATCCTGACTTTGAAATATGTAATTTTGTAGACCATAAAAATTTATTTGCTCTTTCTTATTGAAAGTACAGGCATAAGAAGATTGAAGGGAAATTACTTTAGTTGTAGAAACTGATAGTGGTTTTATCTCCAAAGTTAAATAGTTAACCATTTATTAAAGAACGGTGACACTAAAGAGTAAAACATGTTTGACATTTCTCTTTAAGAGATATTCTAAAATTGGTTACACAAAACCAAATGTTTGAAAAGTGTTTACAATTTAAATTATTTTAAAAGGAATCTGAATTACTTCCATGAGGTTGTTCAGCTGTTATAACTGCACAGTTATAACTGCACATTACACTGTAGATGTACTGTTAGGGCAGAGGAACAGATAATAAAATTGGAGACTGTACATCCGTGTAGGATATATATATGTCAGACTCAAGTGATAAACTTATCATATTTGCCTAAGTCATCATCAGCTTTGTGGGTGATGTTTTCATTGGGAAGATGTGTCCAAATATATGATGTAGATATAGAATCAGTAAACCTAAATGTAGCATTTGGTCTTAGTTTTGCATCCAGTGGCTTGTTTCCTTTTCATAATAATAAATAAATTTAAAACTAAACCCATCCCCACTTGCCTGCAGTTACTGATAGGCTGAACTACTACCTACTGAGCCACTATTTCTTTAATAATTTTGATAGTTACTTCGTAGGGGCAGGTGCACATGGGGAAAAACAATCTCCTCCTGTAGTTTGGTATTTTGGAAGTGTTTTTTTGATCTGGGAATGAACTGGCTTCTAAAGGCTTATGTGTTTATGTGATTTAGTGAAAACATCATCTCTTGACAGTTTGTGTGATGGGCATAGGTAGAACAATGTAGGTTGGACATAAACATACCATATATTCAGAAATAATGCAAACAAAAAATGTATAGCAGTAAATTTGATCTGATAATATATGTATGTATGGCCAAACCAGGACAGTATGGCATGATAACTCTTTCACAGAAAACATAGTGTGCATTTGGTGCAAAAAAAAATGTTTTGAGAAGCTGAACTATATTAGACAAATCACAAAATTGATGAAATGAAGAGGCACCTCTTGAGATCACATGGTCAGCCATCCCTGCTTACAGGTCAAGGCCAGTTGGATTTTAAATACCTTCAAGTGTGGAAACTCCACAGCCTGTCTGGGCAACCTGTTCTTTTGTCTGACTCACAGTCAAAGGATATTTTCCTATGTTTAGATGGAGTTTAGTGTTTTTCCTGTCTTATTTCTCTTTATCCTGGCATTGAACACCCATGAGGAGAGTCTGGCTCCCTTTCATGCCCCCAGTAAGGCATTGGTGAGATCCCCTCTGAGCTTTTCCTTCTTCAAAATGAGCAGCCCCAGCCCCCTCAGCCATTCCTCACATGAAAGATGCTTCAATCCCTTCATCATTTTCAATCACCATCCATTCTCTGGATTTGCTCCTTGAGTTCCCTGTCATCCTTGTACTGGGGAAATACAGAACACAATACTCCAAATGTGATGCAGGACTGATGATGGAATTTTAGCTCCAACCACTAAATGAAAAACAGCTAGGAATGCTGATAGGCACAAACCATTTTTGTCAATAGCAGTGTAATATATTCAGTAATTCTGTATGGTGTTTCATGTCCCAAATACGCCTTTTCAATCTCCAAATTATTATCCTTTATTTCCTCTGTAAGAAGAATTAAAATTTACTTAGGTACAAATAAAATACCAAGCTGCTTTCTGTTTCAAGGTGTGTGTATTTTAGTTTTGGAATGGCCCATAGTGTTAATAGTTCTATCACCTGCCACCTGAGTCGAAAGGTCATGGGGGAAGTGAACCAATGTTTTGCCTAAATGTTACTGGATCACATACTAGTAATGGATCAAATATTAGTAGTGCTATGGGTCGTTTGTGTTCATAAAATCATTCTAATCTGCAGAGTTGGTCTTCCCAGTCTGATTCCCTTCTGACTGCCATAAATCTGGCAGGACTGATCAGTTCAGGGAGAGGACTGTTTCGTTGCTAAAGGCAGTGAGCCAAAAAAATTCCTATGCTATGTCTCTGCATTGGGCTACATAAAGTCTGTGGTACTGGAAAGATTTATTAGCTTGTTTGGATCTTTCCATTTAGCTTACTGGTGCTTGGAAAGAAGTAGGACTCTGTCACCTTTTCAGATGCTGTATCACTCTAAATAATAAAGAGATAACAATCAGAAGCACAAGTTGGCTACTTGTGAAAGCATCAGTGACCTCCTTCAAACTAGAAGTCAAAGTAAAATAACATGCATGTTAGTGAAATGGAAGAGCTTACTAACGTGCATTTTGGGTTAGCTGTTTTGGAGCGGGAGTAGGGGGAAGAAAGAGTGAATGTTGGTAAGTTGGGTAGGATAGTTATGATCAAGAACTGGAGAGTGATGAGTCTTAGAAGGGAAAGAGATGGCGAATTAAAAAAAAAATGGAGAAGCTAGTGTTAAACTTTCCCTAGCCCTTAGCAAAAGTAATATTTATTTTCTCTTTGAGGAAGAGGCTGACATGCCACTGGTGCTAACTAAACAGATGTGAGAAAAAACAACAGATGCCTTAATAAACAAATAAAAAGAATTTTTATTTCAAAAGAGAGTTGTTGGGAGAGGGGGAGGAAAGGATGTACACCATCCTGATTCCTTAATTAATGTATCTAATTTATTTCAGTAAAATGATTTGTGTATTATTATTTAATACAAAGTGAAGGATTATAGTAAATTATCTTAATTGAAATCCTTTGTTTCTGGCTCGTGCAGAAAAAGACTTCTAATAAAATATTTGAAATAATTAAGAATTAATGCAACTACCTTTGAAGATAAACTGCAGAATGGGTCAAAAATGTGTCCTATGAGCTTGTTTCTGATTCCTCCTAAAACTGTGCAGGATGAGTGAGAAAGTTAGAAAAAAGAATTATACATATGTGAAGGAGAGACTTCTCAGAAAATTGGAGAAACAGAATATGGAACAACATGGGGAAAATGAGAAATGAGAAAAAATCAAGAATCTGAAAACAGTTCAGGGAGAGCCAAAACCATTCTGGAATTAAAGCTGGTGAAGGATGGGAAGGACATCGAAAAACCTGTTGCAAATGCATAAGGAGTAGAAGGATGCTAGGGAAAATGTGAGCTCACTGATAACGAGGTAGGGGATCTGGTGACAAGAGACACAGAGAAGACTGAAGGGTTCAACACAGTTTTCACTTCAGTCTTCTCTGGCAGGACCAGAATCTCAGACAGTGTGGAGCAAGGAAGACTTACTCTTAGTGGAGGGTGATTAAATGAAGGGATATTTAAACAAACTGAACATAAAGAAGTCCGTGGGACTTGGCAGAAAGCACCTATGAATACTGATGGAGCTGACTGATGTTGTTATAAGGGCACTTTTGATTTTCTTCAAAAGATCATGCAATTTGGAGAGGTTCCTGAGGACTGGAGAAGAGTCTATGTCCACGGAGTGTCTGGGGAGGTACAGATAAATAAGCCTTGCTTGTCCCTGTGAAGGTGATAGAGGAAGTGATCCTGGAAGGTATTTCCAGATACACAAAGGACAAGAATATGTCTGGGAGTAGTGAGCGTGAATTGAAGCATTGAAAATCCTGCTTAACCCACCTGATATCATTCTATGATGAAATGGCTGTCTTGGTGGATGAGGGGAGATAGCCTTGATAGATGGACAGTGAAGTAGACTGGAAGCTGGCTGAACTGCCAGATTTAGAGGGTTGTGATCAGCAGCACTAGCTTCAGTGGGAGGCCAGTGGTGTACCCTAGGGACTGACACTGGGTTCAACACTGTTTAATGTCTTTGTTCAGTGACCCTCCTGCTGGGACTGAGCACACCCTCAGCAAGTTTCCTGATGATACAAAACTAGGAGGTGTGTTTGATATCCCAGGTTGTTGGGCTACCATCCAGAGGGACCTGTCCTAGTTTAGGGCAAATTTGGGAGAGGGAAAGAAAGGAAAACAAACAAACCTCTAGATGAACCACCCCTCCCCTTAGCTGAATCGGGATAGGAAAAGAAAATTTCCTTGGTAGAAAGTGGAAAAAGTTGTTTATTTAACAGATAAAACACTCCCCAGCCCAACAAATGAAGGAACAACCCTGAACAACAAAAAAACCTCTCTGTGCTCCGCAGAGATGCCACAAAGTCTCTCTCGTGGCTGTAGCTCGGCTCAGTTGCTGTCGGTTCCTCTGGTGGAAAGGCTGGGCCCAGGCCAGGCCCAGTGGCCAAGGGCTGAGCTCCTGGTGCCCTTTTGGGTGTTTAGTCCAGAGCAGGTTCAAAGAGTTTCAAGAAAAGGAAAGAAAAATGCAGTTCGGAGAACTTCTCTGCCTCGGCTAGCAAAAAAAACTAACAAAAAGCAAAGGAGAGCTCTCTTCTGCTGCCCACACTGCCCACAACACACAGGCTGTGTGACCAAAAGCTGCAGACTCTTATCTTTATGTTTTGGAAACAACTGCCTCAGGAATTCCAGTGTGCCTTCTTCACTCTCAGATCCAATTTTTAAAGGTACAACACTTATTTCTGAACTAAACAGATGAATGGGGGTACAATTTAGCATCAACCCAGGACATGACCTCACCAAGATGAAGAGTGGGCAGAGAAGAACATTCCTAATTCAGAAAAGGACAATGCCAATTCCTGCAGCTGGGGAGAAATGACCCCAGGAACCAGCACGGATTGGAGGTCAGCCACCTGCAAAACAGCACTGCAGAAAGGGACCTGGAGATCTGGGAGGACAGCAAGCAGAACACGAGCCAGCAAAGTGTCCTTGTGGCAGGGCTGGTGAGGCCACACCTGGAATACTGTGTGCAGTTCTGGGTTTCCTGGTACAAGAGAGATAAGGACATACTGGAGAGCATCCGGTGCAGGCCACAAAGAAGGTTAGGGGTCTGGAGCATTTTTCATACAGTGAGAGGCTGAGTGAACTGGAACTGTTCAGTCTAGAGAAGGCTCAGGAGGATCTCATCAGTGTTTAAACTCTTGCAGGGAGTGTGAAAAGAGGATGGAGCCAGGCTCTTTCCAGTGGTGCTCAGCGACAGGACCAGAGGCCATGGACATAATTTGAAATACATAAAATTCCTTCTGAACACAAGAAAAGGCTTCTGCTATGAGTGTGGTTGGGGTCTGGAGCTGTTTCACAGCAGAAGTTGTGTATTCTCCATCCTTGAAGATATTTAAAATCTGAGTGGACATGGCCATGAGCAGCTAATCTATCTGACCCCTTTTGAGCAGGGGATTGGGGTAGAAAGTCTCCAGTGGTCCCTTCCAGCCTTAAAGACTGTGATTCTGAGAACATAGGAAAAAGCTGGTATATATTCTGTGAGCAGAAAAAAAGCTAGAACATATTGATAAATTCCATTAATTAAGATATTAATTCAAGGTCATCTGCAGCTCTTTCTTAATCAATTTGTAGGGAAAATGGTCAGGTCGTTCACTCCTTGGTTAGTGAGCTTAGGTAGCAGAGCAATAGACATCAGAATATTTTTCAGGCTCAGTTAATTAGGAGGGGAAAAGATTTATTGAGGTTTTCAGAAGCATTTTTCAGGGTCAAAATTGATTGTCTAAGAAATCTATGAGAGCTTTGAATTTTGTGAAACTCTGTGCTGCAATATTTTTTACTCTGTCTATGTAAAGTCTAATGTTTTGTTTTCAGTAAATTTTAGTCTTAGAGTATTGATAATATGATACAGATGACCTCCTGTTATATTTGATCTTTTCTTGGGCAGCCTGTCACATCCACTCTTATCTAAAAAAATGCAGACAGCTTAAAATAATCTCTTGCAGGCTGACCTGTTCTGGTTATTAACCAGCACACTCTGAGTCCTGTCTGTTGGCAAAGTTGAGGGGGGAAGAGAGGGCAAGAGGCGAGGAAGCATCTAGTTTCAAAAATAGAAACCCCACAAGTACTCTGATTATCTTCTGTGGTCCTCTAAAAAGCTATTCATTTGCTGAGAATATCATTCAAATACTTTGTAGTTCTTAGCTGTTAGGCTTTTTTTTTTCTTTTTGCAATTTGTTTTCTTTTGTTTTTCCATCTCACTTGTGTCATTTAGCCTAGTAACCTGATTTGCTGCCTAGTTGAATTCTTCCCTGTGAATGGAATGTGTACTGTGTCTTGCCTGGCAGCCTGTGCAGGGAGGGAAGGAGGAATGCAAACTTTTCCAGGTCTTCCACTTCATCCAGTGTCTGCTTCTATGCAGTTTTTGTTTTATCCTACTGCAAGTAGGAGAAAGTAAAATGGATGGAAAGAAATAGTACTTTAAAAATAAATAAAAAAGAAAAAAATTTTCCTGAATTTTCTTAAGGTTTTTTTGGTCATATTTAAGACCAGTGACATTAACTGCTTTGGACAGTTCAGGAAGGCCAGGGCTACATGCCATCACATGCTGAAGATCAAAGTCCACTGCAGCAACAAAATTTTCTCAAAAATATAAACCAAATTTGTAAACATTTTTTGAAGTGGTTATTTCTAAGAGGGTTGGGAATGCATATTTCCATTTCATGTACTGTTTGTTAAGCATATATGCTAACTCCTTAGAGGAAAATGGAGACATTTCTCTATGTGACGTCCTTTTGTCATTTGTCTCTTGGAGATTATAGAGAAATTATCTTTGTTATTGTTAATGATGATAACAGTTAATTATGTTTGGGTGACTGACAGATTAGATAGACTATTTCTACTTTGCCTTTCTTTATTTTTCAGTTGGCTCCAAATCACCATTCACAGATATTTACATAATTTCTCTTACTTAGGGATTGATGTTATTGCTCTATCATGTTTAGAAACCAGATACAAAGAATGTGACTTCCATCTTTGGCTCTATTTTCATCTTTCCCTAAAAAAGAATTTTTATTTTTTTTTTATTAAGAGGAGAATATTTAGAAATTTCTTCTAATTCTTTTTGGAATTTCGACTATAACTGTAAATAGATTTCTTTGGGGTTTTTTTTGGCTGTTTTGTTCTGTTTGGCAACCCTTCTTTTAAGATTTTGAAGGTTGGAGCGGGCTGCAGGTTTAATTCAAAACTATTTTCCAAGGACAGATAAACTGAGGGCATAGTCCAGCCCTTTTGCTTTACATATGCTAATTATTAGATAACATTTGGCAGTTGGTAGCTTTGTCTGAGCAGGAGGAAGAGTGTGGATTATGTGGCAGCTGAATGTGTTTCAGTTAACTTTGTCTCCAGGGCAGGCTGAATTTACAGTGCTTTTAGACTTAGTAAGGTAAACTTAGCTTCTCTCCTACTTTGCATTTGATAGAGTTTGACTTAGGAACACTGTTCCTATACTAGAAATAAGCAAATGAAGTACTTTGTTTTTCTCAAATGGGTTAGTGTTTGCAGCCATGATAGATACCAAGTTAATGTAATATGGTTTTACTGGATGAAATAGGAAGGAAATTTACTTTATCATAGGATTATTACCACTAGAAGGAGTTAGGATTGACATTTTGTGTAGCTAAAGAATAAAATTGAAGGGTATTTTTAGGTGATTTTTGTGTGTGTGTGTGTGTTAGCAGAGTGTCTATTTAAAGAAGGAATTGTGAAAATACAAAAATTGGCAGATTGCATACCGAAATTACGTTGTAGTTGACAAATGTGTGTAATTAGGATTATTTTTGCCTTGAACCTCCGTGTTTGTACTTCTGTTGACCTTGTATTTTTTTTGTTACTAAGTTCACACAGGAAACTAAAATACAGTTCTCCATTGTTTCAGGTGTGTCTGTACTATGAGGTTGTGTGAGTAGCTTCTAGAACTGTGTACTAAAGCAATTATTTAATTGTTGGAAGCATTGAGTTTCCTGGTCTCTCATCTCTTTTCTTTGTGATTATCAAGGTGAAGTGGATGATGTAGTATCAATGTTTTACTCCTCTGGTTGATTTGAAATTATTTTGGGGTTTGTTTTTTCATCTTTTACTGTAGTGCTGAGTGAAAAAAACCTTAACTAAACTGGATTGGGTTATTTCTTTGTTTATCTTTCTTTTGCAAGAAAAATCAGTTTCTCATAGTAATCCCTCAATGCTGGCCATAAGATCAGTGGATGGGTGGTGAGGTGGACAAAAGATTTTCCCCACCTTCTTCTAGGTCTGTGCCTCAAATGTAAATATACAGATTAGGTTTTCTAACTAACAGATTTAGTTTTTTAAATTACTCTTACTGACTTCTAAGTGTCAGCTTGGACTAGAATATACTTCCTGTCTCTTTTCAACCCTTGCTAAACATGCTGCTTTGCATGCAGACAGCAACCTCCATTTCTTAGGTTCTGTTGTTACCTCCTTGATGCTCTGTCCTTTTGACATAGTGTATTTCCTTGAAATGTTCAGCCAGAAACCGCCCAGCTATGCTAGGTATACTGCTCAGTGAAGATTTTAGTAAAATCCTTTTTTTAGTCATCTTCTCGAGGTAGCAGAAGCAGAACTAAGCACAGTGTAAACAGATGTTTCTCTATTTCTGTTTAAATTACAGAATGTTGTCAAATTACCTTGTTTTATAGCACTGTAAAAAGACCTTAGTGGTATCCCATACCCTCTGTATGATGGATTGGGGGTGAGTGGGTGGGGTTTTTCTAAGCACTTTTAGTTTGCATCACCTTATATAAAATTTCTTTACAAAAGCAGGACAGAGGAGTCTGCATGTGTTCTATGGATGAATCTTTGTTGTATATCATTCATACTTGTTTTATTCTGTAGCATGGTACCTTCTTTATTCAGTTGTTATGAAATCTGCTTATTGATTGAATCAGAAGACATCTGGGTTTGATACTGATTCATGTTTAAAACAATCTTTTGGTTGACCACATATGTGGTCTGTCGAGTGGTATTCGTTCCTTCTCTGGATGCAAACATTTCCTGTGAAGTGCCTCCTACACATCCATTGCCCAGGCTCAGGATCTGCTTCTCTTGTCTATAATATATTGTGTTGATTATAGCTAGAGCTGTCAAGATTTTTTGGTTTTCCTATTATGTGAATAATTAAGTTTCTAAGTATATCTGTATTTGGTGAGGCTGGAGGATGCAAGCTTTCCTCTAGATGCCTTCCCACTTCACACTAGCCAGTTGCTTGGTAGTTTCAGTATTTCACTGGCACATTGATTACTGAGGTTCCATTTTGTAAATCCACCAAGATTAAATCCACTAAGATATAATTTACTTTCTGGTGTTAAATAGAGACATGACAGCTTATTTCTTACTGGAATCTAAATGATACTGCAGCAAAACAGGAATGCATAGTTTAAAATGGTACTTAGAAGGCAAGATGTATACTGGATAGATGGTATTCTTTCTTTAATTAATAAATAAAATTAAAAATAAAATAACCTTTTTTCCTAAAAACAAAAATCAAACAACTCTCCCCCCAAAAAAGCAAACCAGCCAACCCCCAAACAAAAAGACCCAGCACAAGCCCCTACCCTAACAGTACTAAAACAAATCAAACTCAAATTTAAATCCTTCTCTGAGTGTTTCAGGGTGGGAGGATGTTTGCTGTGTTATACTGTGTAGCAGTATTAGATAATTTTTTCTGTATTAGTAGTTTGGTACTGCAGTTTCCACAAAGCTGCTTTTCTCCAGGGGACTCAGGATTTTTATGCTAATGTGTACTCTTTCCCCAGTTACTTCACACTGTCTCTGGGGTTCTGTAGAGTTCATTGGAAATAATGCCTGTCTTGTTTAGCTTAAGCACAATATGCTACTATAGTAGTTTCACCCAACTTTTTTCTATGTGCAAAGCAGTTTGCATCATGCACTGGATCCTGTCTCATTCGAAAGGAAAGCCATTGTGCATGTAGGAACAATTAATTGTAAATCCGCGAATTGAATTCAATTTTCGTGTGTTTGTTTAGTAGCATGCTTTTTTCTAACTTAGTTACAAATGTTACTGATATCTGCTTGAAAAACTAGGTTTATTAAAATTCATTTAAAATTAAGAGATTCAGCAAATAACTTGTTTGAGAGCCAAATGTAAAAAAGAGCTCTTACATTAAGATTCTTCCTCCAGCCTCTGTTGGGAGAAGGGGGAAACAAAGGATGAGGGAAAATCTGAGGTACTCGATGCCTTCTTTGCCTCGGTCTTTAGTAGCAAGACCAGTTGTTCTTTGGGTATCCAGAAGAACAGGGTGAATCTGGAAGACATAAATGGGGTACACAATGAAGCCACTGTAAACCCAAGAGAAAATGGTCACACAGTTTTGCAGGAAGATGCGGCAAAATAATCTGACATTTTCGTTTTAGCTTCAAGATGAGTTCTGGCATTCATGAAATGCTTTGATCAAGTACAGGTATTTTTTGTCCTTGATACAAGTGTTTTTGTTTCTTTTTTTCTCATACATGTTCCCTTTGTTTGAGTTATTTCATGGCTTTGATATGTATCTTTGTAGTTTTTAAGTAGCAACCTGTGTTTAAACTCAAATATTAATTGAACACTTTCAAGTAGCTTTAGAGAGTTTTTGAGGGTATTTAATAATTAGTTTTTTTTAAAGCAAAGGCTATATATTTCTATGTTCTCTAAAAATAATAGCTGATAAATGAAAAAGATTATTAAAAAATAGTTCTAGTTTTAACTACTATGGTATAGGACTATAAAGGCTACTATATAACGTTTTCCTTTTTATGGTCTTGTCTTCGTCTGTGTATACTAAAAATACATAATTTGTGAACTTTAGGATCTTATTTGTTTACTTATTTTTGTAATTGACTGCATTGGTGACAGAGTATTCTCTGAAGGGTTTTGTTCATTGGAATCTTCTCTAGGCTATTGTTTGAACTAGATAATTTGCTGACTTTCAGAACATATTGAAGTACATATTTGTTTTGCCTTGGTTTTGACAGGAGGTGGAGGAATGGATTATCACCTAAGAGTAACACATGTTATTAACTGTTGAGTGTAGGTACAGACCCTTCTTATTTAGAGGAAAAGAAGCGTTTAAATAGTCACACAGCATAGTGAACATTTTATAAGAAATCCCATAGCTTTCCTAGTCTCCTGGAAAGGATAAAGGAAACTCAGGTAACTGATGCAAGTACTGTTGAAATGTGTCTCAGCTGACTGACTTGGATACCATAAAGATGTGTCCCGGGAGAAAAGAAGGGATTGATGATACTTTAGGAAGATACTAAGGAGGAGGAAAAATATTGAGGTAAAGCAAGTGACAGTAGAGTAGTAGAAGAGATATCAAAGAGGACAGAACATTCAGAGAGGGAATGAATAGTAAAATGGCAGAATTAAATAGAACCCAAAGTGAGAATTTCTAGAGAAGGCTACGACAAAGACATGCTTTTAAAGTCAGATGAACTTAAATGCTGTGTTGGAAAGCTGGACTTTCGTCAGACTAGTAGACCTTGGAAAGGACAAGGAAAAGGATATTTATAATAGAGGCAGAAATGAGCTTGGAAGAAGACAATGATATAGGATGTTTCTTTTCCTTTCATTATGGTTTAGGAGTCTGAACTTGCCAAGACCAAACAGATCATTCCTTGATAACAGACTATTTTGAGCAAGAGTCTGAATTCTGAATGGTTTTAGCAGTCAGTGAGCAGAAACCAATTGTTTTGGGTGGAAAACAGAAGATGGAGTCGGAGCTTTTGACTGCTGATTAGCAAAGCTGCTGGCTTTTGCCATCTCTGCAAATGCCTACAAATTACATGAATGGTTGATGACAACCATTACCATCCTCACTTTGCCTAGCATCACAGTTGAGCTTATTGGCCTGTTCTCATTCTGCCTAGCTATGCCTGAGTAAGGGTTATCTGTGAGCACCCTCTTTCCAGAGCAGAGGATCATGAGCCTAACACATACCCATTTGCCTGGTTTGTACTCCTTGAATGGAGGATGATATACATGTGGATTGAGATGGAAAATATTGCATGAATTGGGTGTGATTTGGTGAATACATGGTGCTAAGTATATGGAAATAGAGAAAAGAGGAAGTTAAGAAGCACACTGGAATAAATATGGGTGGGAACCACATCATGAGAGGCAGAGAATTCCTGTTGTTATCCACCAAACGTGGCATGCAGATGTACACTGTCTTTTAATGGAAAGAAAACTATACCCATGCTATTTGTTTATGAAATATAAATATGCGTTAAAAAATCTTCCCAGTTGAACAGGGACAGCCTGGTTAATGGTGCTATGTGCTGAAATAGCCATTCATGAGACTTTGGCATTGGCTTTTTGTTGTATTTTTTTCTAATCCTCATGTACATTTATTGAATTTAGAAAAACTACCTGGGCAGATTCTGGAATATTATTTAAAATCATTGTGAATTTCCCTAGGTAAGGAAATTTTTCTGAATGGATCATATGTTGACATGAATAGCTGAGATCCTTTGTATGCGATTCATAATTTCTTGACAAATACACAGTTATAAAGGTTATTTAGGTTATAAAGAAAATAATATTTGATAATGATCTGTATTTTGGGGGAAAATAATGTGTGGATTTTACTGGTAAGTAGTTGAGTATATATGGGGAAGGAGAGGCAATGCCATTCAGGTAATTTATATGTCAAATGTGCAGTTTCTTTTGTAATCTAATATGAGCTTTCTAAGTCAGAAACATAGCAAATGTGATTGTTCCTTTCTAAATTTGGGTTCTGAAATAGATCTGTAGTTTCTATGATGCAAATATGCTTCAAAAAAGAGGGAGATATGCACTGACAGCAAGTAAAAACACAGTTCCAGAAATGTGTGGTCTGTATAAATGATATACAGTTTGTTGGCTGACCCGAAACTTTGTGCAAAATCAAAGCCAATAATGAAATTCAGAGGCAGATTTTTTACAATGCCTACACTGCATTACTATGCCTGTGTGTGAACACTTTGGATCAGTTAATTATACCCTCCTATTTGAACGTTTGCATTTACATAAGGAGCAGAACTTGATAAATCAAATATAAAATTCAGTGTCTGATTTATTGGATGGGGCGTTATGTAATCAGAATTTTAAAAGCAAAAGTTAAAACAAAAAATTGGCCCTATAAAAGTAAACCATTCTAGATGAATTTGAATTTAAAATTAACATTCCCCAGGCTTCCCAAAAGTGGACCACAGTTTTGTTTTTTCATGGTTCCTAATACTGCTATTTCTTAGCGTGCTCAGAGATCTATTTAAAGGTAAATTACTGATTATTGAACATTTCAGTAAGTCACCTTAAAGCAAGACTTAATTCTCAATTTTTTTTTGTCTTTTAGCTCTTTATCATAAAGCAGTAAAATTAGGAAGATGTTGGTATACTTATGGTGGCTTGAAGCTAAGAATCCAGAAAGGCTTATAGACATTTTCTCTAATGATCTCAAGCAATAAAGGAATACAACTCTAAATCTACATTCCTTTACCCAAGTAATGATGATGACTTTGTATGTAAAATACATATATACAACAAGATGTCTTCTTTCCAGTCTAGAAAAATGCTATCTTGCCTCTCTGACTCAGAATATTTGAAAAATGTGTTTCCACACTGTATTTCTGAAGATAGTTGGTTTTATCCTGTTTAAAATGAAAAATATAGCATATTTTCTCAGCAGGACAACTCCAGAAAGTTCTCACATGTGCTTTAACTTAGTAAACTAAAGCAAAACTATAAAACAATGATAATGCAATCTTATTGTTTGGGGTGGGTTTGGTTGGTTTTTGTGTTTTGTTTTTTTTTTTTTTTTTTTATTTGAGGGGCAAGCAGAAGGAGGTATTCCATTAAGTTGACATAAAGCTTTAACAAAATTATTTTCAATTATAGCCCTCCTACGTCTCATTGAGAACAAGTTTTTTAGCTTAACAGCAATTTGTTTCTAGATGGATATCAAATGATCACTGAACAGATGGCAGTGACATTTTATTGCTGTCGAGTCTTGCCAAATTTGAGTGGACGGATGAAAAATGAAGAACAGTATTCTGCTAACAACTCCCTCACTCCAGCTACTGTTCTTCTGTTTATATCTGGAATTATGTAAAAAGATTCTATTGATGGGAAAAAGAGCTGTTACTGTACAAAGCTGTGGAACAGCCAGCCGAGAGGGTGGCTGTCTCAGAGAGGCGCTTGTTTGCCCGAGCTGAACTGATCAGGGCCAGGTGGTCCAGGCCCAGTTGCATGTGCTTGGAAATGTCGTGCGGACACAAGTTACCAAGTTAGTTGGTTACTGCCAAAATATTTAATGTATGTTGTTAATATTATTTAGTCTGTTTTCCAAATTTACAGTGTAAAATTAAGAACAAAATTGGCTTTATTTAGTAAGATTCTATGAATCGAGTGCTTTATGGCCACCACAGATTTCAGTATACTTTCTTTCTATATGGAGCTTCTGCTCTTTTGTTTCAGAAAGGAAGGATACAAAAAAGGGAAATCTCTGTTCTCAAAATATAAGTTTTAAAAAAAGATCTTGATGCACGCTGATATGAAGCGACATTTTATAGCTCTACAGTGATGCAGAAGTACTTGAGAAATTACTTGCTGACATCTGAAACAGCTGATCCTTGGTCAGCTTGAAGCTAAGGTCCCAAAAACTGGCCAGTAATATTATCAGTTAGTACTACCTCACAATTCCTGCCAGTTGATAAAGAATCAAGGTCAAACTAAACCAGTTTCCATAAGAAACAATAATGACTCATGCTCACGTTTCCTTTTTCTTTAAAAGTTATTTTACTTTAATCAACCACTTCCTTCATTAATACTAAAAATATTTCAGAATATTTCAGTTCTGTGATATCAGAGCTTCTATACTGCCAAATGACATGGCAGAAAACCTACTTCCTGTTTTACTTTCTTGAAAACATAAGAAAGGGAAATACTAGCTTTGTTTCTCCTTTTTTCCTTAGAATGTGCTTCTGTACTTCTTAGTAAACAGTTCAGACCTCTTAACTAGAACACCGGAATGTTTTGAGTTGTCATAGGCAGTGTTTCTCTGTTGTCACAGGTAGTGGTTTTCAGTGTTTTTCATTGCTGTGAGCTTTTGCAGTGGGAGAGGTTATTCAAATGCTCCTTTGCTTTAGCAGTGAAGTGGACTCAAGCACTTTTTTTCCTCTAGAAATGAGCTAACTTGAACTTCTAAAACTGCATTTATCTTGGCCCAGATGTTGCAATGTGTTAGAGTGGTGTTAGCTTTGTGTGACCCTCTCTAATAGAAGGACTCCAATAGAAATTGAAGTCCTTTGGTAGACAAATTCAAGTGTCATCATAAGTGTTATTAGAGGAAAACTCAAGAAGAACCTGGACATATCTTTAATATTGGGTGTCAAATATCAGGATGTATGTGTGTTTAGCAAAGTTTATCAAATCTTATTTTAATCACTGCAGTTTTCACTCAAGTTTTTATGTGCAGCAGGAAATTGGATAAAACAGTATAGGCAACAAAATATTGTGATTTTATAGGCACTGAGTAATAGTATCATATCCATATATTCCCTGGTACCAAAAGTTTCATACAGTTGATGGGCATTTGGAAANCATGAGCGTGATCAGAATGGCAGTTTAACCTTTTATCACTTATCATTTAGAGTCCATTTGTTTTATACCACTGAAACACCTTTGGAATGCCGGTTCCCATGGGTAATAGAAGTCCTATTGGTGGTCATGTGTCAAAGCAGAAGATTTTTAGAACGAAATAATGAATTTTCAAACTGTTGTGTACCTGCAACTGTAATCCATACGTTGTCTCTGACTATCTCACCCATCGAAGGGTGTACCAAGTGTGTCTTTGCTTTAGGGAAGCTCTTCCTTGCTACTTCAGAAAATTAGGTGCCTTGAAAAGCTGTACACATAGGAGCAAGTGTTTCTAGTAGAGGTAGCATTAATGTTGTGAGTGGTTTGCTGTTTGGAGTTTGGTGGTCTCTGGTGGTAAGCCCAGTATTTGGGTTTGTAAGGTCATACCATGGAATCCAAGAGAGTGCTTAGGTCTGATATCCCTGATGTGGCTTAATCAGTGCTCCTGCCTGAACAGCATTTTTACTGTGAAATGCAGATATAATGGGAATATGTAAAAGAACTTCCTTGTTCTGGCTCAAAATGGCTTTGTACATTTCAAAAGCTTTCTTGAGTAGTGTCAGCATCTGAAACCTCCTTCGTGGAATAGAGGGCCTCAGCCGTTTAATAGATGTATTGTTTTATCTTTTCACTGAGTGGATGAAAAAGCTTTATTTTGGGTCTCGCTGCACTAGACTTATGAAAAGTGGAATTGCCTCATGAATTTTTGTGACATACTGACTCCAAAAAGCCAAAGCTTGCAATCTTGTTCTCTCTTTCTGAACATTATCTCCTTTTGCAGTACTAGACTCCTTATTCAACTTCAGTGCAGCTTCTGAACCTGCTTCCAAATTTCTACCTTGGAATGTGAAATAGCAGTCAAAATGTTAGCACATCTCTACTTTCCTATCAGCTTTTAATTAAAACCCATTTCTTCATATAGCTAAAGAGGTGTCAACTCCAGTATTCCTATTTTTTTCAGAATAATCAAAAGCAATTGTATGCACTATGTGGGAACAGCCTTGCTTGCATATCCCAAAAGCATCTCTTCTCTGTAGAAAATACAGTGCTAGTGCATTGTCAGAAATTCATCTGAACATATTTTTCAGTTAGAAATGTCTGCATTCACGAAGTTTTAAATTTTGAAGATTGATAATTCATATAATGATGTAAGTTAACAACTTCTAATTTTTTCATCCCATCATTCCATATGTAGCAATTTGTTATATATTGTAAGGGCAAAAATTCTTACAGTGTGGCTTTTTTTTTATGAAATGGACAAGACATTTCTTAATATTAGGTGGGTTGCTTCTTGTGGGTTTTTTCCTCTGGTTTTCTCTATCCCTACTCTTGGGCAGAGTTCTTTTCAATTGAAATTTCAGTTCTGTGTGCTGAGCTAGAATTAGAAGAAATAATTTATGATGTGACTAATTATGGGAAAAGGTAGAATATATTCTTTTCTTTGTTTTAAAATAATGCAGTACTCTTCTAAATCACTGGGTTGCTTTTTGGTTTTGCCTGTATTTTATAAGAACTGTATAAAAGACATCATTTGTAGTACTTGTAAATGTTTATTGACAACTCGAAGATAAAAAGTTTGTTTTGAAATTGAGCACATGTATGTTCCTTTCTCAACATTCAACCTGAATATGCTCCTTTCTGTATACTCTGCTGCTAGTCTGTTTACAGGTGCTGTATTTCTCCTCTGCTGTTGTTATCCTGGTGCACATACAATTCCTTGTCCTTTTCTTTGTCTTCCAATACTGCAAACGGGCTGCACAAGTCCTGTCTTTTATTTTTCTAAGCTTTGCATCTGGCAGTGGCTTGGTCCACTTGTAGTTTACCAAGTGGGTGATCACAGTGTTTGGCATCCCTACAGGGCACAAAGGAATAGTCCCTGCCTTGTGGATTATGGAATTTTAATGAGAATACAGGCATTCCTGCAGGACAGGGCAATTCAGCCATCTTTGACTCCTTGACTTATGACAATTTCTGAGCCTGTAGACAGTTCTGTTTCTACTGAGGTTTCGGATGTTGTCCAGCTTGCTTGAGAAGACCACTTTTTTTTATCTTTTTGTTGCTTTCTGAGTGGAAAGTGACTTGCTTCACTGCAGTGTTTCTGTACTATAACTGAAAATGAGTCATCTTTACCCTTTCAGAATAATTCATGCTTTGTCTAATGCGAACTCCCTTACTGAATTGGTTCTACTGGCTGAGGAAAAGTACATTCCATGCAAACAGATTTGTGCTCCCTTCTTTGTAAGATCTTGAACTACTCTGAATATATAAAATACTATGCAAAATTTAT
Organism: Thryothorus ludovicianus; assembly: GCA_013397245.1. NCBI lineage: Eukaryota > Metazoa > Chordata > Aves > Passeriformes > Certhiidae > Thryothorus > Thryothorus ludovicianus. The sequence goes on along the minus strand of VZTB01014992.1, from coordinate 500,202 downwards.
TTGTATTTATCTGCTGACTGCTGTATTTTTGTGTGAATCTTGTTTATGACAAACCTGTTAATAATAATAATAATCTTTGAGGAGTTTGATACACGTCCCCTTGCCCTGGAATAATAGGTGGTCAGTTATATATATATATATAAAAGATATATGTATGTCTTTTCAATCCTTCTCAGGAAAAATTCTTTGGTCTAAGACTCCCTGTTAAAATGTTTCTTTTTTACTTCATTGATTATTTTATGTTGTAGGCTTTACTGTATTTTAAGTTTCATAATTTCACTTAAAAATAACTGAACTGAATTGGAAGACTCAAATGAAATATTCTCAGTATGTTTGTCAGTGGCAGTTTTGCTGCTGTTTAAACTCTGCTACTTTACATGGTTCAACCTGAATAAGATACAGCTTCAGTTCCAGTTTTGTAGCATAAGATCTGTAAGAATAGGAGGATATCCAATTTGCTCTGGAAATCAAATTAGCTTTAATACACCTCTGTCAAATCTTGTGTTAATGGAACAGTAAAATATTGTTATTAATATTTGAAGATAATGCAGCACTGAAACTGTCACAATTTGTCTAAACATATTTTTCATTAACAGAAGGTTTGAAATTAATGACAGTAAGGCTATGGTCAGTAATAGCTCTGTATAAAACACTGATGTTCACTGAGAATAACCTATGCTGCTTGATGAAAAACTTAAGCAGTGTTTTTTAACTAAACAAAGCATGAATTGAGATAAAATATGTAGGACCACATATTCAGGAAAAGTAATAGAATATAAGCTAAAGGGAATCTGCTGGGGCTTTGTGATAGATATTCTTTGGTATAATGAATTACACTGAAGAAAGTGTATCTTTTGTAATGGCTTTTTTGTTTGTTTTTTTTTCATGGAATGGATGCAGTATATTTAAAAACAACCAAACTGATGCATAGTATTGAATTTTGTATTTAGCAGCTTGAAGGTGAGATTTAGTAAAATATTTTCTCTGGAAATGCCAGGATGACAGGTGAGGAATCTTGGCCATAGGAGAAACAAGTGTAGCATTTTAAAGGTTCTATTTGCTATTGCATCTTACACAATTATTTCTGTTGATGGTCATGAGATTTTTCTCAGCCTGTTGGTGAAGGAGAACAGTTATGGTTGGAGAGGTCTCCCTTAAAACACCTTTCATTGAACAGCACCAAACAGATACGGAATTCAAAGTTCTGTTGCATCTCTTTCTCAATATTTATGTTCATCTGCCATTTTCTTTGTTGGAGAAGGGAGCTATCTTTGAAGAATGGAGTATGTATTTTTATTTTTATTTCTTTTTTATGCAAAGTTTTGTGCCACTCCAAAACTAGTGTAGTTCCACTGTTTTGCTAAGAAAAGTGATGGTCTTACACCAACACTGAGAGTCATGTAGGCTGTTGTCACTCTTAGCTGTAGCTCCTTCCCTCCCTCTCACTTCCCATGGTTGTTTGTGGATACATTTCTGTAACTATGTTATTTCAACAAAGGCTTTTTTCAGTTTCTACTTGGAAATTTCACTCACAGAGACTATCACTGTAAAGAAATACAGCATAGCTAAGGTAGTGTGCAACAAATATTCACTACAGAGCAGCTCCAAAATATATTTGTTTGTCAAATGAGGCTCTTCCCATCGTTCCTTTGACTCTTTTTTATGTCTGCATATTAATCAAGTCTCTGAAATATGCATATGTGAAGTAACCATTTATACTGTAGTAGTTATAGCTTTAGTTGTAAATTTGATGTGCAATAATTTGAACCATTTTTTTCATGAGCTCTACTCATAATTTGTTCATTGTATTATTTCCAATCCATTTTCCACAGCTGCAATCTGAATAAGTGGCTCAATTATAGTTTAGTGTTATTCTTTAATATTCTGAGCCCTATGGAAAACTTTGAAAGAAATATTCTATTTAAAGACAATTATGCTTAAATATCACAGTTTTCTAAAGACATTTGCATGAAAAAACCCTCAAAAACATGAAGAACTAATTTTTCTTTTTCATGCTACTGTCTGCAGTAATAATTCTCCTGTGTGACATCATAATCAACTGTCATGTGATATGATATCAGAGTTTAGTGTGATCAGAATTCTCTGACTTGAGCACACAAATAGCATTGCATGAAAACCAGACAGCTGTCGCTTTGCTTCTGAAAATGGGATAGTTCTTTTAGGAACTATTAAGAATATTAAGAAATCATTAGAAAATAGATGCTATTAACAGATATATTAAAATATGTAAATCTAAGAACGCTTGCTAATGTAGTCTGTTAAAAAACCAAAAAACAAACAAGTTTTAACTTGAATTAAAAAACTGTTTTCTACTGTTCTGTCAATGTTCAAAAATTACTTTTTTTTTTCTAATGGCGATCTTAGTTTTGTGACAGTTCTTGTGACATATGTTCAGTGAGTTATCTCTTATAGAACTGGCAAAAATACAGGCAGCTTAGAAAGCATGTTCATTTGTCCCTTGCACCCTTCTTTTTCATTGCACCTGAAAACATATGCTGAATTTTCTTGAAAACTTTAGATTCCTAATGGCCATTGTGTAGCTGCTGCTCTGCTGTACTGTCCAAATATATAACACTACTACCCCACTATGTGTTTCTTTGAAGACTGGAAACTAGCTGGAGGGAGGCACAGAAAATGCTGTGTAGAACCAATTGAATGCAAATGAAATGTCAGATCTTCAGCTTTTGGCATATTATTACTGCCTATACTCCTGTTTTATCAGATTGCCCTTCCCATTTTTTGAAGATTAGCAGAGCTGGAGAGTCATGGTGTATAGAATTGTCATCTTGATAAATAGTAGAGATTAATGCTTTCATCCAAATTGTGCATTCTTTTTTAGGATGATAGCATTACATAATAATAGGGGCAGATTTCCAAAGTCTTGATCAACAAAATGATCACAGAAAGCCTTCTTAAATAATTCATTTCCATCTATCAAGACTGACATGAGGCAGCGTTACCAAACAATCTCCTTTTGACAGGATAGTCCAATAGCACCGTTCTTATTCATTGCTCCTCTACTGGCACAGGAACATTTGTGGGCACGTATCCAGGTCCCCAGGAAACTTGGAATCATTCCACGTTGAAGAACTGTAACTGTAGCTAACAAACCAGCTGCTGTATTGAGCTCAGAAGGAAGTCTTTGTAGCTGTGTGGAAGGAACTTAAGTTATTTGCATAACATCCAGCAGTCTTAGTGGGAAGGGTTGGCAGGAGCACAACAGCAGGGTAGGCATCCAGCTTTTCTTTTTTGACCTTATCTGTCACTGATTCCGTTCTTCAATGCTAGGGTGAGATGAAAAGAGAGGGAAGTGGAGAACTTGACCAAAAGAGCTGTACAGGTTTGAAGAGAAGAGTACTCATGATCATATTGGTGTCATTCTTTGTGGAAGTAGTAGTTTATTAAATTCAACAACAACAACAAAAAAATAAATTTACAGTAAATAGTATCAACATCAGTGCAGTATTTCTGAGTTGGTAAATTCTTACTGTGGAGAGAGAAATTCCTTAACAACTGATAACATGGGACTATAGTGCTATCCATCAGCACAAGTCAGCTGTCAGCCAGGACATGCTGTTGTATTGAATTACAGGAATCTGCAGAAAGGGTCAGTCATGTTAAAAACAGACAGATTTTTTTTCAATTAGGCTAATTTCAGATTAAGAAAAGAAAAATGTAACAATATATCTTAAATATATTGCATCACTTCTTCAAACATTACTATTTCTAAAAAAGTATCAATCTACATTTCCAAACATGCATTTCTGTAGTCTGTCACATCAGCTTTGCACTGTAAAGAAAATGAATTTTGTATTAAAGTGCTGTCTTTTGCAATGTACCTCTCTTAGAATACTCAGGCCATACTTCATCAAGTATTTAAGCTACTACCATCACCAGAGGAAAAGAAGTCTTGCTTTCCTGTGGTCTTCAGGCTCTCTGCTGCCTTCCACAAATACAGATGTTTGTGAGGCCAAACAGTTAAATCACATTGTGGATTTGGATTGAAAGTAAGGGGGGTGGTAGTGTCCATCTATTGCTCTTTCCTTCTGCATCCCACCACCTTGTCTGCAGTTTCATTTCTACCTTCATCATGCTCCTGGTTCACTTCACTACTTTTGCACAAACACTTATGATAAAAAAAGGGCTAACACAAGAGAAGAAAAGAATGGAATGTTTGCAAGATAGCCTTTTCTTACCTTATATTTTTCCTCTATTTTTCAGAGATTAATTTTTATTTAAAATGCATAAACTAATGACTTCTATGAATGATTTTTATGTAGGAAAGGGCAGGAAGGCTAGAAGACGTCATTCACCATAATTTCCAAGAAAATTGAATTAACCTTTAATAAGAAGTTAAATATCTTTCCCACTATGTGAAATTAAACTTACTGTGTTCTCACTCTTCTGTATTCTGGCAGAAACAGAAAAGATGATTCTGGAATAGTTTAGTTTCTCTTCAGAGTTTTTATTTAGCAAAAGTTTCTTCCACTTCTATGATTGCATAAAGAACAGTCTAAGAGATGATTAAAAAGCTGTCAGCTGTTCACATTAATTTGCAAAGAACTTTCTTCTATTTCAACTTTGTAGTATTACTTGTGCTCCAAAAATGCTGAGCGTATTGACATATCTGAGAGCAGTCCTGCAAAGAAGTATTTGGGTTATTGGTGAAGGAAAAGCTGGACATGATCCAGCCATGGGCACTCCCAGCCCAGGAAGCCAAACACATCCTGGGCTGCATCCAGAGCAGTGTGGGCAGCAGGGGAGGGAGGGGATCCTGCCCCTCTGCTCTGCTGAGACCCCACCTGGAACCCTGCATCCAGCTCTGGGGAACCAGCGCAGGAAGGATATGGAACTGTGGGAGTGAGCCCAGAGGAGGCCATGAAGATCATCAGGGGAGCGGAACGTCTCCTGTGAGGAAAGGCTGAGAGAGTTGGGATTGTTCAGCCTGGAGAAGAGATGGCTCCAAGGAAACCTAATTCTGGGCTTCCATTACCTAAAAGGGGCCTACAGGAGAAATGGAAAGGGACTTTCTACAGGGCATGTAGTGACTGGATGAGGATTTTCTTAAAGAGATTAGATATTGGGAAGAAATCCTTCATTATGAGGGTGGTGAGGCACTGGAACAGGGTGCCCAGGGAAACTGTGGATGCCCGATCTCTGGAAGTGTTCAAGGCCAGGTTGGATGTGGCTCTGAGCAGCTTGGCCTAATGGAAGGTCTCTCTGTCCATGCCAGTGGAGTTGGAACTAGATGATCTATAAGTTCTCTTGCAACCCAAACTATTCTATGATTCTTTGACCAATATTTTTCTTTTTGTGTAGTGTTTTCATAAGTCAGTGTTTAAAAATCCTACTTGCCGCTTTTCAAGTGCTATTTCTCCAAATATGTCAGTTGTTTAAATAATCTTTTGGACTTGTGTAAGGAACCCATTTAATTGTCTTCATTGGCCATCAAGGAATTTGTATGGAGTGAATGTAAGCTGCAGAGATCCATTGTTATTGAAATTATCAACAATTTCTACTACCTCACATAGAAACCATAGCTATTATCAGAGTGCTGAAGTCTAACTGATATTTGTTACCTCATTACTGCTGAAGTCTTCTAAAGTTTGCTATATGAAAAACAATTTCTGTTGATTTTCTGACAGGCAGAAAAAATAAGGTGTCACATTTTAATTTATGTTATTCCCTTGACTCTCATCTCATCCTTTTCCCCGTCCTCCAAGGAATTTTTATCACATTATATATTAGGAGAAAAAACACTCATCTTTTGAACTCCTCTTACTACCTCATCTCTTCACTGAAATCAAGGGAGAATTCATATTCCAAGCTAAATTAACCTGACTTCTTTTTAGTCCCTGGTAAATGAATATTAGCCTCATTTGCAGCATCTTAAAAGATCATTATATTGGCATTTTTGTTCAAGGAATAAAATTTGAAGAAGACACAGCATTCTACCTTGTCTCCTGTTTTAATCAGCATTTATGCAATGGATTAATGGATGGACTCTGCCTGCAAATGAATCTTCACAGCATGAGTCACAGTTATTCTTAAGACTATTGAAGAGTATTTTTATATCCTAACAGTTCCAATTTTGTAATCAAATTGAGGCTTATCAATAGAGCTATTATATTTTCTTATTTACAGAAGAAAACAGACATGTTCTTTATCACAATAACTGAGTTGACAGTCTGGATTTCCAACCAGAGGAATATAATATAACAGAAAAAACTGTAACTGTTTTACACAGCTAAATAATAGTTTGCACTCCAAAGAAAGGAATGTAAGTAAACCTCCCTTTGGGAAGAGAGAAGGGGAAGGAAACGAAATACATTAATTCACTGAATTACTTATCTTTAAAATATTCTTTTAAATGGAGCAAAACACATCTCTCTGTATAAGGTCCTATCTACTCCATATATTTTACTTACATTTTCTACCAGTCTTGCCCCAACACTCCTGTGTGCCTTAACCATTTTCAAGAAAGCTTGGAAAAAAGTATTTTAGATGTTATGTGAGCAAACCCCAGTGATTAGACTGAGAGCAGGCATCTGAGTTGCTGTCAGCATTGCAGGGAACGCAGAGAGAATTGTCTGTGGTTGTTCTGCTTGTGCATGTACTGGAGAGTGCTTGAGAGATGCAGGTTCAAGCTGCTCACATCTTGTGGAATAACATGAAAAACTGGAATTATTATATTTGATGGGTTTTAAGGAGTCCAAGGATAGAAAATGATACAAAGGAAGTCACTTTTGGTCCATTCAGTTTCATGGGGTATTACATATATACTGGCAACAATGGAAATTTACTGTTATTAAGTATAAACATTTTAACACTCTTTTTTTTTCTTTTTTTTTTCCTTATGAACAGATTTAAGAAATTCGTCCAGATTAATACTGATCTGTATGCATCTGAACTGAAGGAAATGCTTTGACATTGCTCTCCTGACAGAACTTGTACAAGTATGGTACACTGAGGTCCCTGCCTACACCTGTGGGAAGACTGTAACAGTATTTTTATATTGCAGTTTATTGGCCCATAAAAGATGATGTAATAACAAATGTAACAGTAAATTTATGCAATAGTAGTGTTTCCCCTCCCACTGACTGGACATGAGTGATCAAAGGTCTTTGCAAGAAGATAAGCACAAGGTTAGCAGAACTCCCTCCAAGTTCAGGGAGTCTTCAAGAAGCATGCAATCTGATGATTATTTCGCTAGAAAACTTAAAGCCTTGAATGGTAGCATGGGTCCTCCTGTTTCTTCAAATGCCTCTAACAAAGCTGAAAATAATCAAACAAATGGTACACCAGCCGTGCCTAAAATGGGTGTTCGAGCAAGGGTATCTGAATGGCCTCCTAAAAAGGATTGCTCTAAGGAACTGAGTAAAGCCGCTTGGGAAAACAGACCTCCAGCCAGTTATGAAGGTGTTGGCTCAGTACTTCCAAATGGACAAAATGACCAAAGTGATGAACAGCAAGAAGAGCTAGAACTGGAATTTACAGAGGGAAAATATTCAATTGGAGATCTTTTTGTTCATTCACCTCAAAGGGGACTTCATCCCATAAGGCAAAGAAGCAACAGTGATGTGACAATAAGCGATATTGATGCTGAAGATGTGTTAGACCAAAATGCTGTTAACCCAAATACTGGAGCAGCTCTTCACAGAGAGTATGGCAGTACTTCTTCAATTGATAGACAAGGTTTGTCTGGAGAAAATTTTTTTGCAATGCTGAGAGGATATAGAGTGGAAAATTTTGAACACAAAACCCTTGCTCCTTTTGGATTTCCTGAGTTTTTCCACTGTGATCCTACCGTTTCTCCGAGTCTACATGCTGCTGCACAGATTTCCAGGGGAGAATTTGTCAGGATTTCTGGGTTGGATTATATGGATAGTGCCCTACTTATTGGTCGAGACAGGGAGAAATCTTTCAAGAGGAGACTTAAATCAGAAGCAGTAGAAACATCTCTGTTTAGAAAATTGCGAACAGTTAAAAGTGAGCATGAAACTTTTAAGTTTTCATCAGACCTGGATGATAGGCTTGACAGAAATGTTCGTTCTTGGAACTGTCAGAAATGTTTTGCACATTATGATGTTCAGAGCGTTTTGTTTAACATAAATGAAGCAATGGCTACCAGAGTAAATGTAGGAAAAAGAAAAAATATCACCACTGGGGCTTCAGCTGCGTCACAAACTCAGATGCCAGCAGGCCAGACTGGAAACTGTGAATCCCCTTTGGGAAGCAAAGAGGACCTCAATTCTAAAGAGAATTTAGATGCTGATGAGGGTGATGGGAAAAGCAACGACTTAGTACTGAGTTGCCCTTACTTCAGGAATGAAACTGGTGGGGAAGGAGATAGACGGATTGCACTTTCTAGGGCAAATTCAGCGTCTTTTTCTTCAGGTGAAAGTTGTTCTTTTGAGTCCTCTCTGAGTTCCCATTGCACAAATGCTGGTGTTTCAGTACTGGAAGTACCAAGAGAAAACCAGTCCATTCACAGAGAGAAAGTGAAGCGTTACATCATAGAACACATTGATCTTGGAGCGTATTATTACCGCAAGTTCTTCTATGGAAAAGGTAAATTTTTCTAATGCAACTGTTATGATGTATCCATGCATTAAATTTAAGTTCTTTAGTAAAGATTATTTTTTTGTTTTCATTCTTCTCTATAGAGAGACCTCGGTATTCCAGAGAATCCTGAGACTCTTTATTGAAATTAAGCCTGTTATTTTTGCAAAGCAGTGGGTTATGTATAGTTATGCAATACCTGTGTGAGTTCATTAAGTGATTTAATGAAAGGTCATATGAAATAGCACATAAGCTAGCTTCTCCAACCCAAACTTCTTGATTAGCAGGAGAAAAAGATGTTATTTGTATCCAGTAAATGCATTGGAAATACTGATGCTCAGAGTGAAAATAATGATTTCCTAAAAGGTGACTTCAAAAGAGAAAGTTTTATTATTGAGGCTTCTGACTCTCTTCTAGATTCAGCTGTCTTCAAGTGTATCTTGAGGCCTTTCATATTGCATGCACATGTACATACTCCTTAAATAGAGAGCTTCTGATGTTGTTTAGTTTTTCAACTTAAAGAAAGATGTCTTATGCCTTTCTCCTAGCCTTATGCCTCTTTCTTTTAGGATGTGTTCAGTCTGCACACGTGCCAGGATACTCTTGTCAGCAGAGTAATTATCTTGGCTTTAATCATTATTCAGATAAACTGTTTCCACGGTTTGATCAGCTTTGATAGTCTGTGTTCAGTACTGGCTTGTGCATTGTGGATGAAATCCACACTGAAATCTGTGGGAGAACTCCAAAATACCTGTCTCTGTCCTTTCTGTATTATGAATTACAGCTACATCTTACTGCTTTTATTAAAATAAAAGAAAAAGTCTGTTTCTTTTTTTTAAAAGAAACTGTTACAGCCTGATTCTTCTTGTTCTTGAAATCATACTTCCTCTGCTTTCTAGCTATATTTGAACATCAGGAAATAAGCACAGTACTGTTACTTCTTCCTCCTGTAATGCTTTAAAAGAGACTCAAAAGAGGGGCCAGTACAGTGCGGATCATAACATAATAGACACTGAAAACATATTAGCTGTAAAAAAAACTATTTAAAAGGCAAGGAAGAGAGGAATCTGGATCTGTGATGGAAGAGGAAGAAAAAGACCCACAGCTGAGCAAGGAATGGGCAGTAAATTCACAGGTTCAAAATGGATTTCAAGCTAGACAGGTTGTAAATTATATAAAAAGTGTTGAGGGAGTCAGAGTGCAAGAGAATGAAGGGAAGCTTTTAACAAAAGGGTGGCACATTTTTGAGGGGCAGAGAGAAGAAAAGATTGACATTCTCAAAAAAGAAAGGAAGACTGTCAGTAGACAAAGGTGGTGGCAGGATGGGCAGGGGGAAAGGGGAGACAAGAATTAAGCCAGATGAAAGAGGACTTGTTTGTGAAGTGCTTTGATCTTGGGTGAGTTACAAGTGCTGAAGTGTGGAACACTTCTGTGAAGAAAAATCTTGTCAGAGAAATTATAAAAAGAAAATGCAGATGCCTACTCAAAGCCACTTTAAATACTGTATTATAAACAAACCTAATGACCTTTCTGGAAAATTGATGTGAATGTAACTCTGTTCTGAAATAGTATCAGAGTTTCTCAAGAATTTTATCCCACACAGTATAACACTAGGAAAGTTGAATTGTTACTAATTGTTCTCTAGATAGAGTTCTTCAAAAGTAAATATGGTGTTTTATATCCTGTAATATCATTTATATCATTTAATATCCTGTAATGAATTGTTACCTTCTCACCTTTACAATGACATGTAAGCCATGGCCTGTCGTGCATTATCTTTTTATAGAGCTGTAACAGAAGCTGTGTGAGAGAAATCTGTATTGAATGGCTTTTACCATGCAGCAAGTCAGATCAAACAAGCTGATGAAACTAAAATGTTAATTTTTAATATCTACTATCTTAAGGTATCAAACACATAAGGGATTGCCACATTAATTCCAATTGAATACAGTTCTCACCTAAGCAAAACTTACTGTGGATAGAGGAAATAATGCAGACATTTTGTACTGGGCACCAAGATGTCATGCTGCTGGCCTGAACTTCCATATTGAAAAGAAAAATTGACATTTATGTTCATACTGGGTCTACGTGGTGCTCTTCCATGACAGTGAGCTCTCCTCGCTGTATTTGAGATTTAGTTGTGCAGCTTAATTTTACCAAAATCTTTGTGGAAGGATGAAATGGATTCAGTAAAGAGTAGTTACTTGTACATACTATCACTGATTTCTGTTGCCTTTAAGAAAATATATATGAAAAAGAAATAGCTTTTTGAACATTTGATTCTGTTCACAGTTTTATAATTGGCACTTGTCAGCATACCAGTTTTATTACAGTTTTAAGATGCATGGAAGAAACACCCTGGCATGTGTAGCACTAATTATTCCATTCCCTTTCAAGAAATATGAGATTTGGGATTCAGTGTTTTCTGAAATGAGTTGTAGTTTTATTCTGCATATTTATAAGCTTTGCGACTATTGTTAAAATCAAATCCAATGCAACTGATATAAAATATGTTTATTGAATATATCTTCAAAGTTTTCATTTGGGAATTGTAAAAGCTAGAATATGTTATTTTGTCACATTGTTTTGATTATCACTGATTTGCCCATTTCCCCTTGTGCAATTATCCTCATAATTCCTCAAGACTTGTTTATTGTTACCCTGCTTTTTATTTGAGGGATTCTTGCAACCATTTTATATTGCTGTGTCTATCTGCTGATATGAGATTGAAAAAATGTCCTAAAAGAAATGTACAGGCTTAGCAAGCTATTGGTATTAACTCCATTTTGTACAATTAAAACTTTTGTGTTAGAAGAAGAATTGACAATATATCTCAAAATGAAAAAGTAAAAATGACAAGTATTTTAGCATCTCTCTAGATCTCAGCTGGAAAATAGCACTTATTTTCTTCTTTTCTCCCCAGCTGGTTCTTTTAAACCAACATAAAAACATTTAAATGAGCTTAATGAGTTTGTACCTTTTGAAATTAAAAAAAAAAGAAGATGCCTGGAATTAAAAATGTTTTTCCCAAATCCCAGAATATCAGTAGCAATGCTATTCAATTTACTTCAGCTTCCTTACTTTTCTTTTCTGAAACTGGTTTATCTATTTTACTTTTAATGCATATCAATAGTGTGTCTGGGTTTGTATCTTTCGTGTTGTACAAGAAATTAGTAGGTATCTGCACACATTTGCTTTTTTCTGCTCAATAACACTGCAGTCAAGAAAATTAGTAACTGTGTAATACCCTTTTCTAGATTTACATCAAAATGAAAAGCTCTAGGCTCCTGAGTTTACCTTATGCCAAAGCCTGAATTATGCAGCTCTGGGGAGCTTTTATGATACTGAAGTGTTTGACCTCTGAACTTCTCTTTCTCACTTCCTCTCTTTATCTTCTCTGTGAAGTCCTGTTCCATTTGATAAAATTGCCCATTTAGACACAACGTTCTAGTTTAAGAACTGGGAAGTCCATAAGGTAAATTATTTATCCATGCAGGTAGAATTCTCAGACTTGGAAAGGAATGTAGTTGAAGACCATGAGATTATTTAATGCCTGTGCCTCTTTGATTCCAGATGTTCCTTCCAAAAAACATTGTAATGTGCTGATGCTCGTTTTCCTTCCACAAGGAGATGGATTAGAACCACCTACATACTTCACAGATAGATTTTTGAAAGACTACTGGAAGCTTAATTTAAACTTGATTTGAGAAATATGACTGTCTTTTATGTAGAGGTGATTTCATTCTTTTGTATTAATTCTGAGAGTATGGATAACTTCTTAGTGAAGGACATTTTGCAAAAAACTTCTTTACACATTTCTATAAATACATTACTTTAAAAAAAGTATAAAACTAGCTCAAAAATGCTAGGAAAATGTTTTTTTAATCTAGACAGTCTTTGAGGAGAAATAAGTCAATTAATTGTTACTTAAAATATGGGATTATAGCATAAATTGGATTGGAAGACATTTATGCAGGCCATCCAGTCTAATTCCCTCTTTAAAGTTCCCTTTAAATGTAGGCTCTGAATCGGTTACTCAAAACCTGTTTCTCTTTAGCTGTCCCTTTAGCTTTTACAGTATGTGAGGATGGAGGTTTCACAGTCTCTCTTGGAAACCTGTTTGTGTTAGATCCCCCCCACTCAGAGGCTGCACGTTGTGATGGTTGCATCTTGTTCTTTCGCTTTGTACCTTTGTACCTGTTTCTCCTTTCCCTACAACCTCCCATCAGCTAGTGAGATCCAGCAGTTATTTCCCCTGTTAATCTGCTCTTCTCCAGCTGCAAAAGCCCAGCCCCTCTCTTTTAGCCTTTCCTCACTTGTTATAGTCTCCAGCCCTCTAATTGTCTTCATAGTTGTCTGCTGGCCGTGTCCCACTCTGTCCAAAACCGGACACTTCTTCTTTTGTGGCCTTGAAAGAACATTATGCCTAAAGAGAAAGGCATAATGTTCTCCTGAACTGCTGCCAGAGTGTAGTTGCCCTTCCTCTCTGCTGGGAGTTTCTGCTGGGCAGCCTGTGCTTGCAGGTCCCCAGTCCTTTTCCATGGACAGGCTCCTGAGGCAGTGTGTTCCCAGCCTGTTTTGTGAGCTTGTTCTGTTCTACATGCATTTATTTCTGTGTTGGTCTTCATAAGGCTTTTTCAATCAATTTTCTTAGATTGTCAAAATGAGAGTTTGTTTTAAAGTGTCAGGTCGAAAGCTTCAAGTGGTTTAGGAGTTGCTTCACACGTGGCTCAGCTGTCACAGCTCAGCAGTATCTGCCTCCAGGGGAAGAGGAGAGTGGGAGGTGAAGCACAGACACCCTACAGCTGTAGGACTCTACCTGTGCTGTTTCTGTAAAACAGTGCCAAGTTTATGCACTTCAGTATCTGCCCTGTGCACATATTCCTGATTTGTTGAAAGCCTGCCAGTTACTCCCCTTCATCTGCTGCACCCATCTGCAGTCCTAATCTCCAATACATGAACCATTCTTTTAGAGCTTGGTCATGGACAACAACTCGTTGAAGATGCACTCCATTCCATCATTTAGATTGTGTAAAACCCTATTAAACAATAACACCTCCACTATCAAATTCTGATAAACATTTTAATACCTGGCCACTAATTGTAATTTGTATTACTGATCACAGTCCTTTAAGGTCAACTGTCCAGCTGGTTTCTGTCCACCTTGTAATTTGCATGTCCAAACCATGTCTTTTCAGTTTAGCTGCACAGATATTCTATGGGAGACTGTGAAAAGCACAGTACAAAGTGGGTGACATTCATTGCTCCTTCCTCATCCATAAAGCCAGTCACATCGCCACAGAAAACAACTGGATTGGTCATGCATGATTTGCATTTTTTAAATCTATGCAGGCTGTTTCCAAGTATCTTTTTGTCCTTCATGTGCCTGGAAATGTCTTCCATGAGAATTTGTTCCCTAATCTCCCTGGGAACTAAGGTTTATTGTGGCTGTTCTATGGCTTCCCAGACCCTCTTGCCTTTTTTTAAAGGTGACTGCAACTACTCACTGTGACCTTTCAAAGGTGCTAAGGAGGAGCCTCAACACAGGTCCTCTTTGGTCACATGGATTTGAGTGTGCCTGGTCTCCTTAAATTGTCTCTAATGTATGTGATCTTTCTCTTCAGCTGATAGTGCTTTACTCTCCCAGACTGGACCAGTTGCCTCAAGGATGAATTTAACTATTCATCAAACACTGAAGAATTACTAGACTCAATTTTCCCTTGTTGAGACTGGGTTTCTGCTTTGAATGTAAAGTTGTAAATAAGAATAAGAATAAATCTCATTTGTTTGAAGACTCATAGCCTTTTTTCCAAGATTATATGCAGATACAGTTTCTCCAAACTAATTTCCTACAGCATGAAGCAAAAAGATTAATTTAGTAGTAAAAAAGGGAAAAAAATATTTCGTAGTAGCAGCTTTTGCAGTAATTTAGAAGAGTGACCATTTTGTTCATCAAAATTAGTATTTGTGATTTATGTACTCATTGTACAGTTCAGAAGATCACCAGCTGGTGTATTCATAAACCTCATGGTTCAATTACAAATAATCTTTCTTTCTTGCTGCAGATTTTTTTTTTTTTTGAGATTTGGTCAAAAATTTCTGGGAGATTCATACTTTACTCTTGTCTCTTCATTTATTCCTGTGTAAAAGAACATCAGAACTACTTTGGAATAGATGAAAATCTTGGACCTGTAGCAGTCAGCATCCGGAGGGAAAAGGTTGAAGATGCTAAGGAGAAAGAAGGATCTCAGTTCAACTATCGTATAGTTTTCAGGACAAGTGAGGTAATGTTCATTCCATAATTCTGCAAAACAGTGGAAAAGTTGACTCAGAGCTTAGGATACTAGTAGTTTGTCTGGGGGTACATTGCTAACTTTGAAAATAAATCTCTTAACAGGAAAGGATTTTTCCTGTACCGTTAGTAAATGTAGTTGCTCCAGAAGAAAGTTTTCCTGTCCTGTACCGCATGAAATTTTTGTCTTTTTGAGTGAGCACCCAAAAGGAGTTAAGTTGGCTGAAGAGAGCTTCAAAGTGCAAGCAAGGGAACAGATGTTAACACAGTTAAAAGATAGATGTGGATCAGTTTGCTTGATGTTATGTTTCTGATGCTAGAAATGAAAGATTAAGAAACGTAGGGATAAAGGGAGCTGGGTAAAATATCAAAACTAGTATGATGACTTATTTGTATGTTTTTGTTTTGTTTCAAAATACTTTCTTAAAAGCTTTTTTGTGACTTGTTTCTATGTACTTCTACATGGATGATTTACAGAAGGAGTATTAATATATTAATAAAATAATGGTCTTATTTGAAAGAAGAATTTGCTTGTGGTTGTTGTGTGTGAAGTCTCATAACTTCTATTTCAAGCAATTTAACATCTCCTGCTAAATAATTTCTTCATCACAGCAACTACCTTAGATTTGTATGAAAACATACAATGTTATTATTGCAGCAAACAACTATAAATTTTCAGAATCCTTAGGACTACTGATTTTTATTTTGACTAGGATATAGAGAAGTGTTAGCTAGACCTTCTGATATCCCTGGCTGTTGTGCTTTTGCAAACAGATGTAAAAACAGAGGATATAGATATAATTTTTGTTTTCAGTCTAGTTTTTTTTATAGTCAAAGAGGGGTGCCCATGTATGTATATATGTGTGGAGAGGTCATCCAGGTGACCCAGTTCTAATAAATTACTCTCTTTTTGTCAAATCCAATGAAGATAAAGCAGCTTGGATTAAATGATAGGTGAATGGGTTAAGTGAAATTGCAGTTAGCTATAGCTTATCTCACGTGTCCAGCCTCACATTTGACTACTGTGTTTGCTAGGGTACTATGGCAAAATTAACTGTTTTTAGTTTACTAATGTCTTTAATACTTCCCCCCCCCACCCCAGAAAAGAAAGATTCTTAGTAATTGTAATAAATTGTTAGCATGCTTCATTATTTTCTTTAGGCAAAAAATGTATTTGTCACTTAGTGAAAGCTTGTCTCCTCTTTAAAAGTTATTTAGTAACATTTTTACTGGGTACAAAAAATAAAATGAGCATGTTTTTCTTTCCATTTCTATTCTCCTTGCTTTTCTTGAAACCTGAAGTTTTTGCCTCTAGGGTTTAGAGTATTAGGGTTAAAAGTATTTTGTGTGTTCTGCCTTTACTACAGCTCACTACACTTAGAGGAGCAATTTTAGAGGATGCTATACCCTCCACTGCTCGCCATGGCACGGCAAGAGGTCTACCTCTCAAAGAGGTGCTGGAGTATGTAATACCAGAGCTGAGCATCCAGTGCCTGAGACAGGCTTCCAACTCACCCAAAGTACCCGAGCAGCTGCTTAAACTGGATGAACAAGGGGTATGTAGCACGTGGCCTTCTTTTTCAAGACTATTCCTTAAATAAATAGAAGAAAAAAAACTGATTAAATATTTTTCAGACAGTGCTAATCAACATGGATCTGTAATGCAAACCATTCAGTTTCTTGGTTTTAGAGAAACTTGTCTATTTTCACTGACAAAATGAGGTTTACGGTTATTTTTTACAATACCATTCTATTATATTCTTGCTGTATTCTTACTAGAATAGAATACTTTTGTATTCATAGAACTGAAATTGTGATTGAGACTAATTAATCACCTGCATGGCAATAAAATATTCAAATGGCTTACATTTTAAGATAAAGTGGTGAGGTTTATTAGGTTCAAGAAAAGCGCATCTGCTTTATTCAAAGCTACTACTTAAATTTATGGTTTCTGAATATTATGTGAAGGACACTCTTATGGTGGTTTTTGAATCATGGTTTTAAAAAAAGGTCTATTTAAATTGTAGATTTTACTTTCTAGGTGAAAGTCGGTATCTATCTGTTGCAGTTCAATCCAATGTTTGAACCAGTTGATTATGATGGTGCTGTAGTTAATTTTTTATTGCTAACTCAGTTTCTAATATAGTGATTGCATCTAATGTGTCTACCAGCGTTCCTGTCTTTCCTTGTGACTATAACAATTGCTTGAAACAAAGCACATGTTGCCAGAGTGTTGGGGGTTTACTTTTTTTGTTGTGAGATAGGATTAAAAGGAAAGAAAGCAAAGCAGATTCAAACTTGAAAACATACAAATAAAACTTTATTAATGGAGTTAAAGGGGAAAATAATAATAATATGATAATCAGAATAAAATTTTAGACCTTTCCTTTTTTACTGACAATGCAAAGATAAAGCCCACGACTTTTAGTCAGTTTACTACCTTTAAAAACAGAATTAACTTCAATTCACCTGGGAAGATGAGTTTCTCTTGTTGTGCTATGGAGACTTTTTCCACAAGAAAACAGGTTCTCTTGTGGCTTTGTCACAAACAAAGTTGAACTGAAAATAGCCGTCCGGAAAATAAAAATTATGTTGTAGTGGCAAAGCATTTCTCTTGTTTTGCAGTTTTTATACAACTGCTTTCATAGACTACATCAACTACTGGGATGTTATTTTTAAGAATGAGCTATTTTAGTATACAACAGGTGTTTTTTCCTGTATCTCTAGAAACAAAAGGTCTCCTTACTATCATTTTCATTCCTCTCATTTCTCCTCAAATCACAGTAATATCTATTTGTTTCAACTACTAATATTCCTACTCACAGTTGTACAAACAATTGCTGCTTTCCCCCGATACATTTCTATATGTCACAGAGAAATTAAACAAAGTCTGATATATCAAATATGTATATCTTTACCATAGATTTACAAAAGAATTGAAATCTAAGTTCAAAACATTCTCTTCAATCCTTCCCTTTAAAATCAAACTTCTTTCTTACTGATCTCAAGAGTTAAGTTTTATCATTGATTGAAACAGTTTTTATAGAGTCTTACAGTGTTGAAAGGTTAACTTAATCCGAATTCTGTACTGGGAATGTAACTTGCTGTGTCCCTCTGCAGCCACGTGGTCTCTGTTAGCATCATGTCAACCTCATCCTCCTGAAGTACCGAGACTGAGGAAAATAAAACTGCAGCTGATGTTTTTGTCCTTTCTTTACCTGCAGTAAAGTTGGTTTAAAGTAGCTGAGCAGACAGAGTTCATTGTGAGCCATGCGGGAGGGGCTGTGGCTGTTTGGCCCCATCCTGGCTGCTGTGATCATCGGTCATGTGGCTGCTCTTTGTCTCAGAGCTGCTCTTGGGTTTGGGGCTTGTGGGCTGTCTAGTGAGAGGCTTGGCAACCCTCCCACCACCCCTCCAGGAACAGGAAAATCTCAGCTGGGCCAGGGAGATCAGATCAGCCCAGACCTGGCCACTCTGGGCCAAGCAGGCCCTGCTCAGCCTGGGCTCACCATCTCCTTCCAAGGCTGGAAGTGAAGTGAGTCCCCCTCCACTTTTTTTTTTGTTTCAAGAATGTGTCTTTACAAAAAACGTAGCAACCTCATTGGTTCTTCCAAACAATGCTAACCTACGACACAGAGGAGCAGAACTGGCTTTTTTTGAATGGATTGTTGAGCTATCTTTTATATGTTAATTTTACTACTTTTGTACACTGGTGTTTGAGGATGGTGTTAATTTTACTGAATGTTTTTATTTTCTTCTGCGTTAGTTTTTCTGGTAAAACAATACAGGGAAATCAGAGGCACTGAATTCTGAATCTAAAACAATACAGGGAAATCAGAGGCACTGAATTCTGAATCTAAGAGTTCCTGATGTGTTCTTGCTTTATGCTGTTTGAGCTTCAGAGTGAGTTTAGGTTAATCTAGTAAATAGTATTCACTCTCAGAGGGGCAGTATGTTCAAGGCAGTATTGAGTATGACTGTGTTTGATCTGATCTGAATACTTCCCAAACTCACTAACAGCATTTCCAAAAGATTGGAAATAGAGAATATCCATTGAACTGACCAAAGTGATTCTTTAATCATTATCTCATTTGGAGAAACAGCTTGTTGTTACATGATAAATAGTCTGTGCAAAAATTTGACAACATGCCAAGATTCAGTAGTGAGTGATTCTGACAAGAACATAATCATTTTGAGTCAGGAAGGGCTGCTATGCACCTTCAATACATATCACACATCCAAGTAGCCAAATGAGTTTAGAAGCTTTTCTGTGGTGTCACGTTACTGAATTGTTCTCAGTGTAAAATATAGCTAAATGTAAAATTTCTGAATTAGAAATAATGAAATCAGAACCACTTCTGCAATTATTTACTTTAGAAGACTTGAATAAGCATGTGGTACCATTTCAAAACTGGCAAACTTTATCAGTTTTAAATATTCTGATAGTTCTTCGTGCCAGTTAAATGCATGACATAAGAAGATCCTGCCAAAGCTCATTGAGTTATTTCTCTTTCAGGCACTGACATTCAAAATGTACCTTGGTCTCTGCATCAGCACAGCCACCATGATCTTGACTGAGAGCTCTTTTACTTGGGTCTTCCAATTTCATAATTGTGAAGGGTTCTAGCACAGGGGAAGGAAGTTCAGATTACTGCAAATGAGCTTGCAGCTTGTTTTGCAATAGTAATTTTTTGTAGCATTGACTTTGTTCAAAACTGTGTGGCATTCACAGTTGCTTGTCTGTTCACAAAGTCAAATCCTAGGATCAGTTCATGTCTTGGGCTAGTGAGTCTCAGATCCTCATTTTCATTGTCTCTTAGCTCAATGTTTAAACTGAGATGTTAGATTGTTCTTTAAAATAGGTGTATAATTCATTCCTGTTTGGAATATTACTGATATTCATGAACAAATGCAGGAATGATTGGCATCTGCAGAATGAAAACGTGTGACGAGATGGAATATTTTGCCCAGGTGCCTCTTTACTCTTGGTTCTTGTCCCTGTTTTTGATGGCTCAATTTAGCATGTAACTTCTCTACTTGTCAATTCTAATGTGAAGTGAAGGAAATCAATGTAAATCCCCTGTGATTTAAGTTAAACTGTTTGACACGGGGCTGGTGTAGAGGTGACAGTACGGTCACCATCATTTAAAGTCTCTGCTGGGATGTGTGAAGTAACAGCACTGCTTCCTGTAATCTAATGTTCATAGGAATTTCCTCCATGAATTGTTCATGGTAGCTTTCTTCTGAATAAAGAAGTCATCACTGTGCAACCTGGAACCTTGCACTCTGGATGGGGATAGCACCCAATGCCAGTCAAAAGGAAATGACAGGAGCAAACCAGTATCGTCACCCTGCCCTGCTCCAGATTTCATTGCTCTGACTCGGGCAGCTCCTACACTGCAACCGTAACCCAGAATCCCCTTTTATCTCAAATGGTCATCCATCCCATTCCACATCAAACATTCAGCTTCTGGCTCTTCTGTGTTCTAGGCTGGTGTCCTGGTTTAAGGCAAATTTGGGAGAGGGAAAGAAAGGGAACAAAAAACAAACTTTTAGATGGACCACTTCTCTCCTTAGTTGAATCGGGATAGGAAAAAATTTCCTTGGTAGAAAGTGGAAAAAGTTGTTTATTTAACAGATAAAACACTCCCCAGCCTAACAAATGAAGGAACAACACTGAACAACAAAAAACCTCTCGCCACTCTGCAGAGATGCCAGAAAGTCTCTCTCGTGGCTGTAGCTCGGCTCAGTTGCTGTCGGTTCCTCTGGTGGAAAGGCCGGGCCCAGGCCAGGCCTGGTGGCCAAGGGCTGAGCTCCTGGGGCCCTTTTGGGTGTTTAGTCCAGAGCAGGTTCAAACAGTTTCAAGAAAAGGAAAAAAAAAACGCAGTTCGGAGAACTTCTCTGCTTCGACTAGCAAAAAAAACTAACAAAAAGCAAAGGAGAGCTCTCTTCTGCTGCCCACACTGCCGACCACACCGCCGTCTGTGTCTGTAGGAAAGCCGAAGACTCTTATCTTTCTGTTTTGAAAACAACTGCCTCAGACATTCCAGGGTGCTTCTTTCACTCTCAAATCCAATTTTTAAAAGTACAACACTTATTTCTGAGCTAAACAGATGAATGGAGATACAATTTAACATCAACCCAAGACAGCTGGCTGGGTGAAATCTTGTTCCTTACTCCTGTCCTTACTAAGCCAGTCCTTTGCACCCAGCTGTGCTCTGGTCAATGGCATTCTGCCAGAGCAGGTTCCACGAGGGCTCACCCCTACACAAAGCCTTTATCTCCTTACAACTAAGGGGAAGCAGGCTTCTGTTGTCACCTTTGTTATAAGAAACACATCCAGCCTTTGCATAACATGCATTTTGGACACTAATCCTGGAGTTTGATTAAGCGAGGTGTCCAGCTGGAGAGTTGATTTGAGTCATGAATATAGATGAACGTCTGAAGGCAATCAGGTGTGACTGATGGTCTCTGTCAGTTTGTGAAGCTCTAGAAGGTGTTGGTTAAGAATTATAGAACTAATCCATCCACGTGGAGATTTCCGCTTTGGCAGCTTAAGTGTGCATAGAAGAAGCTAAGAAGAAAATGGTCTGCTCAAGAAGTGATGATCTCTCTTTATACCTAATGTTATATAGTTTTTGTACTTCATTTTTGAATAGATGTGATTTGTCAGTTTAATGTTCCATAACTGAGAATTTGTTTAACAAAACTGTTTGACTGCAACCTGATTTCTTGTTTTAAGTATACTTTTAAAAATGGCAAATAGTTTTTAACAGTGCATGATTTTATGAGGAAGGCAAAAGATTACATATAATACAAATTACTGTTCTGAGGGCTTATTTTAACTGAACTACAGTGAACTTTAAAGGGTAAAAATGAGGGACAGTAAACTCACCTTCTTTTAAATCTGAGAAAAAAGACCAATATACAAATACTGCCAATTAATTTTTTTTCATACTGTAACATGAATTAGAGTGTGCTTTTATAGATAACGAAGTAAAAAGTCTTTGTACTGCATTTATCTGTGTTTGAATAGTGCCAATCCAGTTTTCTTTCAAGAGTTGGAGGCTTTCTTTTGTGGGTTGTTCTGTTTGTTTGTTTTCGTTCTGTGGCGACTGAATTTCCCAAATCAGAACACTTATTTTTTCACTTTAAAATGCCTTCTGTCAGGGTGCATGAAAGTGTTATATTTTAATTGTTAATATTTATTCTAGTATTGACTTTCCTTTGCTTCTGTAAATTTTCTTTTTTTATTTAATTTTTAATTTCAGCTGAGTTTTCAACATAAGATTGGTATCCTTTACTGCAAAGCAGGCCAAAGCACAGAAGAGGAAATGTATAACAATGAGATGGCAGGACCAGCTTTTGAAGAGTTCCTTGATCTTCTGGGCCAGAGAGTACGGCTAAAGGGATTCAGTAAATACAGGGCTCAGCTAGATAATAAAAGTAAGTTGTGTTTCAAGCTGCAGGAGAAAGGGTAATTATCCAGCTGATCTTCTGTAAATTGTGTTGTCTTTTCATGCTTTCATCTTTGGGTTTTGAGTAGTAAGATTATATGGTAAATGAGGAAGATGAAGCATATGGTAAGAGCATGTGTCAAATCTTTTCTGAAGATAATTTACTTTTTCTATAGCATTAGTACAACTGAAAATCGAAGGAATTAATTTCATTTGTTTTCATTTAATTAAAGTCATACTACATGAGTAATATTTCCCCAGGTACTCTTTAGCATCTTATTCTTTCAAAGGCAATAAAAATGTATTTGAAACATGTATTTCAAAATATGGAGTAATTTCCCTTATTTCAGCTAAACTTACATGCATACTTTAACCCAACACACAGGAGCAGTCAAGTTTCCTGGTTTCTCATATGCACAGTAAGCGTGTCATCATTTGTCACCTGATAATTATTAATCTGCCTCAACTCTGTCTTAGTACTGCCATTTCCTCAGGCCTTTCAGTTTCCCTAAGTGCAGTAGTATAAAAATTTAATTGTAAAAATTGGTTGGATTTTGTAGCAAAATAGGAACTTAAGTATTACTGTTAAAAAAAAAGTTTTAAACAGTTTAAAAAGTTTCAAAGTTTTAAAATTAAGACTCTTCTTTATTAGCACTGTTTTCACTGCCCTTAAATTTAACTTAAATTCATTCTTACTTTAATGATGTTTTAGAAGGATTTTGACAGATGATCATATGAGCTGTGATCTAAGGATATCTAGTTATTCATCTGCTTCATTTTAACATAGTGTCAACCTAGTATAAGCACCACATTTATACATTTATTTTCAATAACATTATTGCTTGTTTCCCTTTAATAATTCAAGCTTTTTAGAGACTATTGCGTTGTATTTCAGTTCAAAATAATAACAAATCATTTTTAAAATTAATTTGTCGAAATACATATTAACATGCTGTGGATGTCAGACTTCTGGAATGAATTGATAAATAGGGGTGAAAACTTGAAAGGAGTAAGGAGTGTTTAGGCTTTCCTTTTTTTTCCCCAATCAGAGCATGACTGAATGTCACCTAGTAAGTTGCACATATGAAAATAAATGCTGGTCTGTCAGCAAATTCAGTTTTTGTATTTGCTGTGCTTCAGTATGAACTTACATTGCTGATCAGCACTGTGTGTGTATCAGTCAGTAACATGATTTTAATGTTTTACAAAGTCTGTGTGCCATTAACTATATTGTCCTGTCATAGTGTGTTCTCATAGTTTGCATCAGGCAGAATGGAATTAAGAATTTAAAAAGATAGAGTCTTCAGTATTATATAGAATATAAAGTATTGGCTTAAGTATCCCGTTTTTGTTATACTTGTTTTTAAATATAGCGACGCAAAAAGTGTTACTGTGTCGAAATTAGACTTAGATTATACATTGTTCTGACTGCAGGTTCAGAGGAGTGTAATTAGTCTTTTTGGTAGATGCAATGTTTCAGTAATAAATCTTGCTTAGTTCTTGTAGGAGTCAAATTTATTAAGTTTTTTTATTCTCAAATGCTTGACTAGCTGTGAGGTTTTTCTCTAAAAAGTTCTCTTTTTAAAATCTGTCTGTTTTTAAAAATTATTTATTTAATATTTGGATAAGTAATTGGTCCATTTCATATGTTACAGAGAAACTAGAATGTTGTGATGGGTTGCCCTGTCTGGCAAATAAGCCCCCACCTCTCACGTGCTCAACCCTGTTAAAGAGTGTACTGAATGATATTTATTCCTGTAGATAACATAAAATTATGTTGAAAAACAAATGAACATGGAAAAAGGGAAGAAAAATTGGTGGTTGTCTCAATAGAGTTAAACATTAAACTTTTTAAAAATTCATTGTACTTAAATAATCTGTTCAAATTCAAGTAAAGGGAAAGAAAGGATTAATTGGCGACTACAGTGTAAAACTCATTTACTGTAAACGTCACAAAATGCTAACTATTAAACTTTGTAAGTAAAATAAAACATTAATTAATATCATAAATTAAATTTATTTTATAATTGTTAGATATATGTATTATGCACAAGTTTTATGTTTAAAAAGTGTCTGATCTGCAACATGTGTTCTAATGTTAGATTTGAAATAGCCCGTTCACTTTTGGTAAAATATGGGTTTAGTCAATTGTCCTTATTAATGTTTAAATAATGAAAATGCATATTATATAATACTACACTCAAGTAGCTAAGTGTTTTCATTTTTTTCACGAAATGCCAATATATTTTAAAATAGTTTATTTAGGTCTGAGAGACACCAAACTCTTTGGATTTTTTGTGCAGGACCCCTCTGTCATAATACAAAAATTAAGGCTAGATTTTTAGCTGATGGAAACTGGTTTTGTTCAATTGTAAAAAAGAGATAAGTTGCTTAAATAGATTTAAATCACAGCATGCAGAGCAGTAAGCTAAAAAGTAGTCTGAATGTTCTAATTTACTGACATTTTTGCGATTAAATTAATTTTCAGCTGATTCAACAGGAACTCATTCCCTCTATACTACCTATAAAGATTATGAATTAATGTTTCATGTATCAACAATGCTTCCATATATGCCCAGTAACAGGCAACAGGTATGTTTTTTTAGCTTTTCATTGTGATTTTACATTATAAATGTTTGACATTGAGTATTGGGGTTTTTAGTAGTATTGGTTGAAAATGGAATTGTTTTAAAATTACTCAGTTATAGTTATTTTCTTGAAATGTTGTAAGACATTCGAAATCTTGTACGATTTTTATACTGTATAGTTCAGGAACTTATCCCATGTATCCTATTTCATTATATTATTAAATGGCAATATTGCCTCTGGTGAATGAATTATTTTCAGTTTGGACTGAATTTGCATCTTATGTATGTTTTAAACATGGGATGGAATGAATCTTGAAAACAGTCTTATGGTTAAAATGTGCATGTAATAAGATTTTTTGAAACTATTCCACTTATCCTTGTATTACAGATCTTAAAATGCTTATTAATGTGTGAGCTTAGTAATAATTTTAAACTGCATCCTTCAAGGTGTCTGTAAAAACAGAAAATTTCAAGATATTTTTCTTATTTCTAGAGAATTCCCTTTGCTTATATAATAATTCAGAATGTCTTCAAAGCATTAAGGATGGCTAAAAACCAGCACAGCATCCAAAGTGTGCGGTGCACCAGTAAGGTTACTCTGTCTTGCCTGTCTAAGATATTTTTGTGACTTAATTAAAACATACAAGCACATTTGGTATAATATATCAGTATCAATGCTTAAAAGAAAAGCACTAGAATTGCTCACAGATCAGACTGGTGGTAGTTTGTAACTTAATGTGCAACTACTCTGTGTTCTTCCAGGTATGCAGAAGTAAGTGTTGATTTTTTTAGTTAGTTTTGGAATATCCTTGCCTTGCCATTCAAGTTACAATCCTTTCAGCCATTGTGGAAGGTTGTCATGAAATAAGGATGCTGTATCTCACTTGGGTTTTGAACAGCACGCAAAAGAGGCTTACTGATTGATTGTGGAACCATATGGGAGTTGTATCATTCATGTCTATCCTATCAGTAAGTCTTGTGTGAGCAGAAAGAGATGTGTCAAGGCAGCAACAAAAAGATAAAAGTACTGAAATTCTTCAGAAGGGATAAATCAAAATAGTAATGAAAGAAAGTATATCATGTTATGTGTTTTAAATAATCAGTGCATGGAGCTCTGAACAGTTTGAAAAGCTGTTTCAAGTGAACGGTTAAGACATTACACTTAGGATTTAGATGTGGTTAAAAGAAACTAAATTAGGAATCTAAACTTTTCACCGTGTGAATAACACAAAGTTTAGATTACTCACTTCCTAAAATGTGTGGCTTTAAGGAGACAAAATGTTCAGCTACATCAGACGCTCAACTGTGGCATAGCTAGTAATCAAAGGATTGGATCTTCATCACTGGTTTCAGGTTTTTCTGCTTCTCTAAACTTTCAGTTGCATCTTTTTACAAAACAGGTTTAATTTAGTAAATGCACTAGGAGTTGTTCTGTCTGCAATCTAACAATCTTTGACTAGAAATACATGTAAATAGGGAAAACTGTACTCTATTAAGATGATATAGTACACTGAATGAGCTTGCCTTAAAAGATCAAAATTAATATTTTCTTAGCAAATCACAGGCACTGACAGTAAACATGGCCTTACTTGGAGTTTATTACTTTTGTTGTCTTTCGTGAATTTTCCTTGTTTGTGAGAACAGGATATCCTCTTGCCATGATCCACTTATTTTCATAGTTTTTTGCTGTTTGTCTGTCAGCTTCACTGCTCTGTTGCTCAGCCACCCCCTATTACTGTCCTTTCACTTCTTCCTGTGCCTTCTTTTCATTCTTATCAATCCCTTTTGTGTCTTTCTTTATAGTCAGGTCCTGATTCTTGTGTACAGCAAAATCTTTCAATTCTAACTCCATGGTTTTCCCTAGCAACAAGCACTCCTTTCCACAGTGTTTTAGCAAGCTCTCATCATTGTCCCTTTAAAAGGTTCAATATTTAGCAGAAGCACTATATTGTTATTGGCTTTCTTGGGATCAAAATAATGTGGCAGTTTTCCAAGTTCAAGCAGTATGCCTATCTGAAGACCCACCACATTATTTTTCAGGTGATGAGATCTATCAGTGTTTGCACAGTATGTACACTGTCTTAATGAAATGTGACAAGTGCACTCAAATTACTAGAATTTAGCCAGCCTTAATGTACAAAACAGATCTATAATAACTGTTTGTTTGTTTTATTTTTTTTCTCTTACTATTTAGTTCCAAAATACATAATGAAGTCTCTTCAGGGTTTGGCTCACTGCATACTCAAGTAAGGGGAAGTTAGAGACCATGGTAAATTTCCTGCTAGGTTATGTTAGGAATGCAGCCCTCCCATTCTATAGTTATTTTCTGCTAGC
This sequence comes from Thryothorus ludovicianus, assembly GCA_013397245.1. Taxonomy (NCBI): domain Eukaryota; kingdom Metazoa; phylum Chordata; class Aves; order Passeriformes; family Certhiidae; genus Thryothorus; species Thryothorus ludovicianus. The sequence continues at coordinate 472,948 of VZTB01014992.1, read as the reverse complement.
TTTATTTGTATACTGGTTGAGGCTGTTGCATCCCTTCCCCATGTCCCTCGTTTGGTAATGACTGGGCAAGGTATTCAGTCACTCCTCCTAATCTATGACAGTGACCTTCAGTGAGCATTGCTTCTGTTCCAAATACCTGTGAGCCAAAAATAGGCTGCGCCAGAACTGTTTGTTGCTTCTTCCAGGATATAACTACGCCCTGCTTGGTCCCTGATCAGGACATTCCTCTAGTTTTAGAACCAGCAGGAGATCCAAAGAGCAAGGTAATTTTTATTTTGGCTGCAACATGGGCTGAGAACTTTCAAGTCAGCTGCTCCTTCCCTAGGATGGAGAAGACAACCAGCCCTGGTATGGCCAGTTCCTTTCCCTTTACTGGCCTTTTCTTCAAAGCAGTTCAAGGCTTTCCCCCTTAAACTTTACCTTTGCAATGTCCCTTTCCAAATCATTCCCTTGCAAGTTTCCTATTCACACATTTGTAGTCTGCTTGTGTACACAAGCAGATCAGACCTGATTAATCCAAATCTTTTCAAATACTCAGTTTTCACCTGGTTTAATAAAAACTTAAAAATGAAACAGATATGCAATAATGAAATAAGCTTGTTGCATTTAACTACTGTTAAAATAGTTGGCTAACAAGATCTGTGGTTATACCAAACTCAGTTGATCAGATCTTTTGGAAGAGCTTTTGCCATTCATTTCTGGTTTTGGTACTGGCTAAGAACACTAATTGAAAATAAAACTTTTGAAACCACTTATTTTAGAAATGTACTAAAATAAGTTTGGAATTTTTCTTATTTGACTCTTAACACTTCATCATTTAATTGAATGAAGAGTGTATTTCACTGCTATTTCAACAGGAATTCCTTGTTGTTTTGCAATTTGACAAAAGCGATTAATCCTACAGAAGTGGGTAGATTTTTAAGACTGAGCACAAGCTGTTAATATGCTAACTTTTAAGACAGTTTTTTCCTTCGAGATGCATATCTGAAAATCAAGAATTGAGTCACTAAAATCTGAGAATTAATGTAGTAACTATCATTTAGTGCGAATAATTTTAATCTAATGTATTCTGCTTTTCTAACATATCTTCTTGACTGGACTCCTGTTTGTGTTTCTTGTATGCTTGCATAACACTTCACTGATCTCCTTTTGGCAGCCTATCATACTTAATTAGGTTTATTTTCAAATTCTAACATGGCAATGATGCCTCCTTACTGCAAGTAATTCTCTGTAATCTCTGCACCCAGTTGAGAGTTCCTGTTGTGCTCAACATTGACATGAGATTCTTTGGAGTATGTTAGAAAGGCAGATTAAAAAAAAAAAATTGTACAACATCCAAAAAACCCCCAAACCTAAGCAGACCTCAAAATGGGAGAGGAAGGGGAAACTGAGAACCTGAAAAGAACACCCAAACAAACTAGGAGGTAAAAGTTGGGAGGAAAAATCTAGGCTTTAGAGTGGGAAGTAGAAAAGGATTTCTTATAGATCATTTTGCTGAGTTCCGGTTTCCTTCAATTCCTTTTTCATTTTCAGTATGCTATCCTTATCTTACATTTCCCAGAGAGGTATGTGTTCCCTCCTTCTTCTCCATTCAATACTTTATTCTTTTCCTGTTCCTTTATCCTATCCAGAGCACTTCTTTCCATGTTCCAGATCACCCCAATTTAATTCTCCCACCTTTAGAAGTTCTTTGCATTATGATCCTCTGTGCACAGCCACAACTGTGCTTTGCCTTTTGCATTGTGTTGAAGTTGACTGACCACATATGCATGACAACAATTTATAAGTATTACACTGGTTTTATTTTACATTGAAGAAGTCACTAAGATCTCTACAGTCTTGGTAAGGTTCTTAAAAATAATGACCTGTCTTCCTATTTCCGTTTTAGTGTCTTGTAGAGGTTTCTGCTCTTGAAAAGTATCCTAGGGATAGGATATGGTAATTGCCATACTTTTAAAAAGTCTTTGCTAGTAAAATGTCAAACATTTCTAAAACTTACCTCCAATTAAGTGAATGCTGTTCTTGCTTATGCTATGTATGATGGCTAGCAGAACCTCCTAAAGGGGTCTACAAAAGCAAAAAATGTTCTTGAAAACAGTGATTGTCTTGAAAATTAAATATACCTTTAAAGAGGATTGCATTCTCATTTTTATAATTTACTCTATGGAAATGTATAGGCATGAACCACTGTAGCAAGAGGAAGTAATTGGGCACTTAGTGCTGTAACAAGGGCAGAAATTAATCACCTTGTACCTCATAATTGAAGGTTGCTTACAAATTTAACTGAGTTGTAAATTCCAATCTGTGAGATAGTAATAACTTCTAAACAGTAACTTATACTACCCTACTATGATCTGATTGTATGGCTCAATAGATGAGCAAATTAAAGTATACCTGACACTTAGTTCTGTGGTCAGTTCCTCAGAGTGTACTTCTGTATGCAACAGTGGATCTTAAATGGCTCAAATAACCAGTTATTTTCATTTTAGTCTTAAAAACCTGAAAACTTGACTGAGCCACACAATTTAATACTGTTTTCTGTTCCTATGTCTGTTTTCAAGTTTCATAAGAAGTCTTACTTCTTTATCTGTATCCAGGATTTTATGTTTAAAATGATATAGATATACTTAGTGCTTTAAAATTGTGGGTTTGGCCCTTCTGACTACCTTTAAAATACCATATTTTATGTGATTTTAAGGGCTATAATGAAACATACTTAGGAGTTCTAGGCTTTAGCATGTTCAACTTTGCTTTTTATTGTTGGTAGCTGAAATACTAACTTTTAGTTGAACTGGAAAAATGCAACAGAATACTCTAATTAGAAAGATTCTGTTCTGTGAAATCACCTAGAAAATTTTTTATTTGCTCTATCATAAAGTTTTCAGGTAAATTTATTCATAAATCCTTTTTATTTACATATGAACTAAGGTACAATTTTAAGTGTCTCTATGCTATTAGTTGACAATACAATATCTTTGGCAGACTTTGGGTAAATATTTTAAATGCAGCACCTGGTAGACTGCATTTTTTGTCTGTTAATATACAAAATTTGAAAGTGACAATATTCATCCATGAGGAAAGTGAGCATCATTTTACTGTGTTAATTTGTTGGGTTTTTTTGGGAGGAAGAGTAGTAGTCCCTTATTCCTGGATGTGTTTTTGTAATTTTTACTAAATTTTAGCCTGTAACAAAGATTTATTACTTTAAATTAGTTCTTTAAAATATTTTGATGATAAAAGCTACTGATTACAACAAATTTTTAATTAAAGCATTCCTAATAGCTGATGTTTCTCTGTGAGTCTTGGTTCTGTTCCTCAACTATGCAGTCATTAACATTTTTGGTGGATGTTCATGATAATTTTTTTTTAAAATTAATATCATAATATTAAGGACAATTTAATAGTATTGTGACATGGAAAAGTAAGTTTTATTGAGACATAGAAGGAATATTTTTAATACAGAGATAAATATTACACCGTAAAGAGGGAATGGATGTACAGTTCTCTGGATAGGGAGAAATGTCAAGTGATGCAACATTTTTTTATTACTGAAGTGATGCATTAGTAAGAATAAGAGAAGTACATTTTTATCATAGAATAAAATATAGCAGAAACTATGGAGAACTAGTGTGGATATGTGAGAAAATTCACTAGTATTTTTGTGAACTTAGCCCAATTTCCTTTCCCTTTATTTTTGCAGTTTTGGTATCCTTTACATGTTGGTATCCATGAAAAAAGAAAAGTTATTTCGGAAAAATAATGCTTTATTTGTACTGGTTTGACTTGTTTGGGGTTTTTTTTTCCTAAGATGATGAATTTGTGATTTTTGAATTTTTTTTTAATAACTAATTTTTCAATGCATGTTTCTTGTCTAGCTGCTAAGGAAAAGGCATATAGGAAATGACATAGTTACCATTGTCTTCCAAGAGCCAGGAGCACTTCCTTTTACTCCAAAAAATATTCGTTCCCACTTTCAACATGTATTTGTCATTGTCAAAGTGCATAACCCTTGCACTGAAAACGTGTGTTATAGGTGAGTAGAGCCTTAATGACTATTTTTGTTGTGAAGACTACAATGCAACTGTGTTTTCTAGATGTTTTGTATTTCTTATAGATATTTTGTGCTCAACTTTTAAAATTTCTGCTGCACTTCCTGTGAATTTGAAACCCCAGTGTCCCCCATAGAGTTATGGAGCACAGTTTGTAGATTCAAAGGGGTCTGTGCAGAACTCCATGTTGCTGATTTATGGCCACAAAATGGGGGTATAACAAGTTAGTGAAAATGGGATTTGCAGACACACCAATAGAAACTAATTTAGAATTTTTATTGCATGTTTCCTTTTTTAAAAGAGAGTGATTTGAAGTATTTCAGAAGGTCTTTTAATCTGTATGAATCCCTGAGTATGAGAATATGACACCAGAGTGAATCACTGCCTTTAAGCACATGAACAAGGACTTTTGGAGCATGGAAAAATATAATAAATTTCAGATGATTTAAAGTCTCACATTTAAGTCTCTGCATCATGAATTTTAGCAAGGTGGAAATACATTTGTGAATTGATTGGTAATTGGCAAACAGTGATAAAGACATGAAGCATAAATACACAGGTTTATTTTTAAATGTTATTTATTAATTGTTTGAATATGAAATGAAAATACATCATGAGGGTGGGTCATATTTCTGTCTTTTAGCTTTCTACTAGAACTTAAACTATCTTTTAGGACTTGATTTTGTTTTAGTAACTATTTTATGTCGATTAATGAATGACATTTCCTAAGTTATATTTTTCTTACTATTAAACTCTGTCATTCCAAAATTGACTGTATTTCTGTCAAACAAATAGTAATTCTACTTACTGTGTACAGTATTTTGAAATTATTTTTCAGTTGAAATATGTTACATATGTATCAATTAGAGATATAATTGTATCAATTAGGAAATATTCCTGTTTTTCTTACATTTTGCTGTGAACTGTCTAGATCAAGAATTGTAAGTGTTTTTTAGCATAAACAGGTGGAGAATGCTCCATTGTAGTTACATTTGACACTAGTATATTTTCATTGAATTCACACTTCATTGTAGAAGAAGATTTGAGGATAAGAATTAATTCTGTTTCTATTTTTAATTTCTTAGTTTTAAGATGATGCAACTGAGTGACAACTGAAAATTATAGATTTGCACAAAAAATAATATAAAACATACTTCTCTCATTTATTTCTTGCAATTCATTTTAATATTTATTACATTAAGGAAAGGAGACATTGATACCCTAAGAAGCTGTCTTCAATGTTTTTTTGTTTTAGTAAGATATCTTCATAATGTCCTTTATATATTTAGAAGAAAGCCATTCTAAAACAGACAACCCAGTCAGTTTTCTTTGATGTGTCTGAAATGTCTGCAAATTGGCATGTCAAAGCTGTACTTAATTGTGTAAATGGATTGCAGGGATCACAGCTCTGCTTATCATCTGATTTTATTTTTTATTTAAGGAATTAATAATTTTGTTGGTTGTTTGTTTTTTTTTCTATTTGCAGTGTTGGTGTTTCACGGTCAAAAGATGTTCCCTCATTCGGTCCACCCATTCCCAAAGGAGTAACTTTCCCCAAGTCTGCAGTCTTTAGGGACTTCCTTTTAGCCAAAGTTATTAATGCTGAAAATGCAGCACATAAGTCAGAAAAGTTTCGAGCCATGGCCACAAGGACACGTCAAGAATACTTGAAAGATCTGGCAGAAAACTTTGTTACCACAGCTACAGTGGATACTTCAGCCAAGTTCAGCTTTATTACTTTAGGGGCAAAAAAGAAGGAAAAAGTGAAACCAAGGAAAGATGCACATCTGTTCAGTGTTGGAGCAATTATGTGGAATGTGATTGCCCGAGATTTTGGCCAGTCTGCTGACATTGAATGCCTCCTTGGAATCTCCAATGAGTTTATCATGTTGATTGAAAAGGAATCAAAAAATGTTGTGTTTAACTGCTCCTGCAGAGATGTTATTGGATGGACATCTGGATTAATGAGCATCAAAATATTTTATGAAAGAGGAGAATGTATTCTTCTGTCTGCAGCAGATAATTGTACTGAAGACATCAGAGAAATTGTTCAAAGACTTGAAGTAAGTACAGTTTCTAAACTGGAATTCCCATTTTTTTATGAAGTGTTGTTTGTCTTCATCTCCTTCAAGATATAATTAAAAATGTCCTATGTTTATACTTCAGGAGTGTTTTTGGTCTTCAGAGAACTTTGCAAATAGTAATCTTCACAACAGCATGTGAGATAAATGTTACCAACCTGTAAGGTTACAGGTGCCATTAATCTGATTACTTGCCCAAGGCCATGGATGGTTCCAGTGTCAAAATCAGGACTGAATAGCTTTTGCTACCTCTTGCTGTAGCCTATTCTCAAATCACACCCTCGTGGGTAGAAATATCATTAATTAAAAAAATATATAAATCTTAATGTGTAAAATATACTTCGACTTTTTGTAATAATCCATGAGAATATTAGCAGAAATTTTTATATAAGTGATTCTGCTGATTTGTTCATCTGTACTGAGAAAGTACAGGAGGTAAAGAAAACTACACCAACTACTGCAAATTTTAACAGCTGGCTGATGAAGTTGTTCAGACACTTCATGCCCACATCGATACTACTGTCCTGCAACTATTTCAGTCAGTCTGAATTAAATAACTCCAAGGTAAAAGTGCTGATGCATCTAGTGTTTGCACTTCACTCTTTGATCTTAATTTAAGTGATTTAGATGGCCTTAGAGTTTTCTTCTATTAGAAAGCTCGGCACAGAAAGGAAATTGGTCTGCTTACAGTTTTCACACTGGAACAGCTGGATTGCAGCTGATGATTTAGGGCCTCTCTAGTACTGCAGTCTCATTTAGCATTGCTCAATGTCATACTCTAAAGAACAGCTTTCTTCCAAAGTACAGTTACTATTTCGAGAGGTGAATGTCTTTAAACTCTTCTTGCCACTGTTATATTATCCTTTTCAACTGAGATCTTCAGTTTCACTTTCCTCAGACAGATATTTCCCTTCTAGAAAATAGTGCTTTCATTAGGTCTTGTTAACTGAGCAAGAAACATTTCTTAACACAGATGAAAAACAAGATTTAAAGTTCTAGAGAAAACTTCTCTTGTCATCAGTGACAATTTTTTTTGGCGATTTTTCTCTTGCTCGGTTTTGCAAAACCTGGAAATAACCCATGTTGCTGAAGACATCTTTAAGATTTGAAAGCATAAAATTAAATGTTTGTGTTTACTGCTTCCTCTTTATTATGACCAGATTTGGGGTTAAATAATAGCAAATTGGTTTTAAGCCTCAAATTTAGCATCATTTATTACTGTTACCTGAATATTCACTTTAACTGTCTATTCCAATAAACTCTGCCTGCCTTTTCCTTCCCTGCTACCTATTCTATTTCATAAGAATTAAAAGTGTTAACTATCATTACTTGTTTTAAAGCATTTTTCATTCCTGTTTCTTGCCTCATCTTTTTCTCAAATTCCCCTACATCTTCTTCTGTTTTGAAAGCTGCATATTGATGTTATTTCCTGGTTGCTTTAAAACATTGAATACTTTTTACAGTCCTTATACTTTTGGTATAGAACCATTAGAACCACTAGAAAGTATTTAAAACTCTGATGTCACCCTTTATGTGCATTCTTTAAAAACCTTTCAAGTGACTCAGAACATAGCTAAGGTTAACAACCACATGTGCCAGCAGATGCTAAACATAAAAGCTCAAACCTTAAAACCAGTGAGTAGAACATTGCAATTACTAAATGAGATTGTCAAAGAAATAATTAGACTTTATGGTCTGCGTTTAAATCATGCAGATAAAAAGGACACCGATCTAATATCCAGATTAAGAAAAGGTGCAAAAAGCTGGATAAGACCATGATTTTAGTTTGAACTGAAACAATTGGTCCAGAACTGAAAAAAGAGCTGTGACTTGTCAGTCTAGACAAATTTGTGTTTGTGGAGGAGAGTATCTAGTTATAGAAAGTAGAAAGAGCAGCAAACTATGGATTAACTTGGAGAGTTGTGTTGCAAGGCAGGAAAAACAGTGGTTTTAAGCTTTAGGATAACAGAGAATGGCAGGATGATAAAAGATTAAATGGAAATACTGAATGGATGTTTAGATAAGAATCTGAGTTGACAACATTTCCTTAGTATCCTGTATATTAAAAAAAAAACCCTCCTCACCTTCTTCAGGGCACATAGAGGATCTCTGTGTTTTAATTTTATTTGTTTTAAGTTCATTCAAGGAAGCCAGTTCATTTGTGGCCACAAGATCAGTGAAGCAGAATGCCGTGTTTTGGAATGGAGCAGCACTGTGTTTATTGTGGCATTAATTTAATGTAATATGCAGTGTTACCTTTTAGGGAATGTACACCTGGGGAGGACTAGATCTCCTGGAATACTTCCCATTTGGAATAGATGACTCTTTGGCAGGAATCTTTACCATTCTTATCTTTTAGCTTTTGAATATTTTACTAACTTGAAAAGGAGATTTTGAGTGCTCTGAGTTGGGGAAATCCATATACTTTGGCTGGTGCATTCATTTTGCAGAAGTCTATAATTGTGACATAATGATAAAGAGATGTCAGCCCTCAAAAAAGAATATTATGTAGGTTAATAAGGATAAAATTCCATCCCTCAGTGAGGCTCCTGACTGTAATTAGCATGTTATTCTTTTCACTGCATGACTAAATGTGTATTTTAGAAACTTGTGATGGAAATGTAGCTGACAAAGAGCTGAAAATTTTTTTTTTTATTATCTAGTTCACTTATCTAGTTCACAAATTATGAAAGAGGTTTTTTTTCTTATCTAAACTTAGTCATAAAAGAGCTAGGTCAACAGTATGTTAAAGTTTCCATTATGCTATATAGTTCTAATACTATATGCAGACTTACAAGCTCAATATAAAGTTCTATTTAAAAAGGAAAGTTTCTAAACTACACTAAAACCTCAGAGCAGAAAAATGACAAAGGAAATAGCTGCTTTGTTTTTGTTATGAAAACCCAGAACCTGACTTTGTAACTAAAACCTCCAGAGTACATTTTAGACATCTCAAAAATGACTTTCACATTTTGACTTTGAAACCTACATCTTCAGAAGTAATCGGAAAGATTATGAATGAAAATTTCCAGGCAATAATTCTCAGAATATCTGAGCCTTGCAATACTTTCAATATTTAACAATTCACAAAAAATTATTAATGAATGAAGGCTAATTGTATTTCTTTACCTCACAAGTTAAAAGCATGAGCATACACCCGATCAACAAACTTAAAATAGCTCATGGGTTTGTGGCCCTTTGTTGTCATGTGTGCAAGTTTCAATTTTTTCTACTGAGTGACAGTTATCCATATAGAAATATTCTATAAAGAAAAGAGTGCTTTAAAACCTAGCAAGGTGCCAAATCTCATGAACTGTACAGTCCAGCTCCCTCCCCGTGCACCCCTGAATCAGGTTGGGCCATTCTGCTGTGGCAAGCACACAATAAACTAGTAAGTAAGCTAGCCTGCCTGGATTCTGGCTCAAGCAGGCAATGGAGAGCAAGAGTGACTTTTCCAAAACAGCCTCCTGAATTAAACTCAAGCCATAAAGCAACCTTTGCAGAGATCTGTCCTGCACAGCTGACAGTAAAGAGCACTCATCTCCTATCAGTTTTTGTGATGCACACTAAACCCAGCCATGAACAGCATGAACACCTTTGTGGAACAAGGCAAGGTGTGCTGTGGAACTGCTCTTAATATAGCATGACCTTGGGGAGATCCCTTGATCTGTACTGAAACATATGCATCTCTAAAAGGCAGGTGTTTGCCTTGGTGGAGTGTTTATGGGAGATCTTTGATACTACAAACCAAGATCTCTGATAATGCTTCATAGTGGTTAAGTTTTTTATTCTAATTGAACTAATGAAGCTAAATACATACTGGTTCTGTGACACTGACAAAAGGGAAGGCTGGGTAACTAAACTTCCTTGTAAAGTGGGCTAGAATTTTATCTTCTGAGTGTGGTGCAGTATCCCAGTTTACAGGCTGTTGTATGATTATGATTTACATGGGAAAACTGTTGAGAACTTGTTTCACAGTATATCAAAATGAACCTGCTTAGCAAAATCTGACTTGGAAGGATTTTGGCTGCTCTGTATGAAGACAGTTACTTTTCATTGAGTATGAGGAAAGTAATTTTTTTGTTTCTAAGTATCCCAGTGACATGGAAACTCTCATCCCATTTTAGTGATGTCTTCATCCGGAGATAATGGTAGTTAGGAATCTGCCTATGAAGGAAAATAAATGAATATTTTCTTCATTGCTATTTTCTCGAGGAAAACAAGCTGCTAGAACTGAGGCACTTCACTCAATTTGGCTCATGTTATATCTCGGATTTAATACTGTTTAACACTGAATAAAAAATGCCTGCACACCTGCAGTCAGCCAAAAAACAATGAAATAATTGACAGGGCAGCATTTTTCTTGCTTTGTGTTTTGAAACTAAACCAGCTGTAAAATTTTCAGTAGGATATAAATGGCACTGTGTTAACATTGGGCAAGGGAGAAAAACTGGACATGGGTCAGCTGCCTGCCCTGGAGATGTAAGGTTTTTAGCATCGTGAAATGTTGTATTCATTTTGTTTTATGCAGAAACCTTCACTCAAACATAAATGCCAAGATAATTTAATGTAAGTATATTAGAGATACTTAGTATCAAGCCATACATGACTTTATAATGTTTGCGTGCCCCGACAGTCGCGTAACAATCTGGTGCTTCCTCAGATAGTGACCAGAGGATGTGAAACCACGGAAATGACCCTGCGGAGAAATGGGCTGGGCCAGCTTGGGTTCCACGTGAACTTTGAAGGGATAGTGGCAGATGTGGAGCCCTTTGGATTTGCATGGAAAGCAGGCCTACGGCAGGGGAGCCGCCTGGTCGAGATCTGTAAAGTGGCGGTGGCAACGCTGACCCATGAGCAAATGATCGACCTTTTACGCACCTCGGTGACTGTAAAAGTGGTGATTATTCAACCACACGAGGATGGAGCGCCCAGAAGGTAAGGAGAAGCAGTTCTCAGTGTAACATTTGTATCTGTTTGGGGCTTTTTTCTCTGCTCCTGCCTAAACCATGACTCTTCTATTGAAGGCCTTCAGTAAATGGATATTGTCTGTGATGCTGGGTGATAATATTGTGGAGGCTCTTAAAGCAATCTTTTCCCCAAAACCCATATTGACTTTGTTGTAGAAGATAAAATAAGATCCTGAAAGAAATTTAACAGAAAATTTACTTTTATATGACTTTAAAAGGGTTGAAAGTAAACTTTAGTGTATCTTGATTGAGCTGTCCTGGAGGCGGATGCTACTCCTTTTCTTCCATGGGAGAGTTCTGTGTTTTAATGCTGAATTTAAAAATGTGGAATCCTTTTCATAAAATTGCGCCTTGTCCATCCTTCAGTTTTCCCCAACTTCTGACTATTGGAAAAGATGTGTTTTATTTCTTTCTTATGTTGAAATTTAATGAAAATAGTGAATTACTAGGTTCTGGATATAGATGGCAAGTTTTACAGTTCTGTTCACTTTCTACAGATCTAATTTATTCACATTAAATGGTGAATTTCACCAGTCTGTTTATCATTTAGAGCAGAGAAATCTTATTGCAACATGAAATATATGCTCATGCTCAGGGAAAGATTGTAATAACAATCATTACAGTGACTGCACCAGTGTTTTCAGGGATGAAATGCATTTTTCTTTCATCGGTGTTCTTCCTTTGGTGACAAAAGACATTTTTCTCAATTTTTTTAATATCACAAGGAAGAGAAATAGGAAAATATTGAAACTTTGTAGCAGTGAGACTTTATTTCTCACACACCTTGTCTAGTCAGTGTTAATTTGGCTCCTTCTAAATGAGAACTGTACCAGAGTAAATTTAATTACATCTCTTCTTGTAGCAGGCCAACTTTGAATCTTTTGTTGATTTTTAATTCAAGAGAAAAAACATTAGATGTGTTGCTTTTGGCAAGACAACAAGCAGTAAAATTTTACGTAGCGTGCAGCACTGTGAAGTCGATGCCAAGTGTATGCGAATGCTGTTTAATTGGTGGCAATTCTCCAAGTAGTCATTGGCCTGATGGATGACACACAAGGGCTGTCCCCTGCCTCAACCTGCATCATGATGCTTCCCTTTCTGAACAAAATGCCTGTGAATGTAGAATACCACCGTTCTGCTTAGTTGGATAGAAATTTGCAATTAAGCCTCTCTTTGCTTAGCTTTGCTATTCTCACCATCTGCTTCTGGGTATGAATTTTCACTGACTTGTTTGGTATACATTTCCAAGCTGTTTACAGAATATGAGCCTAATGAGCTGATCCTTTTATATTGAAGGTAAAAATGTGTATTTTATAGGTCCTGATAGAAAAATACATTCTGTATGAACTGTTTATATTGTCTTTGGTATAAATCTTATTCTAGAGATTAAATGTTTAAATCCCAGATCAATGTGATACATAGCACCCCAGTCTATGTGTAGGAGGAGTTTGAACTGAGTGTTACCACACTGAGAAAAATCTGCAGAAGCTGCTCCTCTTTATAATTTTCAGCATTTTTTAAATTGTGACTAATTACTGAGAAAAATGAATTTTTTAAAACTGTGTCTATTCTAAAAGTTTTTTATAAGCATATTTAAGTTCTTTCTAGCATCACCTTTCTAGTATATATGTATGTAAAAGAAATGTCTCTTTCTCTCACATATCAATTTCCCACAGAAAAGTTCTCATTTTCCCTTGTATATCCCCAGAAACATGATGAGTGATTCTGACTGTCCAGTCTCTGGAGGGTGTTGAGCTTGCCTTTTTGCAATGTTTATAATATAAACAGAGCAGACAGAAAACAGTTCTTGATGTTGCATGACAAGTCTGAGAATTTTGGTTGACAAATATGATCTTTGACTTTGTTTGTAAATATATTAATGAATGAGAGAAAAGAGAAGAGAGCAGAAAGGGTTAAATTATCAGAATTCCATGGGAAAAAAGCCTATCACTGCTACTTACCAGTTAAAACTTGTGCAAAGCCATCTCCCTGTCTCCTACTGAATTGCTTCTCTTAGCGTTCTGCAGGTTCTTGTCACAGAAACAAGAGAATAGCTGAGGTTGGAAAGGACCTCTGCAGGTTGTTGAGTCCAACTCCATTGCTCAAAGCAAGGTCAGCCAGAGCAGATTGCTCATGGACGTGTTCACTGGGTTTGGTGTATCTCCAAAGATGGAGATTCAAAGATTCAGTATTTCAGTTTCAGTATGCAATCATCCTCTCAGTAAGAAAGGTTTTTATGTGTACTTAAATGGAATTTCCTGCACTTCAATATTTCACCTTGCCTCCTGTATTTTCACTGGATACAATTCTTAGTCCATCATCGTTTTTCCTTAATCACCTATTAGATATTTTATACACATTGATAAAATCCCTCCTGAGCCTTCTGTTTCCCTGCTGAATGATACCAGCACTCTGAGTCTCTCCTTATGTTTCAGATGCTCTTATCTCTTAATTGTCTTTGATCCTTTGCTGGACTTGCTCCATATGCTCATGTCTCTCTTGGAGTATGGTATCAGGTTTACTCAGAAATTTACAGGTAGTGTTTTTGGATGTAAAACAGGAGTATCTGGAGAACTAAAATCCATTTCACCTTCGCTTGACGAGAAATGTCCCTGTCCTTGGAGAGTCCATGATTGGCTAAACAGAATAGAATCAAGCCTGTGAATGATTGCAAACATAACTGTGATCAACATTCAAGGCAGTGGGACAGCTTATCAGGAGGGAACTTCTTGGTATCAAGTAGCTGTAATAATTATCAAGTAACACTCAAAGCAGACATTCAGATATTTTTGTCGTATTTGGGGGTCCATCCATCCTTGACCCACACATTTCAAATGTCTAGGAGAATGATGGTTAAAAAGCAGGAGACAGCTTTACATCTGTGCTCCAGTACCTATGGCTTTTATTCACAGCTGGTTTTAGAGGTTTTCTGCTAAGAAATGATGCATCATACTATCTGGCATGTGTAGGAAAGTACATTTGGAGGCTGAAATAAGTCCCTTGAAAGTTTGACTCATCCTACAGAGTATATGAACTTCTGGCAGTTGGGTAGGCTTTTCTTCTCTGTTTTTCAGCTTGGTTTCTCGATGTACATACTGATGGTTTGTTCTTTTGGTTTTGGTTCTGTTGTTTTTGTGGTTTTTTTTTAAATTTAAATGTCATGATCTAGGGTTTCAAGTTCAGCCACTAAGATTTTGTCCACAGTGCATACATATAAAAATATATTCATCTTTGTTTCTAAAAGGATCAGTTGCATTACAAATTTACATACATTTACAAGAATATAAATATAATTTTAGCAAAAAAAAAAAATTCAGAATTTAATTTAAAAATCCAAATGTATCATTTTATTAATGTCTACCTTTCATTTTCTGAGATAATCAGCTGATTTCCACTTCTTGATAGACTAGTTTCTGCTTAGCTTTGTCTGCTGAGCTTTATGAATACAAAGCAATGAGGAGTTTCTCTTTGAGTTGCCTACTAGCACTGCTTCCTTGCTGGGATCAAATTCTGAAGTGAGTTTACACAGATTGGACATGAGTGCCATGGAGTGTCTTGGGAATTGTAACCTTCAAGTGAAAATGAGTTTCAAGTGTGCAGGAGTGTTTCCAAAGCAGTCCCTTGAAAAAACATCAGCCCAAGTGGAGATCTTTAATCAAGTTCTTGACTTGATTTTTTTTGTCTGCTAGCTTACCCACAAATAATCTTCAACCCATCATTTTAAAAGAAAACCAACAAAATGTAAGTGCTCACCCACTGAGAGTGAACTATTAGCAATAAACTATTTGCGAGGATTTTTTTTCTGTAGACTGTCTTGTTTTCATTTATTTCAGCATGAAAATAAACTATTTGAATGTTGAAGGTGCTTACAAAGGAATATTTCAGGGTGATTAGGAAATTACAGAGGAAAATTCTGCTTGATAAATGTCTTCCATTACTTAACATAGATCCTTCTACTGAAGTCTTGACAGTGGTATATGCAAAAGCAATCATGGAATAAGGCCTTTCATTTACTATCCTGTAAAATTAATGAACTTGAGACAGCTCCTGCTGTTTTCACTTTGCTCCAGCAATTAAATAATCATGCACAAATTGATGCAGAAATCAAAACTATTTGTGTGGCATGAGGCTGATATTTAGATAGATAGAAGAATTTGATATTTAAAACATAAATTCTTTATGTGACAAAGCGGTATTAGAACAGATATGTTGGTCATTGTTTTCAGATCTGAATAAGTATTCTCGTGTCATATTTGTTTCTGTGCTAGAATTCAGAATTGTTGTCTTGGGGTTTTGTGCATTTGAACAGGAGAATGATGATGTTCATTCTGATTCACTTTTGCTGGTGGTGTTAGAGTAGTGTTCAAGGACACTATATCCTTAATCATCCAAATCCAATCAAGAAATTCAAGCACTTCTAAATCTATTTTAAACTGTAGATTTTGCTAGATTCTTTTTTACTACATTTTACCTATGTGTTTGTCTTAGTTCAACTGCCATTTTATATAAAAAAGAAACTACTTGAGAACTGCTAAGAAATGATTTCTAGGAAATTTAGGAAACAAACAAAACTTTAGGCAGAATTTCCAGGGCTGGCTATAAACAGAAGCTGGAGAGCTGTAGGAACAGTAGTTTCCACTGTTGGTCTGAACAAGCTAGAGACTCTTCTTCTGCTGTTGTAGGTAGTTTTGAAAATAAAAATACTTTAGTAACTATGAAACTGCCTGTGGGCCTTTTTTAAGTACTACTGCAATTCTTCTGAGGTTGTTTTATTCTTTTGAACTTTGCAAAGTCCTTACAAATAAAATAGGTATCATGACTTATTTTCCAGTCCTAATGCTTATTTCCCCTAAATGATTATGATTTCTTTGAAAGAATTGTGTTTTTGGAGCTTTTTAAAAGTAATAGATAACCAGCAGAGTATGGAGTGTTTGGAAAATGCTTTTAGGAAGGGGAAGAGACTACTGTGTGGTGGAGTCCAGTTATTGTCACAGGGGTGTAATAGTTCATGGGGCCTTCAGAGTCTTAATATTTATTTACTTATTTAATAAATTAAGCCACCTGAGCTAGAAAGAAGCCAAGTCTAACATCACTTGAGGCAGGTTGAAGCAGCAAAACCTGAAACTGAATCTTTGGTTGTAAAAGTAGAATTTGGATGTACCAAACCTTGTAATTACAACCCCTATTACTAATCTAAGAAGGCTAAAAATATTTGAAGTGTCTAGATTCTGGTATTTTATAAAAGTAACTAAAAGAACTATCACTAAGTAAATGTAATTATACTAATTGGAAACTGTACTACTTGCAAGAGTTAATCTTCTCTACCCAAGAAAAAATAAAATGTTAGAAAATGCTTAGCTATGTTTCTCATACAAATAAAGCCTTTGTTTTTTTCTTACTGAATTATAAATGAATTTATAGTAGGGGTTAATTATAATTGCTAAAGTTAATTATGTGTACAATTGTTGCAGTAGAGTAGATAAAAACCCCTAAATGCCTGGCAAAGCACTGTTTGTCTCTATGGAGAGATGGAAAGAAGAGTTCCAGACACTTCTTTTCCCCTTTTTTCTTTTCTTCTTTCTTCTCTCTATTCATGGAATCATATTAGAATCACAGAATGTTGTGGGTTGAAAAGGACCTTAATCATCTAATTCCTGTCTGTATTCCTCTTTTTAATGTAACAGTTCAGATGTAGAGGCTCTTTAGGAGGCCTCTGAATTGCTTGTCAGCTCACCAACACAAAGGTTCTTTTTAAAACTGAGTAGTAATAAAGATCAGAAGGACAAGGAGATTATCTTCCAAGACAGAGGGACTGGGAGCTTCAACTCTTTGGCTCCATGGAGGGACTGTCAGAGAGTCATCTCTTCCCTTAAACCAAGGGTAGAGTGGGCAGCAGCCCTGTCTGAGGTTGCTGTAAGCAATCTCATACATCTATTGTGGTATGAAATTCTTTAAATATAAAATAGTTTATTTTTTTTTCATTTTTTGGAAATATATATGACTACTGTTAATATGTTTCTGAGATGTCAGAACTTGGAATTTTTGTCTTAACTTTTTGACCAAAATTCTCTTAGACCATTTCTGTATAATGCAACGTCTTGGACTTCCATAATGCTGTAACTGATAGAGGGGAGATATTACCTCCAGGAGGTACTTTACAGAGTCAGGGAAGGGAAAATCTATGTATGTCTTAACTAACTGCATCCTGAGTCTCAGCAAAACAAAGCTATTAAATTCTGCTTTTCAGTTAAATCCCTATAATTATGTGAAATTCATCTGTGTTTTATGTGGATTTAATAGATTACACAATGAGTCCTCAGGCTCATCATGTCACTCTGGGCACTACTGTAGTGTAAGAGCAAACATGCACTCGTAATAGAAGTGACTGTTTTCAAAAACAAAGTTTGAGTTAGCAGAATGCAGTTATCATACTGCTGGATAAAGACTTTTTTGTGCAGGATTAGATGTTTGGCATTGCAATGGTGATAGTAAAGCAGACCTTTTCAGTGTAATAAACTGATGCACACCAATGATTCCTTCTCTATCCCTACATCTCCTCAAAATACATTGAACTGGAGTTAAATTGTAACCAGGTATTCTAGTTATGTTGATACTCTAACAAATTGTTTATGCTTGAAATCTGTAGATAGCTGGGGTCCAAGTGCTGAAATTGAACCCAGCAGCTGATAGTCAAAGGATTTAGCAGAAAAGACTTTCGTGTAGCTCTCAAGGTGACAGGGTAATGATGATGGTGCATGGAAGCTTCTATCTTTTCCGTGGAAATGGGTATTTATGGAGTTGAACTAGACTCCCTCCTTAATGTAGGTGCTTCACAGAGCCTTTTACAGAACCTTCATATGAAATCTGAAACTAATATTGAAAGTTCATGTAGTTTTAAAAATTTAATGGACTGCTGGACAAGTCTTTCAGAACATATTGCTCCTTGCAGGAACATTTGAATAATGCAGATTTTTATAGTGGATACTTAAATTTTATTATGTTGCCATGATCTGCTAGCTGCATCATGGAGTCATGCTCTCTTTAATTACAGAGTAGCTGGTTTTTATTAACCAAATTTTTAATAGGATGATATGACTCTTGAACCAAAGACATTAGTAGGAGTCTGTGCTTTATGTTGAAGCATTGATTTAATTAATACCAAACTGTGGTGAAGGGTAGGAAGTGCTGTAATTTCTGATGTGTGGTTAAGATATGGTCACATTTGGTTGTTAAATATCGTGAGTCTATTTTTCAAATGTTATATTGGATATAATTGTGAAAGACATTTGATATCCTATACTCGTATAACATAAATTTAAGTATCTTTTTAAAACCATGAAATAGGGATTTGTCGTTATGTATCCTTTAAAGGGAATTTAAAAGAAATATATAAAATTTAAATTTAAAAGCTATCATTCAATACCAGTGCCAATGTATATTCTTGCACTGTAGAAATAAGTAACAAAATCACAAGTAAAAGTTAGATAAAGGTCAAATTAAATATTGAAGAGGGAATTGCATTTATTTTTGGCGGGTTTTTTCCATGCAGGATAACTTAGTTTGATCCATGGTGGGGAGTGGAGGTGGGAATTGCAGGCATGAGGTAATTCCTTCTCTGTCTTCTTGATATAGGAGGTAGCCACAATTATAACTTCACCTATCTCAGTGTACTGCAGTATCTGTTTTTTTAGGCAGTGCTTGTGAAACAGTGAAGCATATTTTTTCATATAAATGTTGGAATGATTGGGTTGGTACTTTTAAATTAAGGTTTAAAAAGCCTTATGTGACAAAAGAAGCTATCTGAAACCATGGAAATTCTTTTTTGAGCCAGTTAAAACAAACATTGTAGGGCTCTGTTTTGAATTCATAAGCAACACTGTTCAATTTTTATAGTGATCTGAAACAAGATTGTTTTGTAAACCTTTTCTGGAGGAACTGTGTCCTCAATATTTTTTTTCCATTTGTAGGAAGCATATGTTTTCCTGATCAAACAAACACAAAATTTTACAAAATTTTCTGTTCTTACTCATTGTGGGAAAGCTTATTCTTTACTATTATTATACTTTTGTTATAGCTATTATTATGCTTTTGTTAATTAGTCAGCAAGCTAAGTCAAACTAAATTGTAGTACCAGTCCCTTTTGCTTTTAAAACACATGGCTATTTTTACAGCATTTAGAGTACTTTATGGGGAGTATCTAATGAGGAGTACAATCACAATTACATGCTATGACTTTCTCAATTACGAAGATGAACTGTAAAATTGATATTGTAATAACAAAAGTTGGGGAAGAGGTGGTTTGTTTCTAATGACTAAAGCCTATAGGAATGAAGAAGGGAGTGAAACAATACTAAGAAATCAGCAGAAGGGAGATCAAAATTTTAGCCTACATAATTGTTCATATATGGTCACATGAAAAGTTGTGCAGTGCACCAAACTAATACTAACCTTGCTATGTCATTTCTGCATTCTTTGATCTGCTTGTTTTGTATGTAAAACTTCTTAAAAACAAAAAAAGAAAAAGAAGGATCATGGTTGCATTGCTGGAGG
The DNA here is from genome assembly GCA_013397245.1 of Thryothorus ludovicianus. NCBI lineage: Eukaryota > Metazoa > Chordata > Aves > Passeriformes > Certhiidae > Thryothorus > Thryothorus ludovicianus. The sequence continues at coordinate 453,298 of VZTB01014992.1, read as the reverse complement.
CTGTTGTCTCCTGCACCTTCTTTGTTGCAGACAGTGAATGAGGCAGGAACTTGCATGAAGGGAAAAACGATCTTTGAACATAAGCAGTTGAAAATCACACTGGAGAAATATATTCTATAAATTATTCAGCAGTGGAAGAGTTTACACAATTCTGTGCAATTCACTTAACTTGACCTCTTTTCTTGGTGTTCCTCATTCTAAGAGCCCAAATGTGTGAAGTGTGAAAGAAGTTTTAAAAATTGATACGTGGACTGAAATGTGTTCAGCTATGATTTGTCTGTAGAGATTGGATATGTCAGATTTTACTGGTGCATCTTACAATGATATTTCTGATAAAAGAACAACTTTGAAAAATGAGGAGTTCTGAGTTCTGCTTTAGAGCATTCTAGCTCTTCAACTCATCTTCGTCAAGGTGTCTTCCACCCTATATTGGCTATTGACCTCCATTCTCAATACTTTCATCATCTATATTTTTAAGTTCTTAAACATTTTCATGTGTTTGAACGTCACCAGGGTCAGAAATTTAGTGCTACAGGTTAAACTTGCCTATTTGCTACTAAAAAATTCAGCAGAGTGAAACATTTGGCCTGATCAGACTATGCAAATACAGAGAATGTAGAAAGTAATTGCCACAGTTGCTCACGGGTCTTCCCTTTAATAGCCTTGAATAAGGCAGTTTGCTTTTTGTTTAATATTTTTTCTTTTAATCTGTTTACCAGAATAGAGGTAATGAAAATAATCTTTGAGAGGATTAATTCAGAGGCTTTAATACGCAGTGATTCAATGTGTGAGAATTTATACAATTTACTTGTATGGCACATTTGTGTGAAGTCATTTATGCCAAGATATTTTAAGGATTAAGACTGTAAACTCTTTACACTCTATTGCACTTTCTCTAGGTGATTTTAATTTAGTTGCAAATGGTAAATGTTGGTTTTTCAACAGAAGCAAAGCTTGATCAAGATTGCTAGGGAATGGAGTAGGATTGCAGTTGAGACAGAGGAGCAAATTTTCACTATTTCTTACTTAATGTATTGCTTTGGAAGTATTTAGGGTGTTCTCTTCATAGATATTGATTTAGTGTACACTGCCTATCAGAAAAATGATGGAGATGGAATGTTGAGAATATAAAAAAATCTCCAGTGATAATCTGCGTTGATTTAAAGGGTCTGTGAAACTTCTATTAACCAATTTCTGAAACAGTAACAATTATTGGGTGCAGTCTGAGTCTACTGCAAATACCCCACAGGCACTCTGATCTTTTGTGGAACACTGCCTGTACTTTCACCTGGGTTTACATTGTCTGTGAATACTGTTAGTATTTAGCCACACTGTAAACTCCAAGCAGGGGTGGTAAGCCAGACTATTTCTGATCTGTTTCTTCCTTCCTCTTCCCCATTTCTCTTCCAGTCTTGCAAATCCCTGGGAAAAGAGACGTTAGGAAGTACACTTTGGAAACACAGGGAAAAATATTTAGGTGCCCATTAATCATTTGCATTGTAGTCTTTGCACTCTGTCATTTGGTGGGGACAAGGTGGGCTTCTAAACAAGAATTCTCAACTCCCACTAAGAAACTTTTAGTTTGCTACAAATCAACAAACCTATTTCTGAAATTTTAACAAATCAATGCTGTTTTAGAAAAACTTGATGCTTTATGACTATTAAATACCTTGTCTCTAAAGGTTTTTATTATGTATAATTCAAGATACAGATTAATTTATAAAAGTTTAATATGTTCCTTATTTTGAAGGGCAAGGAGACAGTTCAAAGATCTTTGAGCACATGGTAGCAAATCTTTTATTTTGAAATGTTTTCTACCTGCTTGACGTGACAGTTTTGAAATGTTCAAAGTACAATGCTGTATGAACACCTTTGGGCACCTGAAATCAAAATATGTACATACTTCTGACCGTGAATTCAAGATTCCTCTCTGTGTTCTCTCCTGTGAGACTAACGAGCGTTTTTATTTGTCCCACAGGGGTTGTTCAGAACTTTGTCGTATACCCATGGTGGAATACAAACTTGACAGTGAAGGCACCCCATGTGAGTATAAAACCCCTTTCAGAAGGAATACCACTTGGCATCGGGTGCCGACTCCCGCTGGGCAGCCTCTCTCTCGTGCCTCTCCAATCCTAGGAACATCTGACAGACTGCAGTGCCAGCAGCTTCTCCAGCAGGCTCAGACAGCCATTCCTCGTAGCACTTCCTTTGATAGAAAACTGCCAGATGGTGCAAGGTAGGTAATATGCTCTCTGGTTAATGCCTGGCATTTTCCTAGTGTGTGCTACTTTGGAAATCTCTGCTTTCTAGAACTCTGGTGCCTTGTTTTTTAAACTTTCTTCTATGGAGTTTTGACAGTAATTTTAATTCTGAGGTTGTAAATAGCATTCACTGGAGCAGTCTGCTTGAAACAAGTGGCTTTTGGTGTTTGTGGTGGAAGTGGACTGTACTGAGGATCCTGCTGCTGAGGACAGCTGATCTTTCCTTTAGTCCTAAATCACTGATGTGGGAAACTGCCTCATAGCTTTTGGATCTTAATATTGTCCTGTTCCCCACCTTTTGGAAGACTATTTAAACAAATATTGAGTGTAAATAAAATTAACTCATTCCTTTAAAAATTAATTATTTAATCTCATTACCAAGATATTGGCATAGTTTCAAAGGGTTCTGTAACTCATTACCAGCCCTTATGCTTTGCTTTGCTTTTAATTAAATAAAGCAGAGCTTGTGATTTGAATATGTAACACCTCTTAGATGATGGGATGGTATCCTTAAATGTTAGCTCTGTTCTAATTTAATCATAATTCTTCATAAGATGAAACTTCGTTTTTAAAGATAAAAATTTGCAAATACATTTGACCTTTGAATTATTTCGGAAGACCATATGTCTTGAGTAGAACTCTGTCTTTTATTGTTCATCATTTTTTCAGCTTGTGCCGTTATCTACTGGGTGATGTAGATCTAATTTCCAAGGAAATAATTATGGCTTGTTGAAAATATCTGAGTGATACAAAAATCTGAAATACTACTCTTAAATGGGTTTAAAACAATTCCAGATGACATCATTAAATGCCATATAGCCCTGTATTGACTACCTTATTTAGTAGTAGAAAAGAATTAATGACTTTTTACATTGAAATGTACGCAAGTAATAGCAGTACATACTTGAAAATATGTCTCTTTCATTGTCTGTGGAAGGAAGACTCCCAGTTATGACCATTTGATCACTTGTGTTCTCCTTCTCCCTTACCCCCTCTCCACCCCCTGAAAAATTGAGAGGTGCATTTCTGTAGGCATTTAAATACCATTATAGAACTTAAGCTTTTCCTAATGTCTTAATGAAATTCTCGGTAACGTCTAACATAGGGAGACAATGTATCAAATGTCTATTAATGCTTCATCATTTATGATACTTTATTAAGCGCACTGTATGCCAATACAGAAAAGAAATGAAAGCTTTCTGACATGCTACTCAATTCCAAAAAGATTTCACAAGCGTAAGCTGCACTTCTCACAACACTCAGCAAACCATTTGAAAAAATGCTTAGACTGAGCCTACCCTTATCGAGAAAGAATTCCTGTATCACTTAAGCAAAACATTTGCAGTGCAAAAGTGCTGTTCTGGGAAAGACATGATACAGAGTATAAATAATGAAAAGAGAGGAAAATTATAGATTCTGGCGTGTAGGTCTTGAAACATGTAAAGCAAGGTACCTAATTGGCAGGGTCTTTCCACATGGGAAGAGGCATAGTTGATGATTTGGCAGAGAGATGAGGTTAAAACAGCAGAGTTTGAAGTAAGGTGGATTGGTATTTATAAGTAGTCTTACAATGGTGAAAGTGTATACTTAGGCTAGGAAAATGATGAAGAGATTTTAGAGGGTCAGAGACCCAGTATTGGTTTAAGAGGGCAAGCAGGGAGAAGCAGGTTGATAAAACAGGGAAGATTTAACAGCTGGTTTGAAAATGAGCTAAGGGTGAAATCAGCAATAGAATTGTTTGGTTTAGAAATAAAAAGAGGAAGAAGCAGAAGTGTAGACTGGATATAGTAAGAGATTTACACAGCAAAAAATTGAAACTACTGTGACATATAATATTTAGGTGCCCAGTCCCTGGAGTGAAATTAGAAACTGAGAGCTGAATGCTTCTGCTCCTAATGCAGTTCCTGAGAATTAAGTGCTTTGAGAAGGCAATCCAAGTATTTTGGTGTTGTTCAAGGAATTTCCTCTACTTAGTCACTTAGAAAGGATATCCTTAAGCTCTACTCCTGTTTTCAGGAAGTGGCTAATTCTGTGACAGCTACTCATAGCATGTGCCTAAGTGAAGCATTAGGTGGACTCACTCTTCTGATTTTGGCACCAAGATGTCTCTGTGTACTTTAGTCCCTGAGTCACACCTGTAGGCAATGCATCCTATCACCTGGAGTCTGGAAGCCATTTCTAAGAGCAGATGGTTGGAATTTTTGTCTGAAGGAACTGTGTGAGGCAGTCATTGATGGGATTTCTGTGATTCTCCTTTTGTAAGCACTCTTTGGTTACCAGGCTAAAGGCTTCACACTCGTTCAGCAAATGGGAGGTAGACATATTTCAGCCCTGAAAAAGCACAAAGCAATTTCCTGGCTTTGAGGACAATGTCCTAAACATTGGAGGGTGGAAACACATGGGATCATAATTTATCCATGCCTTATTGCTGGATCACTTAATCTGTGCACTAAATGCATCATTCTTGGTGATAATAACAAGTTAATGGAACTGAATTAAGCTGTAGCCTATTGACCACTTCTCTTAATTGAGAGAAGTTCAGTTCTGTCAATACTTCTCAGAGAAAGACATGCTGAAAAATAAGGTACTACACTATTTATTATACAGTGACTGTTAGACAGAATACAACACCAAATGTCTTTAAAAATCAAATAATAGCTACAGTCTTTCAAATTCTCAAGCTGAATGGTTAAAGTTGTGGATTAAAAGGCCATGTTCTTGGGAAAGTGTTTTGCATAAAGAAAAAAACACTTATTCATTTCCTCTCTGAGTACATACATGCATTTTTACATGAAAAAGAAAAAGGTGGAGAGAAAAGAAAAAAAGATAAACACAGGGAATTGAATTCAATATAATGTCAAGATAATTGAAGGGAATTGTGTTGTAGTTATGGAATGATGTGCACAGAAGTGAAGGAAAGGAGATGTGATCAACACCAAATTTAAGTATTAAATTTCAACTGTCTGGAAATCTAACAAAACTGCTTAGAGACGTTGTTAAGATATGAGGCTTAAAAGTTTAAATAAGTAGTATAAAATAATACTCATCATGAAGATGATTTTTTGTTGCTTTTCTATGTCAAATTATTAATGAAATAAAAATCTAAAAAGTATTAGAATTACCTCTTCCAATTTTTCTATCTTTAAAATTGGAAAAAGTACCAAGGAACTAACAATCATTTCTGACCCACTATGAGAGCTTCCCACACATGAATTTAGAGACCTAATCCAGCTGCTCTGACTCCTAAGTAATCCCACTTATTCAGAACTAAAGCCAGATCTAAGGAAAATAGGATTTGGAACTTAGTCTTTCTCTGTTTGTGCCTTTTTATATATTCAGTTGAAAATATTTTATTCATGAATAAATACTGTACTTTTAAAATTCTTGTTAAAGTTTTATGAAACTGAGATAAACCTTTTAAATTCCCCAAATGGATGTAACTAAGTGTTCATATTGGATCTGTATTATTTATGAAAATGAATGTATATGATAAAAGAAGCACAGCCCAGTTTAAGTCTGAAATCCCACAAATACCTCAGTACACTGTTATTGACTCTAAAACCAACATTACAGAAGTTCTCCAAGCAACCAGTCCTCATCCAGTGACCCAGGACCCAGCGGGAGCAGCCACTGGAGACAGCAAGTGGGATATGACGGGTATCAGTGATTTTTAAAAATTTTCATTTAAATCTTACAACAGCTCCCATGCATCTTCTTTCTTAAGCAAAATCTGTATGGGTGTTCTAGATTTTATTTTCAAACACTGTTCGTGTATTTTTAGATGTACAGGTTTACTGATCTTTGATGTAACATGCATGCAACTGCAATTTTAAAGTCATCCTAATTTAACTCTTTAGAATATTATTTTTAAATTCAGGTAAATGAGAAATGGTTCTTAGGTTTATTTTCCCAGTGACAGACCAGAAATCAGCTAGTAACTCACAACTAGAATAAAATAATATTACTTCCTCCTCCTGCTTCAGGAGGAAGGTGTTTGATTAAAAAAAAAATCTTTGTGGTCTTTGAAGGTTTTATTTGCTTCTGTGTTAGTTTCAATGACATCCATTTCCTGGCATATGTCCTCAAAAAAGTAGGAATTTCAGACGTCTTTTCTCCCTAAAAGGAGATTGTCCTTTTGCATCCTTGTTAATCCCTTGCTACAGAAATTTCAGAAACAAACTATCTGTATATAAAAGGCCACTCCAATATAACTCATAAGAATATTACATGAGACATCTGTTCTAAACTACTTTCAATTTATGACTTTGTTGTATATATACAGCTGCCGAAAACACTCCTGTTACAAAATGTTGAGCTATGGCAGTATCTACAACAGAGTAATATAAAAGCATTCCAGACTTGCCAAGTGGCTTTCAGAAGCTACTTTTCAGAAAAAAAAATGTGAATATTGAAAGCATCAGCTTGACTCCTTGAAGCTTATTAATGCTGTGGCATGATTAATTGTGGATAAGATTATTCTGTGTAGCAGATATATATGCAGTATCTTGTAGACTCCTCAAGGAATTTCACATAACTCAGTGAAATCTCTGGCAGCTAAATAGATGCTAATAATTCAAATGAAACGGTAGGGTTTTTTTGTTGGGTTTTTATTTTTTGACAGTCAACTCATCAAAATGCATCTCTTGTCATTTTTTTTGCCAGCATAGTTATTTCTAACAGCAATCTAGGTTTTAGTTTGTTGCTTTGTGAAATGTTTAAACTTTTGCAGTATAATACAAAGCAGTGGATCTGGTAGTAATTTGCATATTCTCAGTGTGAAACTCTGCAAAACTATGATTGCTTTCTGTGGGGCTTAGACCACAAAGAGGTTAAGCATATATTACCATGGTTCTTCACTGCAAAAGCCTTTGGGTATAGAGCCCCAAGAATACATTTCTTCTTAAAGTTCAGTGTCTTCTTGGCATGTTCGCACTCCTGGTGTAACAGTGTGCTGTGGAAAAAGTTGCATGTAAATATTTCTATGCAGAGTTTGGGAATGATGATTATTCTTAAAGGTCACAAAATACTTGCTTTTAAGAATAATAAGTGGTGTAGATCATCATGTAACTAATCTTACAGGATAAAAACCTTAATGGCTTAAATTTCTGCTTCCATTAAAAGATGCCAGTCCCCTTTACTGCATGAGCATCACCAAGGTTCAGGCTCACTGGAGTGTGAAGGAGGCAGAGAACGAGAGGAAACTTTGGAAGGAACTAGACATTCTGGTAATAAAATCCACTGTATCTTTTAAGTGCACGTTCTTTGCAGTGCAGTGCCTGTTGACACGCAGCCCCCTCCCCGCGTGGAGGTCTGGCTCGCACAGAGCACGCCATGTGACAGTGAAAGCTGTTGTGGCTTTCTGCGAAGATACCTGTGTCTGCTTGCCAAGATCTGCGGGTCTGAAGCCTGATGCTGAGTCGTGTGCCTTTCTCCATTATTTTTGGCAGAAGCCAAGTGGCATGCACCATCAACCAAAGTCCTGAGCTCCTACAAAGACCGAGCTTTACAGAAAGAAGGTGGTGGCAAGGAGTCGCCGAACAAGCTTTCACATGTAAGTCTTTTCCTTGGATGTCATTCAGAACTCTGAAAGCAAACAAACCCCGAAACAGCAACAACAAAATACTACTCTGGACTTAGAGAAGTAAATCTTAAAAATGCATTTTAGTAATTTGTGCAGACCACTGTGTGTTTTGGCAGGAAAAGATTTTGCTCACCCAGATGTGCTTGAATCGAGTATGCTTAATCTGTGTTTACAAATTCAGAATTCCAGGAGGGCTTGAGTCTAGGGCATTGAGGAGATAAAACTAGTATAGCCTCCACTCAGCTGTGAATTTACAGCTTCATTTATACTGACTTGTTTAATCTGTGGAGTGTTTAATTACCCTTTAAAAGAAAATAAAATTATATTTACCATACCGCTTTTCATCTTATGTGAAATACCCATGGAGTGTAATTGTCAATAAGCCCTATAAAAATGTAACTTTTTTGTTGGGAATGCTGAACAGATTTTCTAGTCTACCTTATTTAGTAGCTTGTCTTCAGTAATGGCAAAATCCTCAACAGCCTAGTGATGGAAAGTACATAATAATAATGTTTGTTTCATGAAAAATTCTGCTATATGTAGTAGGAGTCTGTACACTGTTTGTAAACTTGTATTTTATGTGTGACCAACAGCATCTCCTAGCATCTGCTAGGAGAGAGATTTCATGAAAAAGTTAGTCACCCTTCCTATTTATATCCTACCTAATAGAAGTTCATTTGCCCTAATAGAAGGCCATCTGCCTTTATTCTAGCTACTGTCACAGACATAAGTTAATCCAACTCTCTATAAAATTTATTTTAAAAGGTAAATAACAAAACCCTTGGACTTTATTGGCACAAAAGTCTGATGTAATTATTCCACTTCAATAGCCGTGCTTAGTTTAGGGCCTTATGACTTAAGTTACTTTCATCTGGTACACATACATCACAATTGGCTTCAATTTAACTAGCCACACATCCAATTGGATTTGATCCAATGAGCTGCATATTTCAGCCACACTGAGAAAAAGCCAACAATAATTCAGTCTTTGGTGTTTTTCAGATTTGCAGTAGAGCTTGTTTAAACAAATAATTACCAAGGCTTCTCAGCTTTAACAAATGCTTGTTTTAACTGTTCAGAAATGCAATTTTATGGATGTTAAGCAGGTCCTATAATCAGAAAATTCAATTCTGATTTTAAGATTTGTGATAGAAAATGGTACCAGAGCCTTTTTATTTGCAGTGACATCAACCTTTAATGTGTCTAGCCAGCTGTGCAATTCATTTCACAGGAACTGGTGGTATAATTGGCTCTTTTCATACTTTGCGGTTATATGATAGCATACTGTAAAAAAAAATAATAAAATGGTCTTTGAATAGCACAAATGCTGTAATTTATATGAAAATAGATCTCCTACTATTTAATTTGAGGAGGTATTTTTCGGTTTGTTTTCTTGTTGTTAAGATTGGGGACAAAAGCTGTTCGAGCCACTCCAGCAGCAACACCTTATCCAGCAATACCTCCAGCAACAGCGATGAGAAGCACTTTGGTTCTGGAGACCTGATGGACCCCGAGCTGCTTGGCCTAACGTACATAAAGGGGGCTTCTACGGACAGCGGGATCGACACGGCGCCCTGCATGCCGGCCCCGCTGCTGGCCCCCCTGCATCTGGCCGGCGCCAGGGCTGGGGTGCACTGCCACACAGAGCCCTGGGCAGAGGCTCCCGAGGCTCCCGGGCCGGACGATGATCCCGCTAAAATCTACGCCGTTCATGGCTATGCCTCTGCTATCTCGGCCAGTCACACGGCTGAGGGCAGCATGGGGGACCTGAGTGAAATCTCCTCCCACTCCAGGTACGCGTTTCTTGCGGATCGGGGGTTATGGGTTACAGGTTAAGGTGCAGGAAACTCTTTTGTGTTCTTTTTATTCTGTTCACCCTTATTTGAAACTGAATGTAAAAGTTTTTGATGGTTTTGCTCTCTTCAAATGCCTGTATGAGCAGTTTTCCTGGAAAGCATAGCCAGACCTCCTCCCAGACCTGATGGTGGCTTTATCTGTGACCCTTGCAAATTGCTTAGGTTTTTAAAACTGGGAGACATCCCTGAATAAAAGAGAAGTTTGCCCCTAGAACTTATTTAGCATACTTTTGATTTTTTAGTACAGTGCAACGAATTGCCTTGGAGTTTAATTAGAAGAATTGGACAGTGGACAATTTTTACTGCATCACGTACCATCCCCCCAGTTTACATTATTCTGGTGTATGCTTTACAGTTTTGCTTGCTGAACGGCATTTATGATTGATTTTTCAGCTTTTCTTTTTGTTACCAGTGAAATGTGTGCATGGTACATCTGTTGTAAGGCTTGTTGGAAGTACACTTTTATAGCTGGTTACTTTTATCTTCCAGTTCCCATTTTATGGTGACTTTGAAGTTGAAGCTTTGGTCTATATGTTAAAGTTTTTAATCTGTGAAGGATAGAAGGAAATTGTTTGTTGTTCTTTTCCTCTGATTTTCCTGTTTTCAGTGTCAATAAGTACAGGAAAATAACCAAATAATACCTTGTATACTGATTTCTTTATATGCTTGACATGAGTGAATTCTTGTGTGGTTTTTCTGAAGAAATCTATTCTTCAAGGAAATGTCTGCTTTAGTTTATTTGAAATAGATTTTAGAGTCTTCATTGAAACTATCTTTTAGTGCCTACAAGTGCTGTTATTCACAATAAAAGGGGCTGTTAAATTTATCCAGAGGGCTGTCTTGTTGAACTGAAATTTACTTTTGTTAAATTTGCTGATAATTTACTACTAGTGTGTCTGACTGAAAGGCACAACCTAATCTTGCATCAACCGGTAAAATTATTGTGAAATGGAAAAGCACAAGGTTTTACGATTAGGGAAATATCTGAGTAACTCCCAATTCTTTATGTAAATGGGTGTGTACATATTTAATTTAAATTGCACACAATAATCAAATATATATCTTGATTTTATTCTTTTAGTTTTGATTCACATCAGTTTGCATTGAGCATTTCAGCAAGCTGAATTCCATGCACTGTTTGTTCTAGAAACTCATCACAATTCTGTTCTCAAAAAGCTTTAATGTATACACAGTTGGTGTGTAGAAAATTACTGTGCCAATTTTGCTTCATTGATTTTAACCTTGAGAAAAACTTAACAGTGAGAATTATTGCTGCATACCAGGCAAAGCATTTCTGATTTGTTGTTGCATAGCATATTTAATTTTTCCTTTTGTATGTTTCCTTCACTTTTCCAGTGGGTCACATCATTCAGGAAGCCCATCAACACACTGCTCTAAAAAGAGTGGCTCCTTAGATACCTCCAAAGTTTATATAGTGTCACAGAATAGTAGTCAACAGATGTCTGGGTCGATTTCAAAACCATACCACAGACAAGGAGCAGTGAGTAAATATGTCATTGGATGGAAAAAATCAGAAGGAAGTCCTACACCTGAAGAATCTGAAGTTTCAGAATGTCATGAGTAAGCACTCTGTTTTACTTTGTTTGGGGAAGAAGGGTAGTGAAAATAAATTTTGAAATAGGAGAGAAAAAAATTAAAAATTCTGCTTTGCCTTTAAATGTTCAGGAGGGGAATTCTGTACCTGTATGTATCTAATGAAGCTTTATACTGGAATAGTCCATAAGAAATATGTTGTTCTTAGATGGAAGAAAAAGACTTGAATGCCAAGAAGAACATGCAGTACCTCGAATATGGAGAGATAATACTTTCACAGTGGTGCATCTGTAATAAGTAATGTTTGAATCTGCTGTTTAAAACTGACCTTGAAATTCCCACTGGCTTCCAAATCACCTTTGTGGATAATGTCCTTGCTTTCTTTCTGTGCACAAGCTGTTTGGGGCTGTTTCTCAATAAACTGTAGTCAGCCACTGTCTGTCTCAATAAATTGTCAAGAGGATATGCAGTACCAGATTTTCAAATGTTTAATTGTGATTATTCTTTATTTAATAGCAATGGGTTGTTTTTATCTATTACCTAATTTTGCATATGTGTACACATTTATGGCAAGAGAAATATTTAAAAATATATATGCTATGAAACATGAATCTGGAGTTAAGCTCTTAAATTCTTTATTTTCAAAAGCAGAAGACATTATTCCCCTCCTGTCCAGCTTATTGGTGTTCCTTTGTATTAGCATTAGAGGTGATTTCATTTCTCCCCCCAAATGTTTTAATTACATAAATTGTTCAGTCATAGTAGTATTTAAATTATAATGTGGTAACTTCAGGATTTCCCTCAAATTTTTGGATTTTGAAATCAATTAACTGCTGAAACAATGTCTCCTTCTTTTGAATGCCAGTCTTAAAATAGAATTGCATAATGAATCGGGGTATTTAGACTGAAACAATGGAAATTAAAAAAATTATTTTCAAGAGGTAGTTCTGTTCAAGAACTATTAATTGAATATGACAACACTTCCTATATCCAAAAATATTTTCATATTTTTCCATGACATTCAGTATTGCCTCACCTCTTTCTTTCTAGGAAAGCTCTCTATAGTGCAGAGAGGAAATAGCTCTCCGAGGATAATTATGTTGAAATAAAATAGCATCTCTAATTAGCAGTGATGATGAATATCAGGTCAATTGCTGAATGTTGTGCCACTGTAGGTTATAATTCACTGAGAATTACAGTTTACCATAGCAGAGCTTATTTTCCCTCTGCTGAAGACAGTCCCTGATGAGGCTGCAGTTGGCAGTGAGCAATGGCTTCCAATGTGTGTTCTTTGTGAGTTGCAATCTCCAGTTCCTTCGATTGCATTCTCAGAATAAACCTGTTAAAATCCTGTCTCTTCTTTCTCACTGGAAGGAGTTGAAGGTTAATAATTCAGTTTGACTGTCTTTTGTTGACTGTAACTAGATTTTTACGTGCTGATAATTAAAGAAGACACCTATTTAATTTATCTAAATAGCTTTATGAAATTGCTGATAATAAAATACACTTACACTGGGCAATTGATTGCCAATACACTTCAAACATTGCTGTGATGACTATAGTAGTTTTGCCAGATTGTGAAGCTGGATGCAATATTATACTGTATAAAATACTGATTTTATTTTATTTTTTTTTTCTGTGGAAGTAAAAATTAAAGTATTCTGTGATGAACCTTTAGAAATGTTGAAATAAATATAACTTTTTTATTGATAGAGAAGTGTGGTGTGTGAAAAAGAGAGAGGCAAGCTAGGAGAAACAAGGATTATTTTTTTTTAATTGTTCTTTAGAATTCCTAAACACTGTTTCTCAGTGGTTTAAGAATTTCGTTTTGTACCCACCAACAGTTTCATAAAGGTAAAGTGATAAAAAAAATTTTCTAAATAGTGTGCTGTGTCAGAAGATAATTCTAACAGTTTTCACTTTGACAGAAAATGATTGCAGTCTTTCAAATCCAAATTCTTCCTAAAAACATCCATTTTCTCAACAGAGTGTATGATGATATTGATGCTGTGTCTGCATCGAGTCCACTCCAAACTTCTGTCAGGAATGCTATTGTTGAAAGCCAGCAAGTCTTGTCCAAAGAAGATTTTCTGAAGTTGATGCTGCCAGACACCCTCTCTATGGAGGAAGGGAGAAGAAAGGTTGGCTACTTTCTTTAAGCTCTAAGTGTTTCAGTCCTTCATTAACCTTAGAGATGGGTTTCTGGTATGCCCAAAATTGCTGTAGAGAATGCAATATCGTTTTGTACAAGCTAAGTTTATTCTATGAGGATGACCATAGGTCCAAAAATATCATTTCCCAAGGATGGGAAGTTTTTGTTTGATGATTATTTATAAAATCCAATATTTGTTTAAGTATGTCTTTGCTTAGCTAGACCAAAGGTGGGTGCAGGTTGAGCAACTTCATTATAATTTGAAAGGTTAAAAGTGACATTTTCAAGTCAGAAGGCCTAAATTTATACATCTTGAATGATATTAAAACACGTGAATAAAAGTAGCCCACTTTCCTCTGCCCTGTAATAGTTGGTAACAACAATTTTGCTAGAAATCCAGATCAGTTTCATGTAGGTACCAGTGGCAGCTGCTCAGAAGGCATAATTGTCAGTGCTGCTGGAGAGCCTGGATCTAATCTTTATAGTATGAAGACAGTTGGTAATTCTTAATAGTTCACAATAAGTGGATAGTGATCTTAAAATTCGCTGCTCTCCTAAGTAAATGGTTCTGAATTCTGGTGCTTAACATGGAATAAAGAACAAAGCAATTAAATTGCTTGAGATAATTGTCACACTTCCATGTTAACTCAATGCTCTCTTAACCCATTGTGTTTATACAATATGCTAAATAGCATAATCATCATGTCTGAACAAAAGTAACACACAGGAATCTTCTAAGTGCAGAGTTGAATTTGAAATTCAGATCATATATATTTTATAATATGTGGTATGATAAGTGTGCATTATATATGCTTGAATGTGCCTCATGTCCTAGTGGTTTTTATAATTTATGATTGATACGATAATTGGAGGAGTTTTGTGAAGATTCCAAGAACTGCCAGTGTTTCTGGCTGCCTAAATAAGAATCAACAAAGAGAGAGGAGATGTGGCTGAGATAAATGACTGTTATCCCCTTCCTCTCCAAGGCACCTAAACAAAAGTTAAACATGGGCCCTGACCCACAAGGAGCCCCAGCCACAGGAGTTGGCAGTGTAGTCTGTGGCTCTGCCTTCCTGCCATTGGTGAGCCGGTTACCTTTGACAGTGAAGTCTGAAATTAATTTTGAAAATATGAGATTCTACACTGTATTCACTGTATTCACATTGCAAAAGCTATTCCTCTTAAGCATTTGTTCTGCATACGGAACGTGGAATGCACCATTAATTACAAAGGAAACATGTAATTGCTGTATGCAGGACAAACCAGTAAAATCATTAAGGCATTCACTGTGCTTTGTAGATGTAAAGAAAACTGTGTTTGCAGTGCTGAGAAATCACTTACAAAGTGGAATGGTCCAGCTTTACAATACAGGAGCATCTTGTTTTACTGTAGATATTTGGTTTGTGGACTGAAAAACCTTTTGAAATGTGTTAGCAGTTTTCACTGAACCCTGTTACCCTCTTTTCTAAGCCTGTTTTGTGATATCCAGAGAGATGCAGTGTCTCAAGTAACTTTTATCATCCAATGTATTACGTGGCAGCATATATCAGTTCAGAATGCTTAACATTAAAGCATGGTCATTTCAAATTAAAATCAAACAATTCTATGTATAGTCTTGCATACACGTTGCCAGAGTTGGTAACCTTATATACATTTCTGTAAAACATTGCTGTCATAAGGATATGAAGTTTTCATACAATATTTGATGCACAATATCTGATTAATTCATGGTAATGTGTTCGAAAATATTGATAGGAAGTCTGAATATCCAATTCAGTGATTCTCTTGAGGCCCCAGTAGATTTGATATACTGGAAGAAATCTCTGATATTCTGTATCACTTCCAAGAATTCCAGAGTGCCTGTTCAGGGAAACACTCCCAAAAACTGATGGCGGGATACGATTGTATGAATCACTTCAACCAGCAATATGCGTTCTTATTTTTCATCCCTAGTTTTCATTTTATGGAAACCTTTCCCCCCGGAGGACACTTTACCGCACCCTCTCTGACGAAAGCATATGTAGCAATCGAAGGGGATCTTCCTATGCCAGCTCTCGAAGCTCAATGATAGACCAGGCCTTGCCAAATGATATCTTGTTCAGCACCACTCCACCGTATCACAGCACACTGCCTCCCAGAATGAGCCTGACTCCTGGAATGGGAAATCTGAGAAGTAAGTCGTCATCGCTGTCATTGCCCAGTTTGGAGTATTTGTAGTAAACTCTAACGAATCACCAAGTATGAAGTGAGATTTCACTTTTAAGGTGAAATTAAGAGATGTCAAGTCACTGTTCTAGTTATCCTAGCAAAAAAATTACTTGGTCAGCATGCTCATGCTTGCCATTAGTTCATTTCATATTTATCATGTTTGGAGACAATATTCACTTTACTTCCCAAGGAATTTTCACTTATGTTTGTCTAAAGATATTTCTAGTTATCAATTAATTTTCCAGTGGTGACCTAATTAAGCCAAGCTGGCCTGGTTTTTTTGTTTTTATTTTTATTTTATGTGCATTTGAATTATTGAAATATTTACAAATATATTTGAAATAATAGTAAAATGGAACATCTTTTGTTTAGATGATCCTTTTAGTAGCATCTTAAAAGGAAATGTGCAATAAATGTTGACAAAATGAATTTACTGATACATTTTTTTAACATATTAGTAAAGCTTTTACAGATGACATTTAATTTTTAATGGCAGCAGAAGAGTACTCTGAGGTGATACGTTAAAACAATTTTATATATTTGGTTTTTTACTTGTGAAGTTTTCATAAATGAGACCTTTATGGTCTACTTGGCTTGCAATAATTCCAGGATGAGCTATGAAGTTTGTAGTAATTTTTTTAAAAATAGAATGAAAAGTGCAGATCTACACAGACAGTTTTCTCTTTAGATTAAATATCTATATTTATTTACTTAACTTGAGTGAATTGCTTTTTCAGCAAAAATGCTGAATATATATGCTTCTCAGTTAGTTTAGGATTATGTATAGTGGACACCTGGAATTCATGTGCAATCTGAAAAAAAAAAAGGCCTCTTTCTTTAGCTACTCTAATATTGCATCACAGCTGACTGCAATTTAAAAATGGACTCTGAAGTCCAGAATTAAGAAGCTGTGGCTGAATTTCTTGAAAGCATTTAGGACATTTTAGGCCCATGTCCAGAGAGAATGCAGCCAGATGATTTAAAAGAAGTAGCAATAAAAAGGGCTCCGTCGTTCATCATGTCCTTCAGGAGCTAGCAGTCATCTCCTAACTTTGAGAAAAAAGCTTTATATACAAAACACTGTTCTAGTTAGAGTGGCCTCAGCCATGAGACTGAGTTTTGGTCACTAACCACTGGTTAAGTTTAAACTGGTATCTCAAATGAGTGCTAAATTCCTGCCTCAGATGGGAATGCATGCTTGGTGTACCTATTGCCATTCTAAAAATATTCTTCTAGCAGAGTGAAACACTTCAGTATAAACTTAATCTGAGATAATAAATGTAGATCCATTTTGTTTCACTGCAGATTAATTCAGAAGATTTTTTTTAGTCTGTGAAGGAACTGTGTAGTATAGAGTTAGGCATCCTGACTGTATTTTCTTTTTTTGTTTTCCTCTATGTTAGGCCTTGTTTTTTAGAGCCATTTCTTGTGCATGTAAACATGCAATGGGATCAAACCTTCAGCTTGATTTTCTTCAGGAGATTGGCATAAGGCAATTATCTGAGTACATCCAAGCTTTATACTGCTCCTCCAGCAGTGATATTTTAGTGGGTTTTATATTAGTTCTGTCTTGGACACCTAATGTTTCATTCTTGCTGCTTCTTAGATACAGAAAGTTATATATACACATATATATAACTGGAGAAAAAACCCACAAAATCAGTATCCTGTCAGTCAAAATCTGATCCAAGGCAATTCATGCTGTTTTAATGTGCAACCTCTATTTTATGCTTCTGGTTCTGTGTTTTAGAAGTGCTTATCAATGCCAGCTATATAGAATCTTTTTTTGTGGTGGTTGTTTCAAGGAAGATTTAATTGGTTATCTGTAATTACACTGTGGAAAAAAACACATAATGACTTGCCCACCTATGTTTCAAAAATAAGGCTAGTCAGTACCTCCATATGAGAAACTAACTTTGGCTGTTTTTAGGAAGGTTTTTGTAGTCAGTGCCTAGCAGGTATTTACATTCTTCTGCAGTGATGTGAGAGGTTTCTTTTTAATTTATAATTTTAACATGAGGTTGTAGTTTCACATATCAGGATTCATACCCTGTCATAGTAATGTCTTTTGTGATCTCAAAACATTTTAATTTTGCTGATATTTAATGTTCGTGGATATCAGTGGAAATAGCATGGTTTTAGCTGAAATCAATGTATAAAGGTATATTCTTGCATGTTATTATCCAGCATGAAATACTGTGGCAGCACCAAATCTCATGAGACCCTTCTAGCAAGGAAAAGAGTGTGATTAATAGGTAAGCCAGGCAGCACCAAGAACAAAGAGTGATAGGTGACTCTGAAGGCTTTCAGTTTACTGTGAAATCAAAATTATGAGACAGAATGACCACACAAATAAAAAACCAGAAACGTCATCTGTGTGTGATGTTGACTTTAAGAAGATGATTGGAAAAGCGAAGCTATAGGACTTTCTAATCATTGTTTTATCACTGGGGAAGTGAAGTGAAAAAAAGAATTGCTTTCAGTAAAGCCTGAATTGCAAGGTCTGACAGTCCAGTTGATTGCAAACAATACACACATGTAGAAGTGTTCACTTAATTTTATCTTATTTTTAACTTAAACTGGAAAGGAGAATTTGTGTAGAATTCTCTGGAGTTCTACCTTGGGGACATTAAGGATTCCCTGTCTGAGACAGTGCTGTTCATACTGACTGGTTCTAACTGCAGTTGCAGGTACAAATCTATGCCCTTCTTGCAAAGTCATGGCAGGTGAATGAGCAAGGATAGAATTAAAACAATGAGAACCACTGATACTGAGCAGGTGTGGTAACATAAATCGGGAACCCAGGAAGACACACAGAGATAATCTGACTTACATTGCAGGCACAGGGGTCCATGTCATCATGAAGCACAAAAAGAGAGGACATAGAAAATGTCCTAAGTGGTAAACTGGCAGGATGTTCCTGTGCTGTGAGGAAAGGAGGAAGGTGCAGGAAAGTTGCAGTGAAGAGGATCATAAGGAAGGGACTATTTTACAGTTATATACTAACAAATTCTGAAAGTTCTTAGATGATACATGCCATAGGGAAAAGGCTGCCAGGAGTGCAGGAGCTGTCTCTGCAGCTATGTTCATAGATGAAAGTCTTATCTTCATACTGCCTTACTACCCATGTTAGCTTCAATCCAAAACTAAACTTGTTGGTCAGAAGCAATATTAGAGTGAAAGAGCATCACTGTGTATTGGTGATGTGCAATGGTAGCAGTTTGGAAATCAGTATCAGTCAGCAAGCAGATAAAGGCCATTGATTCATTCACCCAACTGAAGGAGAGCCTGTTTGGTGTTACCTGTTCTCACACAGTGAATGGCTCACTTTATTAGAACGTGAGACTGTCTTCAGGAAGAGAAGGGAAGGAAAAAGGAGTTATCAGAAGCACATGTGCATGAGAGCCTGCCAGCAGGCTGGCATCTTTGAAGGGAGGCTGTGGGCAACCCTAGGCAATACTAAGGAAGGGAAGGGTTCAGCAGGCAGAAGTTGTTGCTTAAGTTGTCTCTTAATTACAAAGATATAATTACTGATTTCAGGAAAGAAAAACAGACATCCCACAGAGAGTGGGATTTACCTTTGAGATTTGATATATTTCTTCACCTGCAGCTGCTTTGGAGAGAATCTACTTGTTAAATGACATGTCTAGTTTGAAGCGAGGAGTACTTTGCAGATAGTCTTTTTCATGATCTACAATCTCTGCATAAAATTAGCAACTCCAACTGAAGCAGGATAATTGTCTTGGAAGTAAAATAGGTTAAGTCAGGTGAATCTTTCTTCTTTCTGCATAACTAGTTACTCTTTGAATATGGATGTATGTGGGACCAATAACCACCAATTTCAAGAGCTATGTTGGAAACTGAACTGCCCACGAAATTTTGGTGGAAATAGGGACTCTTGATAATGCTTTATACTTTTATGCATCAATAATAAAAATAAATAAAATTCCTAAGTGTAGGAAGTGCCACAACTGAAAAGACCAGAAACTACAGGATCAATAATTTTGTGCCAAAAGGAGTACAGCAAATAAAATAATCTTTAAAACTGAAGATAACGCTGAAAATGTTTCCTCAAAGGAAATTGTGTCTCTTCAAAAGTCAATCTTGTGTACATTATAGTGGCCTACTAGATTAGAAATGTCCTCCTGGACACACAGAGGTGGGCATGCTTAAGCATCACTTGCCACCTTTGCACAACTCAAAAGGAGAAACAGGCAACAGCTGCTGATGTGGCCGTCCTACACAGACAGACTGAGGCAACAGGAAGGTAAGAGGAGCAGGGAAGAAATGCAAATACAGGAGGCTAGAAATAATTTATCTCACCCAGAGCATTCCTGGAATACAAACAATATTCTCTGAAATTCAAAGGCACCAAGGCCTATGTCATTAGAGCTCGTGGTTGTTACTTTTATTCTTTTTTCTTCTTCTCTCTCTTTTCACTCTCCCATTGCAGAAGAACACAATTTATGTCTGGAAAATGAATTATTCTGTGGTGGCATACTCATGCCTCTTCAGTTATTCCACTTAGATTTTCAGCCATCAGCATGAGCACTTGCATTTCAAGAGCTATCAATATTCAAATCTCTGCTCTGGCAGGCTTTCTGCAGTTGAGTGGCTCTGGCAGGGCTTATGCAGGACTG
The DNA here is from genome assembly GCA_013397245.1 of Thryothorus ludovicianus. Lineage (NCBI taxonomy): Eukaryota > Metazoa > Chordata > Aves > Passeriformes > Certhiidae > Thryothorus > Thryothorus ludovicianus. Next base: position 433,046 of record VZTB01014992.1, on the reverse strand, counting down.
AATAGGATCCACCTAAGGTGAGCTGAGGTTCTCACAGAGACAATGCATAATGAAGGATGACTACTGGTGAATATATCACTCCTACACTTTAATTTGGAGAGCTGGCAGAATTGTGCTGGGAGCAGGCTTCTTCCTGACAGGTTTCACAATCAGCTTCTCTAGGCTGATCACACAAAAGCAAGGGCTGTCCCTTAGGGCCTGCCTGCTGGTCTAGAACCAAAAGCTGGCTTGCCAGTCTTTCAAATAAGGTATTCTGTCCATTTTCCACAACAAGGGTGTATAAAACATTTATACTTGCACAAATAAGGTTCTTACCATTCCCAAGTCATATACAGAATTTCAGAGACTGCTCTGACTTTCAGCTTTCAATGTAATTGCACAAAGATAGCCTTAGATAAAGCTTTATGTATGTTTATACAGAACTGAAAATAAAATTTTAGTACAGATGTATGAGTAGAATATATAACTATGTTATGTTTTCCATTTCATATATCCTCTACTTTTGCATAGTGAGAGTAGGTATTGAGGACATCTCTACAGAGTTTTGTCAAGCCACTTCCAAGTGCAATGTAACAATACTGCATCTTTCATAAAAGTGTAGAATAAGGTTAATTCCACAGTAAAGGGAATTTCTACCATTTCTGGAAGGACTCCTAATTTTTGACAGATGATTGTAAGCCTCCTTCACTTTCTTTCTCCTCATATTTTGTATTCTTTTCAAGCAAGGTTTCTGCAAAGAGTGGAGCATATTCTGTGCTTCAATAATTGCTCTGTGCAGTAGAATGCTTTGTAAAAGCTGTCTGTCTTTGGATTTTTAGGTCAGAATCTTTAAGTCAAATGGACATTAATATCAGGAGAGTGACAGCATGCCATTTCCGTAAACAAGAATGTATCTTCCACTTGTATGAATGCATTTCTTCCTTCATTGTTTTTTGTGTTTGGTCTTTTCCTGGAAAAAAATACTTCCCTTACATATTATAGTCTAAATCACTGGAATAACTAGATGGAAATTTCCTCCTGAAATACTTGAGGAAAAATTACAATTTTGACCTTTTTGTTTAATTGGAGTGGATTATGTTTGAAGCAAACATTCTCTTTGCCTGACTGTACTATGTGATAAAACTAATATATTCCATTGGTGGCTTTACAGTTAAGATGAAATGTGATTGCAAATATTTGTTTTGGTTTATGATCAGTTTTAAGAAACTGTGTGTCTGTTCAGTATTATTTTTAACATGTTCACATTGGTCAGAGTGAAGATTGCTATGGACAGATTAGAAACATGTAAAGCTATTCAAAAAAATTATGTAAATTAGAATCTTCTCTACTAAAATGTATGCTTGCAGTACATTCTAGAATTTGCATAACTGAAAGATTTGTTTGAACAGTTTATAGTGTATACATTTCATTTAATACATGATCTGTGTACCTTTTACAGTGTATTGCAGTTCACTCTGAAATCTCACCCAAGTCTTACATCCTCAGAGATACAGCTACAAATGTTAAACTAATTGGGTAGTATTTTCAATGTGAAAGGGAGATTTGGATATAGGCTAGAATTTAAAAATACATTAAAAGAAAAGCAGGTGTTTAGGGTTTTTTGATTGCTTCTGGAACAGGAACATTTTCGGTTTCAGAGTAAAACACTGCATGTAAATAGCTCTCATGTTGCTTCACAAAATATAACTTTGCATATCTAGCAGCTTTTCTGCTCTGTGCTCAGGTATGATATGCTGGGCTTTAGAATGGATGCTGCCTACTCACAACAGTGTTCATATGAAAATGCAAGGGACACATCATGTGCAATGATACCAAAAAAATACCCTTTAAAACCTTCCCATCTTAATTTGCCAACATTTAGAAATTGTTCCCCCCATACCGAGTATTGAACAGGAAAAGACAGACACAAGAGAAATGAAGATAAGCACTTTTTGCTTATACATTTTTTACAGATCATTATAGTAGCTTCAAAATTAATTGTACATAATTGTTATAGGAAGACTAATTATTGTGTTTATTGTTTAGATGAATTCTGGTTCTCAGATGGGTCCTTATCTGATAAAGCCAAATTCAATGATCCTGGCCTGATGCCCCTGCCAGACACTGCCACAGGGCTAGACTGGTCTCACCTGGTAGATGCTGCACGAGCGTTTGAAGGTAACAGGAAAATTTGAATAAAGATCAATGTTCAGTACACAAACTTTTTTTTTATTATTTTTTAAATATATATTGTATAGCCACGTTTTAAATTACAAAAATCCAGTGTTTGCCTCTGTAGCCCTTTAGTTCTTTTGGCAGTATCAATTTGCAGTGTGGAAGATTGTCACTGAATATTTGGGGTCTTTGTGATACTATCTATATCCATTTTCAATGCAATTCCTCCACTTTAGTGCCTAAGTTTCTTCTTTAATCAATTGAAAAATCAGATCTTTGAAGGAGAGATTCAAAACATGTAAGTTAGATGTTTAAAATGAAACTGGGAATAACACTTCCCTGAGTTTGTTGTGTTGTGTTTATAAGCTGACATGTGTAGTCCAAATGATTTTGTGGTCCCTCTCAGTTTTCATAAGCCCTTGAAGACCAGGATTTTCCAGTAGCAGGACTCGGGGTGCAGGATATAGACAAGGTTTGCTTTATTAAATTATGGAATCAAATTGGCAAAGAAAAAACCTCATCTGCCTCTGGGTGTCAAACCTATACTTAATGTCTAACCTGAGAAAAAGGGTGTTGGTTTGAGTGTTTATATGAATATACACAGTTGAGTGTTTGTGTTTTGTTGTTTGAGAGGTGTTTTTTTGGTGCTATCCTAAAACGTCTGACATTTGTTAACTGGTGTTGCTTGTGTTACTGAGTGTAACATAAATATGATGTTACCACAGTCATCGTAGTGTAAGATACAGGTCTTAACTTCATTCAAACTGTCTGTGAAGTTAGTGATTTGGGTCTTTTTTAACTTTTTTAAACAATGGAAATCATTTTTCTGCTTACTGATTCCTTCCCAAAGTCTGGAGTGATTCAGTTTGACCAAAAGCTCTTCAGAACTTCTTTTTATAGTAATCTAAAATGGCATTGTGAAATCCCAAACCAACAGCAGTGATTGGGAATTTGAAGAACTGTATTATCTCTTGACCTGATGTGAATTCATTACTTTTCAATGCTACTCAAACATGGCTGTGGTAGCTGGCAGGAAATACAGTGACACTGAGAATCTTGACAGCTCTTCCCATGCATTCCTATGTTCAATTGCTCAGGGAGCACCCTGCTATTTGTTACTGACGTCTGAAACTACTGAAAAAAGGTTTGCATCAGTAAATGACTAGCTCTGTAACTTTGTACTTGAAGAATATTTTTAAATGCTAATAAAAATGTTGAGTTCAGCTGAGTGAAAGATCATTCTGTACTAGCTATGCTCCTGTATTTTTAGCTTTCTTTGAAATCTAATAGATTTTGGGTTTTTTTTACTGCCTAGTATCATGCTTAAAATAATTTCACTTTGGTAAGTGTTACGTAAGTGTAATTACATTTGAATTTGAGAATGAGAGGTAGAACAATACAGCTAACCCACAGTGCTCTATCCTAGGGAGGAAGGGTTATTCGCTTGTTGGGTTTTAATAGCAAATAATTTAGATATATCTATAGAAAATGCTGAAGAACTGGTGGTCTGAGTCGTAAGAAAGAAGCCATTTATTAGACGTTTTTTGAATTACTGTAAGAATTTCAGTAGTAAATAATCTATTTTTCTGTGAAGGAATATAATTCTTTTCTGTTTAGGACTCTACAGTAGAGATATCTGTGTATATGTTAGATGATTTATACAATGTTTTGACTAAACTCATAGTGCTGCAATTAGCAACTTTTGCAAAGAAAGGATTTTTTAAACCCTTATTCAACTTCATCCTATGTCATATACTTTGTAAGTCATTTAAAAAAGAGTAACTGATAGACATGTCATAAAAGATCACTGGAAAGGAATGTGCTGCATATGAATTAACAGTGAAGTTTCCATATGTTTTTTAATGTTGTCAACTTAGAAGCTTCAACTTTCTCTAAAGATAGCTTGGAACTGTTCTGCATTCCATCAATGTTGAAAAGAGAGTGGATGATTCTAAAGTTTGTCCACTTTTGAATGTAAAACTGCTTTGATCTTTCTTTTTAAACTGGGTGAAAATGGGATCACATTTCATATAGGACTATATAAACAACCTCAAAAATAAGTGAACACCTACCCCCCCACATTTAATGCAAAGGATCACTAAAAAGATACGAATTTTTAAATTGTGAAATTAGAATCTAGTTTGGTTTTGCCAGCCTGATATTTTGAAGTTGTTTCTCTTCTAGAACCTAGATACTGGGCCTAATTTTAATTTTTTCTTTGTACAATGTCTTTTCTTGCTATCAGTTTATCAGGATTGCCAATCTGGTTCCAAGGTCGAAGTTTTTCTCTTGTGATCTCTCCCGATTATATGTTGACAATTTATATGATTTGATCAGTTCAACGTCCCTAATGTGGGCCTCATGATCTTTCATCTCTGTCTTAAGAAGCAACTGAACCTTGATTAATGTTAGATGTAGTCTTTTGAGGTGCTTATATTGTTGCCATCAATTGGACCAAGAATTAAATTTAGTTAGCAAGATTTTTGCTACCATCATCCATGCTCAGAGTTTATTTACAGGTGTAACAAGAGCCGCAGTCTCATTTTCTCACTTTCTTCCTCTCCTCAGATGAGGAGTGGACATGGTTGTTTATTAGTATTAGCTTTTATTCAACTGGGGCCTTGGTCCTGTGTCAAACAGCAGTTTTTAATCTGTGATCCATGAGGATGGAAGAAGCTATTACTTTTTTTGTTTGCTTTGTTTTGAATTGGAAGTATGGTGATTGTGTTTTTCACTTTGTCGGGATTTAATTTTCACTGTGTTTGCTTGACAAGAACCTTTGTGGGAAGCTGAATATTTACTTCAAGCTTTTTGTGAAAATCTTCTGTTATTTCTAAAACAGATTTTCACAGTGTAATGGAGAACTGTGCATGCATTAGCTCCACAAGCTTCATCAGGGAAGGGTTTTTGCTTGAGCTGCCTCTGTGGAGGGCCAGCACCCATAAGCTGGAGCACACTGGAGAATTATTTTAACACTCTGCACTGGCTTCCTTTGCAAGACCTCAGATATTTCTCCAGAGATGATATTTTGTGTGCATGCTAACATCAGTCTGGTCAGTAGCAAGGGGAATCCTTCCATTTCTGTCATACATGGGCAGGCTACTTCCAGTTCCCTTCTCTTGTTACGTTGGGAAATGCAGAGAGACATAACCAGGGAGCAGTTCACACGATGGAGATGCTCTGTTGAAGTGTTTTTGTATCCATCCCTGAGGCAAACAATAAAAAATAGATGGGACTGTATGTGACTGTATGGCAAAAGAGGGAGGACAGTTGGGGTGAAAAAAGAAGAACCAAAAAGAAAGAAAGCATGCTCAGCTGAATAGAGATAAAGATAGGGATAAATTGGAAAGCCAAATTTGAAAAGGGAGAAATACCAGAAAAGACTAAGGGAAAATAAGGGAATTAGATTTTAATTCTCTTTTTGTATTATCCTTCCAATAGATCTTCAGGTTAGGGAAGAAGGACTGGCCTTTAACATGTGTATTATGTTGCTGATGAATTTTTAGATCATTTCCATTTTTGGGAGGCAAAAAAAGGAAGCATTTTTGGATGTCCGTACCTGCTACTGTAATTATAAAAGGCAATTGACACAAATACAAATTTTGAATATTATTATTAATAGAACTTTATACTATTTGTGCTACTTCAAACTGGGTTTATTATGCCTTAGAAAAGCTGTTTAGTGTTTGAGAAGTCACACTGTGAGCATTAAAATGCTAAGATAGTCCTTCTGATGTCCCTGTTCATTAAAATTGGTGGTTTCAACTCCTGATTTTTTTCCAGGTGATTTTTATGAATGTCTACTAGTGCCAATCAAAATGCAGTGTTTCTTAATGTAAATTTATCTTTGCAGAAACATCTGTGCTATTATAATTAATGTTATTTTAATACTTTGATTTAAAATCTTCATAGCTAAATGTAATGCTACACATAATATAATGAGAAAGAAGTGAATCATTTAGCATGACAGATAATTATTTTAACCAAAGTAGCGTGTTAAAGTGCTAGAAAAAGAAAAAATTACAATATTTAGTTAACATTTGGTGATTTCTAGGGCATGCATGCGTTACTCTTTTTGCTTCAATGCATATGTCAGTGTATGTTTGTGGGTAGACTTTACCTTAACAATGAGAAAGTGGCTTCATGCACTATACTCATTTTAGCCTTTTCTCCTTCCAGTAAAGCAAAATTGCCTGGAGTTTTTCCTGGCCTCTGTTAGTGGTCTGGAACAATGAAAATCCAGATTCTAATTCTTAATGGTTACTGCTGTATGACTCTTTTACTGTAAATTTAAACATGAATTTCTGTCTCATCTTTGGTCTTGCTAAGTCAGTTGTTTAAACTTTTGATATAAAGACCAATATATTTTTTGCAAATAGTTTTCTGTGGGTGGATTCTCTTTGGAGTTTGGCAGGGACATCTCAGTTTAAAATAAGAGCTCTGAGATATACATGTACTTTTTTCTGTTTAGTATGTACATTTTGCTTCAATTGAATAGGAGGGGTATCTGTAATTTGCGGGTCTACAGCATCATACCCAGAAATAAGCTTAATTTTTCTTCATAAAATCTAGTTGTTGTACTGAAAATGTTAGTTGTATGAAGGTGAAATCAATAATTATCTGTGCACTTCAGACTGCTTGTTTACACTGTCTTGTTTCTGGGCTACATACTGTGTTTGATCTGGGAAACTAAATTTAATTTATCTGGAAAAGTAGATCTGTTTATCTTAGTAGGTTTCAAATCTGAAAATGATGTCATTGATTATGTGTTTAAAATTATATTCTTACCTTATTTTCAGCACATATGGAATAGTCGTTCATATTTGCTGAGATCCATCAGTAGTCAGAAATAAGGCTAAAAGTAAGGGAAATGTGCTGCAGTCTTTGAAATTGGACAAAATCAGACATGCAGCTTTTGTTCATTGTATTATGGAATGAATTGGCTATGATCTATGCTATGCTGAAGGGTTTTTTTTAACCAACAAAGAGGTTTTTAGTGATTTCCTATTTTTGTTTGGTGGAACTTGTCCTTCCTGTTTGAAGAGATCTGGCCTGTATTCACTGTTTGTGTCCTTAAGAGTTTGAAGGATTGTCCTCTTATGTATCCTGCCAAGTTGCCATGCTTTGTCTCCGTGCTGGGGGTTGCTGTTTGAGACGTGACCCCTCGTGTGCCTCCTGTAGTGTTGATGCTGTGTAGAGATGGCCTGGCAAGGCTGGGAGCGAGCGCCAGCAGGAATTGCACGGGGAACATCCCACTGCGTGCGCTGCCGCAAGGGCCACGGCTGCTCCAGTGGAGATGGACTGTCTTGTTTATAGGAACATTCTAAATCTTATTCCAGGTTTTGACTCAGATGAAGAATTTGGGCCGTTCTGTCATCAGACGCCGTTTCTAGGTGATGGTCTGGGATTGATGGCTTTTGCCTTTTGTAAACTTTTTTTAATACTTCCTATGTTTGCACGTTTGCATGATAATGCAAGCTTTGGGCCTGGTGGGGTGGCAGAGCAAGGGGAGAGAGGGCAAGGCTGGCATGTTGTCGCCAGAATTCATACAAGCCTACAGACATGGATTTTGTTTGGCAGAAATAAGCTAAAGCAATCTCCACAGAATATGGATTTTCGTTGTTTATTTTTTTTTTTTTAAAGAAGACAAATTAAATCCTAATGAATGCATCATTTACTCCTGTTCTTTGCAATGATGATCTGCATGGCATACTTCTATTATGTGGTGACTGATGTATTTTGGCAACCACACTGTATATCCATAGGTAATTGCATCTGTGCTTGTTAGATTATGTTCTAGTGAAATTCAATGCAGATAATAGAGTGCCTTAGTAATACCTATAATAAAAACTCCATTGATAAAAATAGTGTGAATTTATTGGTTTTCAAGTATGCAGATTACCATCAGCTTCTGCAAAGGTTTGAGACAGTAAAGCATTATGAAATGAACAGTGAAGATTTCTGAGCAATCTGAGGGCTTTAAGTCCGTTGAAAAAATGCAAACCTTGTTGCTGAATTATTATTGTCATTGGTTGTGGCCCTGAATTCTGTAATGGTTTTCTGCATATTTCATCAAGACAAATTTACTGTTCATGTCAGCATTAAGTGATCCAGACAAAACTGTCATAGATGTAGAAAAAATTGCTTTGGGGTTGCCTTTGGATGCAGGTGTGGGGGAGCCAACTAGTTGGTGCATACATCTGCTGATTATCTTCAAAGCTGAGATGTAGAAGCCTGCATCCATTTTGCTAACTGAACCAGGAAAATGGCTGTAATGTTGCCTTTTATTTTGTCCAGTTTTAGAGATATCCTTATGTTACTTTTTTACAGATCAGAGAGTAGCATCTTTTTGCACCTTGAATGATATGCAGCAAGCTCAGGGCTTGGAAGGAACACAAGAGTTACCTTTGGATGGGAGTCCGCCCGATGGAAAAGATTTTCTTGAGGATGCTGGGTATGTCAGAATTAAAGCATATTTCTTAGAAGAGTATTTTAAGAAAAGATTTTCTCTTAATGTTGCATGCGTGTTTCATGGCTGTTTGATGGCAGCCTTGACTTAAAATTTCTTTAGTTTTGAAAAATGTTGTTTCTTCAAATCAACTTCTCTCTCACTGGAATTATGCCTGTAATGCAGATCAAGGTTAGATGCAGACTTTCAGATAATCAGATTTCTCACTATATTCCTCCTTTACAATAATAATTTTTGTTACATTTATTTCTTTCATTTTAATAGAACTAATAATAGGAGCTCAACTCTGTAGGATACAATTTGTTCAGCAGCAAATGTCTCAAACCTTGGAACAGGGTCTATCCTGTCTTTGCAGCTATTTGTAAACCCGTATTTTTTTCTTTTATACAGAGGTAAATTAATCAAGAGTATCTGTAACAGAGGACTGCAGCATTTATGCCAAACTACCCAATTTTTTCAAATTCTTCCCAAGGCTCTGGGAGAATGTTTTGGTTTTTTTCCCCCACCTCTCCACTTATCCTGTTATAAGGAGTATACTTGTTAATTTAAAGATTATTCTTGTTATACAGATACAGCAGTATAATCTGTCCACCACCACACTTTAGAAGAAAAACACATCTTTGATTAGTTTTGCTCTTCAATTGTAGGAATGGAAGAATGGGAAATGGAGAGAAAAGTCTTCTTGCTTGTTAGACTATTGCATTTTAATTTGAAGCAATTTTACACAAATTAGCTTGCTTACATGGTAAAGCACATTTATTGTAATGACTTTTAAGTCCATATCTTTCCCCAGGCTAATGATTAGTAAGGATTGCAAAAGACTGTTAAAGATGTTCTCCTTTTAGCCGTGGCAAACCTGTCAGATTTGTGCAAGTGCATGAAGCAGCTGATTCAGCTTTGAATGTAAAGCTTCTCTCTTCACCTGCTCTCTTTTAGACACAATTACTCACATGATGGCTAATTGCATCTATAATGTACATGAAACTGTCTCCCACAGTGCTCATTGTCATTCAGAAAACATAACCTATTCTCAGTATTTTCCTTCAGTCATGCATTTGATTAACCTGTGGCAATATTTTATGTGTTTTGACCTTTAAACAAAATATTTGTCTCCATTAAGCCATAGGTTTATCCTTTTCTGAAAATGACACTACTGCAAAGCAGACAAAAGAACTCTTTACAGCTCTTTTGGTTTGCAGTAATTGCTGCTGCATCTTGCTTGAGATTAGTACAGTCCTTATCAGAAAGCAGCATGTTAGCCAATGTGCCTGCACACCATGGAGCAGTGTGACATGTGCTATGAGGGTATGTGCAAGTCATTCCTAAAACATTCCTTCTTAAAATCATTGTTACTGCTGCCTGATTTGCTTGAGAAGCAGTGTCCTATTTCAGATATTTATGTTCTAATAATAATCTTTTACAGATGCTGGTTTTGTCTCTTATTTCCTAACTGTGCCTAAACTGATTGGTTTCCTTTGCTCTTACTAAAAGTGTGACTCTGCTAAAGCTGGGAAGAAAATGTTTTTCACTAGCTCAGAGTGAAGGTAGTGGTTTACTTTGCAGGGAACATGCTCCAAGTACTCTGACTGGAAAAGTAAACCAGCTGGAAGTCATCCTCCGGCAGCTACAAACTGACCTGAGAAAGGTAAGGGACCATCAGCACCATAACTGATCCCCAGTTTTAGTAGTTTTATTTTTACACAGAGATCACCAAGGGCTTGAAAGAAGTGCATCATTTAAACTAGACAGTAGAGCTCAGTGATTGCTCAGAACACCAAGGTGCAGAAGGTCCTGCAGGAATAGTTAGGAGAGGAAATTGGCCCAAGGCTAACTAGTTAATGGGTCTTTAGTCCAGAACAACTCTCCAACAAATAGTCATACCCCAGAAAAAAGGCAACACTTCATCTTCATTTATGATACTTAGGATTTACAAAGGGTAGGGATATGGACAGGGCACCATTGCTAAGTAGTTAGCACTCTGGTTTTGTCATCCTTGTTGCCTTGTGCTATCTTGGTCATGTAGCAACGACTTGATTTGTGCCTCATTTGCTGTCCAAACTTGAGCTGGAGATATTGCCAGGATAATAGAAATGAGGCTGCTTTTGGTAAGAAAATAACCATGTAAGGAAAAATTTTGAAATTAGATATTTTTCTTCCTTAAACATATGCTTGAAATAATTGCTTACAACTTGGGCTCTCACATATAATTTATTATAGCTAAAAGCTTCTTGTGTTTTTAATGCTTGATTATATTTTTTTTTGTTAAATGGTGTAAACTCCTTTAATTTTTCTATTAAAGTAACATCTAGTTTTCTTTTTAGCTTGCAGTATTTTCTTGGAATGAATGAGGTAGTTGGAGCATATTTGGGGCATTAACTTACAGCTAACAGTTGTCAGAATGAATTAGGGAGCTCAGCAAAATACAGCTGTTATGACTTGCATAGAAATATTAACAACAAAAATAAATGTTGTCATCGCAACTACTCACTTTGCTCAACTTGTGTCTTTGTTAACCAGGAAAAACAGGACAAGGCAGTTCTCCAAGCAGAGGTACAGCACCTGAGACAAGATAACATGAGACTTCAGGAAGAGTCTCAAACAGCAGCCGCTCAACTGAGGAAATTTACAGAATGGTTTTTTAATACGATAGACAAAAAATCCTAATGGCTGGGGCCCTGCAAAAATATTTATTTGAACAATGTAACAGCTGTATCTTTTGGATTAGCGGGGTAATAATTTCACTGTGTTCACAATCCATTTTAGGTGTTTCTGCTACGTTTTCTGTCCAGCTTTATTCATCTGAAAAGGAGAGAGAACTGTGGCAACCTGTCTTTAAACTCATATGAAGAAAGCAGAGAATAGCAGATACTTGTTTGTGTGCAGATGAATGTAAAAAATCCTTAGTGTCATTTTAGACATTCTTAGAAGTTGCTCTGGCTGGGGCTTGCCTGAAGAGGAATATTTGGGGTTTTAGTTCCTGCATTTCAGGTGCGCTGGTGAAGATGTTAAAGCAATTTAAATTAGCTTGGGCTTCAGTATTGTAAGATAAAAAGAATAACCAGACATATACTTTAATGTTTAAAAGGTGCTCTATTTTTTTGTATGTACAGTAGTTTTATTTCCACAGTCCACATTGTCATAGCAATAAGAATGGAGGTATAGTGAATAGTCACAGAGCTGTGTTTATAAGAAGTTAGCACTGACGTGTTTAACACTAGTTTGGATGCAGATACATTAGAGATTATTTATTTGCAGGAACAAATGGTGCCTGAATATAAACAGTGTTCTGATTTTCTAAAAATACACATGCCTTGTAAATGGCTCACTGGGGTTAGCCCACTCCCAACTTCAGTTACTTTTGTATAATTGATGTTCAGCTAAACAGTTACACTGCTTAACTATTGAAATCATGTATGGTGTGAGCCAGCCAATCAGTTGTACAATGCCAAATTTGTTTATCTTTGTACAGAAGCTTTGATCAAGTGTCTTGTATTTAACACCTTTATTTAAGCTTATTTAACCTTAAATTGTTGTTTTTATAAAGTTTGTTTTATCTGCACTATGGTGAGGTCAGTTGGTTGCAAGTTGTAATATTTTGAGCTTGCCAAGACTGTACTGAAGAGTCCTAGAAAATTCTAACAATTGGATGCTGCTAGTACACAATTGATTTGTTTGTATGCTTTAACATTTTTAACTGTTTAATTTGAAATGAACATACATCCTGCTTTTTTAATAAATGTTAAAAATCTAAACCTGAAATATTTCATCTTGTATTATCTGTAATCATTGTTGCCAGTAATAGCTCAGGTTTCTGTTCAGCTCAGTCCCTGGGCTCTCATCCAAAGGCAGTTCAACCCTCAGAGCTGTCAGGATCCCTTGTTACCCATGAGGGGTTGCCACTGTTATTTATATATAAGTTAAGTTATATAAGTTAATTTCTTTGGTGCATCCTGTCCTGGAACCCAGGAGGTGGCTTCCCCAGTCTGAGCAAAAGCTGTTTGGGCTTTTCATGGGTATTGATTAGTGGCCTAGGAGAGGAAAAAACTGCTTTACTGACAATGGAGCAAATGTTCAAAGGAGGCTTAGTTTCTTCATATTACCTTAAATGTTAGTTGTAGCAGGAATTAACTTGCCATCTTCTTGTGCCAGCAATTGAGGATTTGATTGCAGTGTTAGCATATGTGAGATACTTTGTGTACAGTACTGAACATAAATTCTTCATCAAAAAGGACACCTTTGCAAAATGAAATGAAGCTAATGAGCACATTTGAGTGACCCTGAGAAAAAAAATATGTTCAAGATGATAGTTTTATCCCAGTTCCCTCTTGGCTTCTGAATGCATTCAGGCAAACCTGTGGAAAATTGTTGAATAATTAAAAATATATTCAACTCATGCAACTAAAATTCCATGTCCATTGTTAGTGCACATTGGCAGAAAAATGTTTTATAAATTTAACGAATGTCTGTCACTGCTGTAACAATTGTTCTGGGAGACTCTTCTTAGGAAAGGTTGCATATGGGCAGATAATCAAGCCTTTGGTATCCTTACATTGCTATTTAAAAGACCATTTTGTATTGTACTTTTCATCAAAAACTGACTCTTACAATACAAACAATATCCACTAAGCTGTATTAACAGGGTAATTAAACATGGCAGTCGTGTTACAGTAGCTTCTGATTTAAGCACCTTACAGAAGTCATTAGCAAACCCATCTGGCTGGAGACCTTGCCAAACAACAGTGCTGAACAACTTGGGCAATTTGTCTGTGAACACGTTTCTGTGAGGATTGGTCTGTTCCCTTCACAAAGCTCTGTTGACTGAAATGAACTTGAGGGTAAGCTGGCTCTGAAGGGACACTTAGGTTTGTATAAGAGTTTATAGTCCAATATTCATTTTAGTTCTTTATCTCAGTTATTGAAAACCAGCAGTTATAATTATGTACACAAAAAGGACTTTTAGTGGTTATTTTTTCCATTTTTCCCATCCAACTGAAAATGTTTGATTTCCAAAAGTGACAGAAAGCTCTGTCTAGAGATCTGCTCTTTCTTTTGCTGACAAAAGCAGTTGTATTGGGAGCACATGGTTCTTCCTTAATTAACCTTCACCATGGGGAAAAGTTTTTAGTCTGGCTGTTAGTGTTTTAATGACATGAGAATACAATATTTATCAGAGACCACAATACAGTCTTGGCATAGGTAAAGGACGTTTAATTGGACATTTTAATTAACTGTGTTTTTTAAGAAGAATCCTCTTGGAAGCATTGTGCTCACAAAAAATGCCTGATTTAGACACATGAAGACAAAGACTACATTTATATGAGCAACAAGTGTGGAGCAGTAGGAAAATTCAGGGTGTTGCTAACCCAGATTTTGGAGATTTTTCAGGCTCTTCCTTGTCCAGTTCTATGACTGGATGCCTTTTAGTGGCTGAAATAATTTTAGGTTGGCTCTGTCTGAAGACTCTATGCTCTTAGACCATTCTGTGTGATCTGAAGCTGGGTAAGTGGAGGTGATTGGGAAGTTGACTTCAAAGATGTGTTTGTGATCTGAATTAAAACAGCAATACGGAAGTGTTTAAAACATCAACAAAGTGATCCCAGCACAATGAGCCATGGCATGTGGTACTAAGGGCCAAAATCAAATATGAGCTGATGCAGATGGTTACTTCTGTAAGAGGGAAATGCACCAATCATGGCAAAATTACAAAATGTTCCACTTCTGCCTTAGAAGTGACATATCAAGATTTATATGCATATCTTTATTGGAGGGATCCTTACTGAGATCCTTACTGAGATCCTTACATTTATCACAATGTGGACTGTATTTTATTGTGTACAGTTTTTTTTCTGAGGGCACTGTTTCAAACATAAGGGATAGTTTCAAATTATTTTTTTTGTTACTGAGAGGGTAGTCTGTTTGGTTTAGGCATGTGATAGCTTTATACACAAGCTATTTAAGTCCTTTGTGTGTTATTTGATATAAATTCTCAAAATATTTCATCCTTTTTTGTGTCTAAAATCCTGTAATATGGGAAAATGTTTAGAATATTTGTAATGCAAACTAGCTAATTGTAGAGAAGTTGTTTAGGAAAACAATTTTCAGTATGGAAAAAAAAGAGAGTTATTATGTGCATTATGTCATTGCAGCACTTGAGCTCTGTGCTGACTGGTTGTAATATATAAGAAAGTCAGTGAAACTCAGGAATTTGTATTGTACAGTTTGAAGCCATCAGAGCCATTAATTATTGCCAAAACAAGTTATTCTTCATCCCATCTTTCTTCCACAGCAAAGACTATAATGTCTTTCAACTCAAAAGCAAATACAAATCTCTTTTATCTGTGCACACAGCTATTTTTGCTTTGATTTCTTGCACTTCCTTTTTTTCTCTCTTTCACCATGTTGCCTTTATTTTCTCTCATGGAGAATCCAATGGCAGAAGGAAAATCTGTAATAGGTGCGTGGTGTGGTCAGCTATAGAGTGGCAGGGCAGAAGCATTTTGCTATGTTAGCTCCACAGTGGCTACAGAGCAGAAAGTGAGGCTGGTACAATTTCATCCAGTCTTGCCAAGGTAAACCTTTGCTGTTTTGCAGACTCTGAAGTCAGTTGCAAGACGGAGGGGGAATAGAGAGGATTTTTTGGGGTTTTATTTTGATTCTCCTTTCAGACAGACAACCAACATCTCTGGCTGTTGCACTGTCTTAAAAGGTTGTAGGAGGACCAGGGAATGGAGAAGAGACCAAATTGCTCATAGCCTTCTAGTTTAGAAACTGGAAGGCTTCAAATCTATTAGTGCTGAAATCCCCTTTATTTTATTGACTTCTCAAGGGAAATTGTATTATGCCCTTTGTTTAGTATTTTATTGTCCTCCTCTAACCACAGCCATTTAAAGGCTTCTCTGCTATACAGCATCACAGAATTACTCTGGTGGAGGTCACTGTTAGGGAGACATCCCAGTCTGCCCATTCATGAGATTCCCTGGCAGTCACACTCCCAAGGCCAGACACTTTGCTGGGAATGAAGCCCCTCCAAATGGTGGCTCCAGGAAGCTGACAGGTGCCCTGCTTGGCTGCCACACTTCCCCCCCACACAGTCAGACCAGGTTTCCTTACCAGTTCAACCCCAGCTTTCCCATGGCAGAGTCCCAGATGTCTCATTCCATGAAGCCATTTATTCACAGTGCAGTGACACAGACACTACTTGAGCTGCTGCCAAAAAAAAGCAGATGAGCGTTTTCTGACCAAAGTCATTAAAAATTTTTTAAAAATTAAAAATTGCTGAATATGCTGTTGATACCAATTCAGGTGCCCATGTGTCTAGACATCAGCTGGGGGTGTTTAATATAATTCTTAGGTGCAATTATGGGAAAGTAAGGAGACAAAAACATGCCATGTCAAAAAGTGGGATATGTGAAGTGCAGCAGTAGTAATCATAGGCAATATATTGATTGATGACTCTATGTCCAAAGACTAGAACTTTAAAAGAATAGAAAATTTTCATGTAAATCCACTGTTTGGAACCCAGAAAACAATTGTGAGCTTACCTTGAGAAAACCTGTGTATTAGCCCTGACTAGAAACCTGGGGGAAGGTCTGCAAAACTCTGGTAGTTAATGACTGAATTTAAGCTGTGGGGCTTGGTTATACTGAAAAGAAATTTAAAGTGTTAGAAAGTCATTCCTTTTTTTCTTTGATTTCTGTTCTGAATGTATGATTATTTGAGTGACAAGAGCTGCTAATAATAGAATAAATAAATGACCCCAGGGGTATCCAGTAGCAAATAGATGTCTGGTCATCTGAGATTCTTGTTACCACTAAATTGTAGTCTTTCTTTCAGTTCATATCTTATCATGATAGATAATATTTTTTGAAGGATTTTTTTTTTATGGAAACCTGAGGTATCTGCGTTCTTGTAAGTGATGTGTTTCTGCCTCTGCATTCTATTTGAGATGATGGATATTCCTTGCCCAAATCCAAGACACAGTGTTTTATTCCAATGAGCAATGTTTCTCCTATGTGTAAGACCAGAGCTCCAAAAAGTGTATTCTAGCACTAGTGCAACTTTAGGCTGTTTGTGTTCAAGGCTGTCTTCTGCCACACAGCTTCTGGATTCTTGGCCTTCCTTTCATTTGCTAAGAACTGAGTTTCTCAGTAGGGGGTTCAGTAAGAACAAGCACAAACCAAAAAGCTCCTTCAGACTTGCAGTATTTTCATTTTTTAGGGAGTACATGGGGTTTTGTAAAGGTGCAATCATCCTTTGATGTTCCTTTCTGTGTCTTTTCCTGTCAGAAAGCTTAACAAGGAACTTCAGGGTGGTTTAATACTCGAACAATCCAAAGTTTGAAATACTGAAATACTTGTGTGTGAGTAGATATTCTTCAATATACAAGCATGCTTTCAGCCTGTATGCAGACCAGAGGCAACCTTATTTCCAGTGGGGGAAATGCCATTCCATCAGTTGCAATCTACACAGCTTGGAGAATGAGGAATCAGTTTTCTGCCACTCAAGGAAGAAACCAAACAATGGGCTCATTCCTACATATTTCTATGTCACATAGCCAACAGAAGCTGTATACCATGTAGCCAGAAAATTTCCAAATGGCTCCATTAAATTGAGCTGTGCTTTGAAAACTGGGTCGCTGATTTCCTTTAAAAATATCAGAAAATGCATTCGGTTCCTCGGATGTAAATCAGACTTAATATAATAGAAATTACTGAAGAGAGTAAAACTGGGAAAAGAATCAGTCTCTGTGTGGAATGGTGAATTACATCCAGACCATATTTTAAAATGAGGTCAAGTGATTAGACTAAAAACAGGATATGAAAATAAAATAGAAGTAATTCTTTATCAACCGTGACCTCAGTAGTCCACAGTGGTTTGGCATATTGATTTCTAATGTTAATGTGGTTTAAACTTCTTACTAAACTCTGAAGAATGTTTTTTCAATAGAACCATATCTATTAAATGAGTCATTTGCTCTTTAAAACTAGATAGCTTTACAGCACAGCATGCCATAAGCCTCCTAACGTCTCGCCAATTGTCCAGCAGGATTGTTGATGTTTATACAGAGAACCTTTAAAGGGATGCTGACAGGAGAGTTTCATCATCTGTAAATAGCCTTATTAAGGCTCAGGCATAAAATCCTCTTGGATTTTTGAAGTGTGAGTTCTTGCTATGACTGCGTGTCAGTACCTTCCTTTCCAGTCTGTCCTAGTTTGTTATTGCAGAACATCCTAGCGTTGTTCAGATGCTGATTATTTTTAGTTGGTTTGATTTGTTCTTTCTTTTAATAAATCAAACATGAACTAGAAGAGAGCCTGAAAGAAACCCAAGGAGAGAGAGTGAAATCAATCTGCAGATTAACACAGAGGAGCATCCTTTTAAAATGTTTTTATAATGTCACAGAGATGCTTTCATAATCCTCTTAGACTGAAGAAGTGAAAAATTACTGGGCTTGCATATGAAACAGGACAGTCTATAATTCCTGAATGCACCACAGTTTCTCTGTCACACCATGTGTACAGCAAACCCCATTGCAGTGAATGGGTACAATATGGTAATAATGATTTGTCCATGTTTTACAACACTACAAATTCCCTATTAAAATCATTATTTTTCATCTCTAGGAAAGTTCTCAGAAATACCCAAGCTGCACTTCTTAGAGTGATATGGAAATATTCAGTTACTGTTGATGACATGCATCCATTACTTGGTGTTGTGAATGAGAATGAGCATTCTAAGCTCATTCTAAGCTGTGCTGACACTAAATGCAGATGTTCAGAGGCATCAGAGTTGCAGATACACCTGCACCTTCTCCTTGAAGGGAATATGCCAGAAATATCAAAAGGCTGTCTAGTGTCTAATACTTGATTTGATCAGAATACAGATGAGAGCAAGGTAATTGCTGACAGAGATACTCTGGTCTTCTGATGGAGACAGGTTATTTTTACCCAATGTTCACAATCAGATCTTTCCTTCCCACACATGAGAGCTGTTTTTTTTTATCTCTTGCTCATGTGGAGCTTTGAGCAGCTTCCTAAATTGAATGGTCCCATCTAGCACCTGAGGAAAATGTCATTTTCCCTAGAACCTTGCAGATTATTTTATGAGTCCTTTTCTTACAGACAAGTCTCCCATTCCTGTTGAGTGTCCAGCTGACCTGCAGGCTCCCTGCTCTCTTTTGCTCCCCTTCCTCCACTGGCTTCATCTGCCCCACATGCTGCAGCTGCTTATTTGCATGCTGGAGTAAAGCAGGTAATCCCTGTGCTCTCCTCCTGTAGCCTTTCAAACTGTGCACTCAAACACTGGGTGCCACCTCCACACCATGCTTTTGCCAAAAAAGGTTGGACCAGATGATCCCTGAGATCGCTTCCAACCTGGTATTCTGTGAAATGCAAGCGGTTATGTCCTTACCACTTAGCTAAGTGTTTTTTGAAACATTTGCATGTTGTCAGACAATGATAACTCTGAACAATCTGGTGTTACCAGTACTGAGCAAAAACTGTGGATCACAGCTGGAAATGCAGGCGATCAAGTGGGTTTGAAAACATGTAAACAGCTTTGTCTCGTTAAAGTCATCTAAAGGGAAAAGTGGCACAAGACACATCATACTTTGAGGAAAGACTTATTTCTTGGCCACATGATCTTCACTGGCTAAATATGAATTTTTTGTTCCTTTTTTTATATATGGCTTTAGTTTTAAACAAGCTTTCACAGAAGCCGCGAGATGATCCAAACTTTATTGCAGAACTTTTTCCAGTGACAGACAAATAAATTCAGGGTTCTTAGGTTATTTTGGAAGTAACCATAGGAGCTATATCTTTATTTAAAGTGCTTGAAGTATCTTTTCTAATGTCCAAAGCAGTGGCCTGTAGAGCTGAATAGCTATCCCTTTGAAAGTATATTTAACTCCCAATATGTATTAGGTATTGTACTGTCTAAAAATGCCCTTCTCTATCAACCTTTTATGATTGGGGCTTTATGTTCCAACTCTGAGCAGGAAGTATGGAGAATTCTGGTTTTTAATGAGGCTGCATTTTGTTCTCCTAAAATAATCTGATGACCTAAAACTTGCTAAGACAACATTCCCAGAAAGGTAAACGCTCTCTTTCATCTCTTAAGTGCATTTACATCATTTGGTCTGTATGGATTCGGAAGGTTGTGAGTCCATTTTTCATACAGGCAGAGACATTTTTTCCTCCCCTATGAGGAACCACATTTCCTTTTGAAGCTGTTTCACTTTCTGTCAATTAACAGGACTTATAATTTGTGACAGAAATTTTGGCTGGAAGGAATGTCTGGAAATCATCATGTCCAACCTTCTGAAGCAGCATTGCCATTTTACCAGGTTAGGTATGACTTTGTTTAGCTAAGTCTTAAAAATCTCGAAGTACAGAGGTTCCACAACCTCCCTGAGTAACCTGTATTATCCCCCACTAAAGCTGGAGGCTTTTTTCAACATCAATCCCAACCACAATCTGTGGATGTTTCCTCTTGCTATCAGCTGGCAATACCAAAATTTTGGCTTGTTTCATTGTGTAAATACCCCAAAAATAGTTGTAGACTATTATTAAATCATCCCTTACTCTCTTCTTTATCAGATTAAACAAGATTAAACAATTCAATTCTCTCAACTGCCACTTTTTGCCTTAAGGCTCCTGTCCATCTAAACAGTTCTCTGCTGCTCTGTCTCCAGTCTATTCTCATCCTTCTCATACTGGGAGTCCAAGACTGAACACAATATTCCAGTTGAAGCTTTACCAGACAGTTATTAACCCATTTTTTCCAGGGACATGCAGCATAACTGTAGTTTCTGTCCTGTTCCTTCTCTTTCCCACCAACCTCAATGCTCTCTGGGCATGCAACTTTTTTCTTTTTTTTTCCTTTTGTTACATCTGAGATTTTGTCTGGCTATGGTTTGGGGATAGGAGATGCATTGATGCTTTGCTGTTGATGTCATCTATGACCTTGTGGCTTTGTGGCCAGCTCTGCAGAGGCACACATACTCCTGATAGACACAGCCATAAATGTTGGTGTTGGGCAGAAGCTGAAGTAAAAAAACACATATGTACACGTTCTGTGAGATGCACATTTGCTGAAACTCCCCAGAGGAGTGTGGTTACTGAAAGGAAAATAAACTTCTTTAGTTTAAGGTTGTTTCCAAACATGCTGTTGCTGTTTGTTGCAAATCCAAGAAGGGTGCGTGGTAGCAATCCTCTCACTTGTGTTTCTGCTACAGATTCTTAAAGATCTATCTGGATGAAGCCTCCTGTATCTTAACTCACCATTTACATTTTCTTAATAGCTGGAGAAGGAAAACAAGGGTTTGCAGAAGGTGGTTCATCTGGACAATATCCCAGAGCACCTCTGAAGTGAGTCACCCAGTTCCTTTCTCTCTCCCTCCAATAGCAGAGGAGCACCAGAAAAGGAGCACAGGTGTGGAGTTCAGCAATATAGTATGTTATAGTATAGGAATTTTTCATTGTTCATTGCTTTTGTTGCCTTTGATGTTTAAATGAATGTTATGAAGATCTTGAACAAAATGCAAAACACCCTGACCTGCTTTAGCTACAAGCTAGATCGGTGTTTGGATTATTTGAAGTCAGCCCTGTTTTGTGTTTGACACAAGGTATTATCCCTTGAAGGTGATTTTTCACTTTGAATAAATGAAAACAGGAGATGTGAGATGCGCTCACCCAATTTATCTTAGCTGAAACAAGTTTGAAGCATTGTTGGATGCTGCAGTAAATGACATACGATCATCTGGAAACAGACTTTTAAAAACTAGGTTTTCTATCCTTTTTGGACACGTTGTTCTGAGGAGCAGAGTTCAGCTGGGTTCAAGCTGATATTAAAGTAAAATCTAGTGGAAGCCCTAACAGAGTATCTAATAAACAAAGCGACTGAATCTGATCTACTAGTGTGTTATTCTAGTTTGCCTCTAGAGTAACTCACTTCACTTAACCTTGTTATACTTTATACTAATTAGCTTCAAACTAGCTTCAAACTACAGCTACTCATTGTTGAATCAAGTCCTGTGTTTTGATCAAGATACAGAGAACAGTATTTTTAAAAGTGCTGAAGTCTTTGTTTGTTTTGGAAGATGTTAAAACATGTTAAAGAAAATTAGTTCTATGCTGAATATTTGTATGACAAGTTCTGCCTACAGCAAATCTCTATGACTGAGCTGCAGATCTCTCAAAATAAGATTTCAAATTAGAACGTTTATGCATGTCTTAACACTTGCAGTACCAGAGGATGTTGCTATAATGAGTGGAATAACAGAATGTTGTCACACTACATTGAATTTCTGACCTCTATTTCATCTTGTGAGACAAATTGATCCTCAAACATTAAAGCCATAAAGGATTATCTGAGGAAAAATGTTTTCTGGATACTTGCATTGAAACTCAATATGCTACATGAATCAAGTAAACAATAAATGAATTCATTGTTGTGACTGGTTTGTAAATGACAGTGCAAAAGCGAAGTGCAAAGCCGAAAGCACCGCTCAACAAAAAAATAGCAATAACAGGGATTTTTCACCTATGCCTTTTTTTTACACTCCACAGATAAAATTTTCAAACAGCAAAATTATACAAAACTCAACAACTCTGCGTTGAGTCAAAATTAAGTCCTCTAGTTATTTCTAATGCATCGCAGTGTGAAACAATGGAGCAGTTCTGGGTTTGCTGTCTCCAAAGGGAGCCCTCAGCAGCCAAATCCTGCAGTTGTAGAAAATATGTGGATGGGAGTTGTGCTGTCTTTGTACTACTTGCAGTTGCAAGGCAGGCTGGTGCTCAGAGTCCCTCCAGCTGGGCCGGAGCTGGAGAGAAGGGGACCTACTGAGATACACCATCACCACCATAGCACCAACATACTGCATCACCTCTGCATCTTTTTCATACTCGGTTGATCATGTTATTGAAGTTGTTTGGATAATTCTTCAAGGTAATGGAAATTATTTTGGGCAGCAGAGCCAGGATCACAAGAGCCAGAGAAGCTGAAAGAGCAACAGGTCTGCTTGCCTCCCCCTCTTCATGCCCTGGGCTTCCTTGCTGCAGCCTGGGATATGTGCCATGGATTAGAATCCCAGCAGGCTGGAGTGACTCACCCACCAACATGTCGAGAGGTTAAAACTCACCCTCCCTCCAGTTTATATCTCTGGAAGATTTTGGCTGGGAATGTAGTTATTTTGCCTTACTAAAATGGTGCTGTGCTCAGGGCAGGCCAGGCTGCTGCAGTGTAGTCTCCTTTCGTCAGAGCCTGGAGAGAGCTACACGCATTCCCTAAATAGAAACAGGCATCAAAAGGCACTCCCATCTGGCAGGAAACACCATCATGCCTTTGATGTAAACTGGTGCTGTGGCAGGAAAACTTGCCCAGCTCTGTGGAGCCTGAGTTCTGTCACTCCCTCCAGAAAACAGAGGGCAGAGCACCTTTGTTATTGCTGGTAGAGCCCCTTACCCCACAGGTGAATGTACTGGTGCCAGGCACAAATGATCCATAATGCAACAGAGATTATGGAGACAATGTGTGTGAAATCCCCTGTGAAGAGACCATATTTGTTTCTCCAAAATGAGCTGCTTTTTGCAAGACTACTATTACATGTTTCTTCTTTTATGAGTATTTCTCCAGTAGCTTACCCAGTCATGTTCATGTGGGAATGCAGCACTTTATATGTCAAACGTTGCCAGAGAATCTCCTTTTGGCATTATCCTGTATTTTGTATCATTTCACTTTCCTCTTATGTTCTCCACCATTTCAGAGATGAAGGCCCTTTTGAACTTACACATCTCAGTGCCTAGATCTGATAACCAGTGTAGGGATAGTAACCTAATATTAGGTAAATGTCTTAAGGGAAAACTCCCATCATTTTAAGCAACTGCAACTCAATGAGCTGCTTAAAGAACCAGGGGTTCTGTTGCTCTTGGTTTTCTCCAAAAATGTCCAAAACAGAACTGAGAGTTTCAAAACTGGAGAAGTCTTTCTCTGCTTGTTCTGCTCACCACTTCACAGAAAAACTTTCACCTTTTGTCCTTACCCCTCTAATGAAATCCCAGCACTCTTGGTCAGGTGATCTACTTTGATTCACTTGCAAAATGAAATCAATAATCTCATTTAAAAGACTTGCTGAAGGCAGGGAATCTCCCTCATATTGGACATGCTATCAGAGAAGAATCTTCCATTCTGGATGCAACCTGACCTCCAGCCTGTAAGGATAACTAGCCTGAGAGAGCATGAGGGATTTAGTGGCAAAATCAAATGCGTGAAGAGATTGTGATAAGAGCTCTGTGCTGTTACCGAAGGGTTATTAGGATTATACCACATTTCAACTTTTCAGTCACACAATTTTTCCACAGATTTTCTAAATAATTGTGTTTGAGCCAATATACACAGGATGATGTAAGGTACAGATGGGTGAATGTGTTGACACACTGAAAGCATAAGTAGCAAAAGACATGGTGTTTCTCTTGCTTGCCTCGTTGCACACAGATGACAGCCATAGTCACAGTGTCTCTGCAAAATCATGAGTTTCTTTGATTACGACTGAGAAAACGTCCATTTTCCATTTTCAGAAAGCTGTTTCAGGCACTGCTGCAGGAGAAAACCAATCCAGCTGAAGCCTGAATGCAATATTTTGGGTTTCTAGTGCAGAAACCTGCACCGTTATCTGCCCCCACCCATTTTGTTGTTAAGTACAAATACACACTGCAAGTTTCATGGGAGAGAAGACCTGTTTTGAGAATGGGGACCCACACTGTAGCTGACTTCTAGTCTATATCAGATTCCAATCTTTTAGAGAAGGAATACAAGAGTTTTCCAAGGCTAGATTTGGGACCAGACATGTATATTTTATAATAATCCCTAGCAATATCTCAAATGTCCTTTTAGATTTAGAGAGTGTAGGATTTCACAGAGCGACTTCATCTCCTGGGGCCTTAAGAAGAGCTCATTGACAGTCTAGGAGTAAGCTGCACCACTGCTGAGGGAAATTTGATAGTCTGCCCAAGCCTGAGCTTTGGGTGTCTCTCTTGACCTTGGAGAAGCCCTGAGTCAGATTTGGATGGTTCCATTGGTCTGTCATTGAACCTCAACCTGTTAACAGGTTCAGTGGAACTATGATATTAATTGGAGCCAGGGAAAAGTTATATGGAAATCTGTTTATTTTTTTTCTAGGATAATAAAAGATGAACAATGCATAAAGCTTTGCTCCATCTCTTGTGGAGGAGGTGAATAATAAACTCAATTTCACCTGAGATCAGCCAAGAAGAAGAAGCAGCTGATTTCTGCCTTTGAAGCCTAAACATTGATCATTAAATAAATGATGCTATTACTTTCTTCAGGTGCATGGAAGAAGTCTTTGCAGCCACAATATAAGATATGTCCTATTGTTTCTTGCTTATTTCATGTTGTACAAAGCAACTACTCCAATTTATATTGCTTGAAATGTTATAGCCACTGGAGTTTTCTGCCTGGCTGATTCTGCATTAATTTACAATGAATATTAGTCTTGTGATTTATGGACTGCCAGGTTCTTGGAGTAGAATAACTTCCTTGAAGAAAGCTTCTCACCCACAGGATGGCTCAGACAGAGTTTCACTTGTCTCTGCCAGCTCCAGCCTGGGATCTTGAAAGAAGAAAAGGACAGGCAGAATGTGGCAGGTGAAACATCAATTTTGGCACAGCAGACAACATTTACTTTGGATGAAAAGTCTAACATGGGCTCACCCTTCTCTCTTGCTACTTCCAGGTGCCTCCCCTTGGACATACAGCATCTGTCCAGCCCCAAAGGGAAACTAAATGTCTTCTTTATGTCTTCTGAAACTTGTATGGGAAAATTCATCAAATGGTTTGCACTTTTATAGCTCAAGGGTTTGTGCCTGTTCTTCTTAGAAGCTGAGGAGAATGTCTCCACTTGGGAGCTGGGCCAAGGTCACGCAGGAATTATTTTTGATTTACACAGGGATGCAAAAGCAGAGTCAGATTTCACAACCTGCAAATCCTTGGGAACTAGTTCTCTTATTTGGTTACTTGGTGTGGTGTCAGCATTGTGCTTTGAGGAGACAATAGCTTCAGAGGAGCATCACCCAAAGGAGCTCCCTCTTCAGTGAACAATTTGGCAGGCACAACACCTTTGATGACTTCATATTGTGCTCAGAAAAACAGTAACTACTCCTGGCTTGAGAATAAAGGACAGGGAAAGAGAGGAGTTTGGTTGTACCTTACATTCTTAGAGCAACAGTCCTGCCTTCTCCTCCCTGCCCCACTCCCGCACTCCTCCCTGAGCTGCAGGGAGCAAAGAAAGCAGCAGGGGTTTTGATAGCCTAGATATGGTGAGGCAATATGTATTCATGCTCCAACTAGGTAGTAGAAATGCCTAGAAATTGGTAGCAGGTACCAATATCATAAGTGATGCTAGTGGGCACTTCTATTTTCAGTCTTGAAAGAGAGGCTAAAAGCTGACTTACAGGCAGGACACAACCCAAATGTGCTTGGACACAACCCAAATGTTCTTGTCCAGTTCAGACATGAAACATGATCATTGCACAGTGAGGGAACTCCTACTCTATCTGCTCAAGCTCCATGTGTCCTGTGTGACTGTGCACAGTGCTGCTGTGTCAGGGCTGGCACTAGGGAGACTCTCAAAAGCTCTGGGTCCACATCAGTGAAGCAAAACAAGAGTGAAGGTTGCTGGTGAGTTTACCAGCCTGAATTCACACAGCAGCAGGAACTGGAGGCTCTGATAAGATGTTTACAGTAGTTCATTGTAAGTGCATGAAGAAACGTGAACATCATCATGTGACAGGAGAGATTATCTGGGGTAGCTTCTCTTACTAATCCTTCAGAATGGAATCGGCTCATGAAAGCAAAGCAAATTTCAAAACAAATTGCCAGGGCTCATAGGATTACTTTGTGGGTTAAAAGACCTTGCCATTTAAACACTTCAGGAAATGATCTCACTTCCTTCTGGAAATTTTCAAAGACTGAAGAGCAGTTATATTTTTTTGGCCACTTACATCTCCTCTAATTCCAGGTGTTTGAACATCACACAAGACTCAGCTTTATGTCCTGTCCAGCTCCTTGGGAAAGAATTGTTCATGATGGTCTTTTGCCAGGTTCTTAAAAACTTGAGGTCTGAGAAAACATGGCTATAAAGCTGGATGTTGATCAGGGGAGAAGCTAACATGAAAAGACACCAAAATGGGAGGCAGAAAAACTGAGAAAATTTTTGCTGTTGTATTATTCAAATCAGGCCAAAAAAATGCTGTGAATCTTGGAGGAAACTTTATTTACAGCACTTTTTCTTAACAAAGGTGGTGGTCATACGTTAAAAGACTTTAGTGGCCAAATTCCTAGTCTCCTCTAGGAATTACAGCCATTGCTTTAGCTTGTGCTTTAACTGTGTTTCTATTGTCTGGTCAAGTTTTCATATCCAAGAAACTAGGACTTACCAGAGTAACTAGCTAATCCATATGAATCATCTCTTGTCCATGGATTGGCTTTTGATAAACTTAATATGCTACTTTATAAGAGAAGCCCAAAGACACTTCTCCTGTTGTCCATTGCTAGGAAATATTTTTCTTTTTCCAAGTGCCAATTATGAATTCATTTTTATTAGTGCAAGAATGTCTTGGTTAAAAAATAGTTTTCAGACTGGGCCCTTCTCCTGGCTGAGGTAGCACCAAACGAACAGGTCTGTGCAAAGTGCCCTTTTTCAAGCCAGTTTGTATAAAGTTTCCAGAGGTTTACAACAAAGCAATCAGTCACACACATAAGACTGTTCTGGTGGACTTCAGCCAGGCCATTAACATAACAAAGAAAATATGTGCTTATTCAGATTCTATTTATTATCCATATTTCATAACTTCTAAAGTGGGAATTGCTTGAATAATGGCAGTAATAATAGTAAAGACACTTGTTTTAATCTTCAATGCAATCTGACAACAGAAAAATACTGCCCAGAGTCTTAAAGTGTGTGTCTGTATGTGCAGGGGGGAATATGAAGAAAGGTGTATCTGTCTCAAATGTCATAGGAATCCTCACTCAAAACCATTTTAAGTGCTCAGTGATGTAGAGTTCACAAGAATATTTTCCTTCTTATTTTCTTTCTTTTGCTTCTCTTTTCTTCTTTTGGCCTTCTTCACTGCCAGCCTGAAGAGCTCCTCTCCCGTTTTCTAGTTCAGCACTGTGGCCTCTGGCCTCAGACATCTCTGCAACAGTGAAAGCCCTGAAGAGCACTTGAGACTTTTGCCAGCACCTACACAGGAGTGCTGCCTGTATAGTGTTTGTGTGGATTGCTACCCAGCAGTTAATGCACAGGCATGCAGGTAACTCAGAAAAAAGGCTACTGAGAAAAGCCATTGGGCTGCAGTAAGATAGATTCAAAGCTACATGGCAATGCCTTGGAATAATGTTTGTATGCCTGCAAAGACACCTTCACTAGCTTGATTTGAATTTCTTCAAGAAAAAATATCCAAGTAACTTTTTACTGACAGATTTTTATATAATTCTTCTTCTGGCACTGGAAACATGGGAACTTAAATAAAGCAGGAGTTCTGTGAGGTGCTTGCCTCTCCATTTTCCTAAGTTTTCTATAAATAGTAAAGCCTGGGAATTGCTGATACCTAACTATATAGTTGGGCTGCTGCAGTTTTCCCATACAAGAGATTATATTTTTTTAAGGATTTCCTTTTCTGTAATTGCCCATAGCAGATGGTTGGAATTTGACATCTGGAGAGATGTTGATCAACAGATATACCTTGTCTTCACCCACAACAGACTGTTCTAGAATTAGCTCACTTATAAACTGCTACAGATGTTATTTTCCTTCATTAACCTTCTCCAAAGTTGGCAGCATCCCAAAACAATAAGGGAACATGGCCATTGCTAGGTGCAGGTTTCAGCACCTGCAGGTGCTAGGGGTGGTGAAGGATGGAGAGAGCTAAACCCTGCCCACACCTCTCAAACCTTCCAGGCAGCTGGGTTGTGGTTTGGGCATCTGGGCTGACTTCCAGAGGCAGCAGCCCTTGCTGCAGAGGGGGACTGCTGTCCATGGGCTGGGCTGGAGAGCTCCACTCTGCCTCTGGTCACAGGGGCCCAGCCCCTGAGGCACATGGGGGTGCGGGAGAGAAGGCTCTCTGCTGCCTAGTGCAAAGAATTGTTTGAACACTTCTGCTTGAAAATGTTAGTTCTGCCCTGTTGAAGATGGGGATGCATTGCAGTCTGGTCATACATGGTATGTCCCAGGACCTTTTTCTGGCCAGTGGCTGGCCAGATAGAAGTGCAGAAATAACATAGCTAAGGGCAGGCTCTGTATTTTTGATTTTTTAATGATTTTGTGGTACAACAGAAACAACAGTCTTCAAGATGGCTAGACAGGATGCAGTATGGTAAAGTGAATTACCCTAGCGGGATAACTTCAGAAATAATCAACTCTCAAGTAAGTTACTATGTAATACTTGAAGGGATACCAGTGAAATAATAGCAATAATGTATGTGACTACCTTACAGGTACAATTTATTATGCAACTTAATAAATTTAAAGGGCTTATTTTTGTTCCTTCACTGATTCAGAACATTATTTTCTTTATCTATTGGGAAGTTATTCACCTTACCCTGAGCTTCTCAGATTGGCCAGGATCAAGGACTAGGTCTTTTGCTGTACCAGGAATGCCTCACCAGGAAACTCAGTAAGTTTTAGCTTGTATAGGATCTTCTCAATTGTCCCTTTGTAAGAGAGGGAAGGGCACAGTGTAGGATTCGGGGTGGTGTTTGAAACAAGGGTCCAAGTAGGGATTATTAAGTATTAAGATTCAGACTAGCTTAAAAACACCATCTTAGAACCTGAAACACCCCAAAATAAAAAGCAAGAGATTGTTTTCAGGGCACTGGTGGCCATGCTGCTTTGCCACCAGGTGTAACAGACACACAAAATTTGGCACGTGAGGAAAAGTGTGCCTGGCTAAGGGATCCTTGCTTTATTTTTAGGAGGGAAGTGGTGAACACAACATAAACAGGTACAAGGTCAGCTGTGCTTTGGCTCTCTTTCAATTCCACCCTGGATTAGAGAAGCAGAAAACCTTGTAGATATAGATGCACTGTAAGGTCTGGTGTTTCTCTTTAGGAGCATCCAGACAACAACCTCTGCTAAACTAAGGGCTTTCCACAGTGCAGTACTTGCAGCATCTGCATCAGGACATCTGAATTCCCTGCAGGAGTCAATAGTCTCTTATGAGTCACTCGTGTTGCTTTCCCTTTGCAGGCTGACTAGGCTCTCCTTAGGGAGAGAGCTGATTCATAAATAATGAGACTCAAATGGAGCCCAGCAGCTGCCACATTTGACCTCTGGTGTCAAACAGGGCCAAAGATTTTCTCCTGCCTTGGGTCCAGTGGGTTATGGTCGGTTTAAGTCTCTGTGCTAACAGGCTGTGATGATATGGCCATGTCTTTTCCAAATTTGTGCAGACATCTTCAACTTCTTTTTGTGGTATGACAAAGCAAGTTGATGTATGAGACTTGCAAAGTGGGCAGAAGTGGGCATGATGCTTGAAGGCATGCTCCATCCACAGCAATAACTTAATTACTTGGTACATGTGTACCAAATCTGTGTAATACACATTGAAAACTGTCTGGATTTGAGCCATAAATAATATTATCAAATCCATTTGATGAGACAGAAACAAAGTAATGGAAAAAAAATTGAGTCATATGTTAAAAATGCTACCTTGGGTGTAATAAATTAATCAGAAAACACAGAGTGCAGATGATAACCATTGCTGGTCTGGAAAGACCAACAAGATCCTGTTCACTCAAGGATAAAAGGAACTCAAAACTCATAAGACCATGTTCTGGGCTGGCTATTTTGCAGCAAGCCAAGGATTTCTTTTTGGTCCTACCTGAATTTGATGAAGAACATGCTCAGAAACACAATTTAGATTACCCTTCCACTACATGGTTTGTATTAGGGTTATACATTGCTGCTATTACTCAGTTCTCTGAATATTGCAGTGAGCACATTGGAGCATGAGAAGCATTGCATTCCAGGAGCATGTTATTCCTATCCAAATTAAAACAGATTAGGGAATATTACAACATTCTTCAAGGCAAAGATAATGGGAGGTATTAAAATGTCTAGTTACTGCAGCCTCAGTTGTGAAGCACCAGGACATGAAAATAACCTTTTTTTTTCTATCTTCTAATGTCATCAGCTGTGGAGCTGACACCCCTGTGCAGGTGGAAAGGGAAGCACTTGGCAGGTGGGTGATCAGCTCCACTTTGCCAAATTCCTGCTGATGGAAAATGAAGAAGTTCGAGCACCCCTTTGGCATAATGAGAAATAAAGGGCTGGGCTCAACTTTTCCAGAAGAAAAATGGTATCCAGTTTGCATAAGAAAAACAGACCCATGTCCAAACCACAAGCGTCTTCTCAAAACAAAGGTTTGGATTGGTTCAACCATTCCCAAAAGGCAGAACAGCTGGTCACACAGGTATGCAGCAGTCCCTAAACCTGATCTCTGCTGAGGTCAGTAGTCAACAGGGTGGGGTCTAGGCTTTCTGCTGGTATCTTTCTAGTGGTTTTGGGTAAATGTATCTCCATATGATGACTGGTGACCAAATGACAATAACTAAGTGTATATTTTTATTGAGTAACTAATTAATTACGTGGCTCTCATTCAGAGGAGTTCTCATGCTGAGTATGTGAGCAGGCTGGCATGTGTATTTGAGCTAGCTGAGGTTTGCACTATGGCAGCTGCAGCAGCATGCTGACGCTTTCATTACTTTCCTCACATCCCTGCACGTTCCTTCTCCTGATCCAAGTACTTTGATATTCCAGTGTGGTTCCTCAAAGCCTACCAAGCAGACACCATTGATGAGATGGTTGAGTTCGACCCCACTGGCTGCAGAATGTGCACCACCCCAGGCGTGGGGAGGCTTTCATTCCCATACTCCTGCATTCCTCCTTGCACAGCCAGAGGGAGGGCCTGGCATAAGAGCCTTTGCTCAATCAAAACTGATTCAGAGCTTGGACGTAAAATTAATTCCTTGAAGTTTCTGATTTCAGCCCAATATAAGTCAGGTGCGCTTTTTATAAGAAGAAGATTACGGAAATAACAAAATGTTTGTGCTTGGTACCTGCGTGCTTTGCACTTCTTAAGCAAAGACATGGTAAGTGTATATGGTAAAGAGCTGCCATACACAAATGGTGTTTTATCTCTGTGTTAACCTTCTGGATTTACCATGATGCTGTCCTTGTCACTTTTTGCTGACAGAAGGGGTCAGAGGTATGATATCAGATCCATCAGCTCAGGCTGTGGCTGTACATCTGACAGCAGGCAGATCAGATTGCCGTCAGCCCCATTAGCACACCCAGCAAGACACATGTTGTGCAAACGGGTAAAACGAGTCAAACCTTTAAACAGGCAAGCAGGAATGGAGCCCTAGTCCTTGTAGTGGTGGGCAGGAGCTTGTGTCCCACCTAGCACTAATGGGCACTTCTCATCTTTCACTGTCTCTCCTCAATCTGCCCCACATCACTGTAAGAGTGAAGCACTGATTAATGGCCCAGTGGCAGTGTGTGACCCTATATCATGTGGAGATGAATGCTTTAGAAAGCCCCTGGGTTTTGGAGCTGAGGCAATGCTGAAGGTGGTTTTCTGTTGCCCTTGGACCCATGATAAACCAAAATGTTGTTCTTTGAGTCTTTTGAGTGGGATGTCTGTGCATCTACATGCAAATAAGTTGATAAGAACTAATAATCAGCCACTTTTTGGCTTTAGCATTAGAGGAGAGTATGTGCATTGCATGTGAGGTTGGTACCTGCTGAGACAACTGTCTTGGGTTTTGTATTTCTTAGGAATTTTTGATGTCTCCTGCTGATAGCGTTAATAAATCAGAAGGGAATTGCATAGGCAGTGCTGCCAGACATACAAATGGAGATGCTACTTTGCAGGAAAAATGTGTGATGCTGGGATACATTTGCACATTCTGTCAGTCATTTTGTCCAGCTTCCCATGCAATGCTAACCAAGTAAAAGACTACACACGGAGGAAAATAAAAATTGGAAGAGATATGAATGACAGCAAATTATGGTGGTGAGGAGAGATCACCTGCTTGGACTTTAGGACTGTCATTCAGAGGGACTTCAACTATCAAAGAAAATGGGCTTATAAAACCTTTATGAAGACTAACACAGAAATAAATGCACATAGAACAGAACAAGTTCACACAATAGCCTGGGAACACACTGCCTCAGGGGCCTCTCTGTGGAAAGGGACTGGGGACCCTGCAAGCACAGGCTGCCCAGCAGAAACTCCCAGCAGAGAGGAAGGGTAATCACACTCTTGTAAGGTCACCTAAGAAGCAGCGTCCAGTTTTGGACAGAGTGAGACAAGGCCAGAAGATGACTCTGAAGACAATTAGAGGGCTGGAGAATAAAACAGGTGGGGGAAGGCTTAAAGAGATGGGTGACAGGCTTGTGCAGCCTGGATAAGAGCAGTTAAGATGGAGAAGTAACTACAGGACCCCTTGAGCAGATGAAGCATTATAGAGAAGGAAGAGCCAGACTCTTGTAGAAAGTACAGTAAAGACAAGATGTAACCATCATATGATGCAACAAGGGACATTTGGGTAAAGTGTCATGAAAAAAATTGCAGTGACAGTATTTTGTCACTGCAACATGTTGCCCCTTGAGATGGCTGGCCTGGACCTTCTTTCTCTGGTGGAACTCATAGAATGGCTTGGGTTGGAAGAGATCTTTGTCATCATCTTCATGGCCCTCCTCTAAATCCCCCTCCAACAGGTCCATGTTCTTTCTTGTGCTGCAAACCCCAGAGCTGGCTGCAGCTTTCTAAGTGGGGTCTCACCAGAACAGAGAAGAGGGTCAGAATTCCCTCCCTCAACCCGCTGTCCATGCTGCTTTTGTTTCAGTCCAGGATGGACTGTGAGTGCAGACTCTTGGCTCACATCCAGCTTTTCATCCACAAGAGACCCCAACTCCTTCTCCACAGGGATCTCAATGGGTTCTTCTCCATCTCTGTACTTGCATCTGGGGCTGTGCATACCACAGCACAGTGCCTTACATTTGGACTGTGGAGTCTCATAAGTTCGTGTGGACCCACTTCTCAAGCTTGTCCAGGTCCCTCTGGAAGGCATCCCTTCCTTCTGCTGTGTAACCTGCCACGTTGAACTGAGATGTTCAGAGGTCAGCTTGTCAAGGCTCCAAGCAACCTGCTCTTACTTTGAAACTGGGCCTCTTTGAGAGGTGGGTGAACTCCAGAGGCTCCTTCCACAAAAAATTACTCCATGGCTTTGTTGTTTGGACTGTCACTTCCCATTCCACTTTCAGCCTTCATAAGTTTTTTCTCCTTCCTCTAGCTCGCCCTTCATGTGCCAGGAGTACCTTCTTGTATGCCTTGGCCTTGAGATGAAAAATTCTGTTCAGTCTTCAGTCAGATCTGCATCTTCACAATACTGTACATCTGGCCAGACATTTGTGTGGAGAGGTCATATGGTTCTATCCATTTGCCACTATTACTGCAAGGATAACTTGAATTGAGAAGCTGCTTCTGACAGCTGGATTGCAGACATTGATGGACACATGGTACTAGTGGGGCAGCTGGATCTTTGAGTTGCTTACAGAAACTGCTGTGAGTTATAAAATATGATTGATTTCAAACACTTCGCCCCT
This sequence comes from Thryothorus ludovicianus, assembly GCA_013397245.1. Classification (NCBI taxonomy): domain Eukaryota; kingdom Metazoa; phylum Chordata; class Aves; order Passeriformes; family Certhiidae; genus Thryothorus; species Thryothorus ludovicianus. Next base: position 398,736 of record VZTB01014992.1, on the reverse strand, counting down.
CAGAAAGTGTCAACGGCTGTTCTCAAAGCCTAGGTTTTCATTTCAAGTAGATTAATATGGTTTTCTGTCATCTTCAAGATAATATCAATAAATCAGGACTGGGCCACTCTGGCAGAAAAGATAACAAATATTCCTGCTGTCTTTCCAAACAGAATGTCAACTACTGTTAAAATTGTTATTGTTTTTCTTCAAAATTGCTATTGCCTATCCTTATTCAGTCTAACAGTGCTTTCCCCTCTCTCAGCATCTGCATAAACCCTCACCCTCTCTTGGTTGCCAAATGCATCTCAATGATATCCACTATGGGATGAAGATACACATAAATATACATACAAAAACATGCACAAGGAGAGGAATATAGTAGCAGTAGCAGCTGGCTACTCCAGCTACTGACAAGCCTTGAGCCTCAACCAGGGGTTTACAAAACTGCTGGCTTCTGGGAGAAGAAAGCAGTGACACAGCAGCATTAGGTGTGTCCCAGGCCTCTTCTGAAAAAACTTTGAGTCTCTCCTAAAAATAGGAGAGGTATCAGTGTTGGAGGGTCAAGGATGGCAAACCTGAAATTTGGCCCACTGCTCTGTCATGGTGACACCACACAGGTGTTGCCATTTCCTCCAGCACAACCTACCCCAGGAAGCCAACACAGTTTCACTTGCCTCTGTCCTCAGGAGGACACATAGCCCACTCAAAAAGGTGCTCATTCAGCTGTAGAAGGCTGCAACAACCAAGAGCATGAAGATCATTAACAGAGGACAAAGATACTAACATTAGTAGAGACCTGAATATTTCAAATGCAGTGCCACTGAGTCACCAAACACCATTTAAACACAGTGTGAGAAAATGTCTGCTTTTCCCAAGCTCTTCTAAGGCTATTCTCTCTCCTTCCCACCAATCTAGCCCCTGCAGAGGTGCCAGGCACCTTACGGGTCAGTGCTTCTGCTCTCCACTTGGTCTTTTCTCAGCTATTTCTTTGAAGTGAGATCCAGAGGGACCTCCCTCCTCAGGCCTGATGGCTGGGCTGTCACTCACAGCTTTGCTTTCTTGTCTGCTCTCCTCTGTGAAACAAGACTCTTGTCCCCTGAGAGCTTTCAGGCACAGCTTGTTGCTTTCCCCTGGAAAGCACAGCAGCTGTTTGTGCTCATAAGGAAACAACACTTCTAAATGCAGCAAAGATTGTCCTCGGGAAAGGGATGAGGCAGAGTGCTAATTCAGCAGAGTCTGGGGACATGGCAAGCTCTCTGCTTTAACCCTTGCACCAGGGACAAGGAGTGGGTGAGCAGGAGTGGGGGTCATTGGGGGATCCTTGAAACATTTGAGGGAACTGCCATCATCCAGAGCTGGAGGTACAGGCAGAGTTAACTGTCCTTGGGCAGAGCTAACACCACCATGGCAAGTCAGGCTCCGGCTCTGTGATCGTAGATGTCCTGGAAAAAGCAAAAAAAATCGTAAAGCTTTCCCCAATTACTTTATTTGAAATAATCCTTAACAGACTGCTCCACCCAAAAAGCTGTTTGCTCAGTTTTCCTACTCATCCCAAGGACAAGGAATTCCTGCTGGGAGTCAGAGGCTGTCTGCTCACAGCTGCAGCCTGCCTGCACCTTCCTGCATGGGCCGAGTGGGGAAATGCTGCACCTGTCCTCTGGAATGCTGCCCCTGCTGTGCCATCCTCCCCTCCAGGGACATTCCCACAGCCAGCACTTACCCCAAGCTCTGTTGTGGTGAGCTCACTTTTCATTTATGGTATTAAAAGCTTTCTAAATCTGGGTGGGTTTTTCCCTTGCAATTTCCCCCAAGGTGAACACCTCAATTTCAGTCTGAATCATATCTCCTTGCACCACCTGTTCTGACATGTAGAGGTAAGTGATGTGTGGTACCTGTCTCTGGCAGGATGCTGCAGCCCAGCATCCCACAAGTGTGAGACCCATGAAAGTGATATAACAGATCAGGAGTTGAAGATATCCAGTACTTTTAAGACTGAGATGCAGACAACAGCTCATCCTTAGAGAAAAGGAGGCTCTGGGGAGAACTTATTGCAGCCTTTCACAAAGAAAAGTGTAGACAAACTTTTTGACAGGGCCTGTTGTGATAGAAAAGGGGTAATGGTTTTAAACTGAAGGAGGATTGATTAAAATTTGATTTAAAGAGGAGGATTTTTACAATGAGGGTGATAAAACACTGTAACAGATTGCTCAGAGAAGTTGTGGATGCCTCATCCCTGGAAATATTCAAGGTGAGGCTGGACGAGGCTCTGAGCAATATAATCTAGTTGAAGATGCAGCGGGATTGGACTAGATGACCTCTAAATGTCCCTTTCAAACCAAACTATTTTATAATTAGCATTGCAGTGATGGAGGAATGTCACAGTGGCTTCCATTATACCACAGATCAAGGACATGTCTCTCCCTGCTCTTTCTGCCTGACAGTGAGGACATCACTCACAGAGTTTCCCTTTTTTTGCAATAATGTCTGCTGTAGCTGCTTTATGGGCATAGTGGCAGACCACACTAAGTTATAGCAGCCTTCAAGTAGCTGTGACTTCTGCCAGTGTATTGCTTTTGTCTTGGCAGCATGGGATTAAGAGTGCACAATCAGGTGGCTTCTGTCTGTGGCATAAACTTGTCTTGCTCGTCTCATTTCAGTTTTTTCACAACCATCAGCTGTTCCTTCCTTGTTTTCCCTTCTTTGAACCTATCTGTCTTAGCCAAAAAGCTCTTCCCTGCCAAATCACCCTATAATTGTGTTGCACTTTCATGGAGAAGTGCCAGGACGCAAGAAGTGCCCTGAGTGCAGTTGCACCAAGGATGTCAAGACACAGCACAGCCCCTCCCACTGGAGGAAGAGCCCAGGTATCCTGCACCACTTTCCCTAAGAAGAGAGAAACTCCCAGTGAGAGCAAAGCAAAGGGGAGAAAAGGCCATGTCACCCCCAGGAAAAACGGGTGGCCTTTTGTGCATAGATGTCTAAACTCAGTGATGGTTCAGTGAGAGAAAAGCTTGGTATAACAGAACTGTGCTATAAAAAGAATATTAGGAGTTCAAAGTCAGAGCGGGATGTTTAGGAGAATCGTTCTCTGCTTTGCTACCTTTCAGGTGACAAGAATTTACTTCATCTGTGAACTCAAAGCCTTGATTTTCTCATCTCCAGTTCTGGAGCCAGCTCTTCCCAGGAGCATCTCGATGGTGTGCGGACCAGGGGCTGATCCACACTCTTCCTTATGACAGCTGTGGGCTCACATCAGCTATTTCCAGTCCCATGCAGAACCATCTCTGGCTATAGGCTCAGGAACAGCCATAGTATTACATTAGATCAGTATCAGAGAGATTAACTCTTGTCCAAAGTTATTATTTAGAGAAGGATTGAGAACCTGGCTTGTGTTTCTCAGGGCTGATCCTTCACAGTCTGGTGTTTCTCTTGATTTCTTTGCTTTCCTTGTGTAGCTGCCAGGTTTTCTAAGCTACCTCAGAAGCTAATTGGCCTGGATTTTGCCATTCTCCCCTTAAGCAGAATTACTGCTGACTTTCTTCTCCTGTGCATGCCAGTGTCAGTGCAGTGGCAATGCTAAGCTCCCACGTTTTGCTCTTATAAGTTTGTGTGCTATGTGATGCCATTTTTCCAAGGCAAATAGAGAATACTTTGGTCTGTCACTAATGCAATGGGCATCCCTGAAGTTTCTAGAGAGCAGAACAAATGGAAACCTCTTCTCTTTTCCTTGATATTTATTTGATTTTTTCCAGTTATTTAATTGCTCTTCCTTAGTTTAGAGGAGGTGAAGAAGACAGTTCAATATAGAGAGCTCTTTTTGTTACTATATACTCATACTCCCATGATACTGCTGGTGGCCAGTGACAAACTGAAGGTCTGAAAAATATAGCTCATGTTTGATCTTCTTTTATCTACTGTGGTCCTTTAGCTTCTTGGATCTATTTTTGGAGGCTTATTCTCTTACCAGCCCACCCAGGGTCATCTTTATTAAATAGGTTGTCTAAACAGGTGACAAATACTGACTTTTACAACACATTGTCTGTTGTTCTTCCACAGCTGATAAGGGCACCCATGCAGACTGAACCTTAAACCCCTAAAAGGACAGAGGTGAATTCCAACCCCAAGTGCTGAAACCTGAATATTACTCCTGGCCCTAGGAGAGGTGGCTGTGCTACCAGCAAGACACTGAGGGAAATACAGAACCAGGCAGAGCTGGTGCAGTTCTGATGTTTACCCCCCTCTAACCCTTTTGTCCCCATTTGGTGACCCTACCACTCCTTCCTTTGCTGTACTACTGAATATGGAACCTCCAGGGAGCTGCAACTTAGAAGCTGGACACTTGGAAACCTTTCAGCCCAAGGGGCCTGTTTTCCTGTCAGGAGTCACATGGCAGAAATCCTAAATAACTCCTAATTAAAGGAGCTATAGGCTGCAGTACTGTGTCCTTTCAGCATTCCAGCAATCTTGAATCTTTTTGTAGCTGGGCACTAGAAAAACTAGACAGTAATTTGATTCTGTGAGGCTTCACGTCATGGTGTTTTGTCTGAGACACAAGGAAGAGCATCATTACCCGAACAGCAGGTTTGCAGCCTGTTTATTGAATTATGCACATCTTGCTGAGCCACTATTTTTCTTATTAAACACTTGGCCTTGGGCTTGTCCTGGTCCACAACTTGACTCAATTCCCACACCCCTAGCAGGAAACTTGGTGGTCCCATGGAATGCTCAGTGGCCAGCCGTGTGTCCCAGGAGCCCTGTGCAAGTGTGGGGCCATTGAGGCTGGTTGTGGGTGCTGGAAGTCTGATCCCTGCAGCAGGAAGGCACTGCTGGAGCCACACACCAGGTGTAAAATAAAAACAAAGCCTGGATAGTGAAAAATAAAAAAGGAAAATGAAACAAAAATCTCATCCTATGGAGGTGTCCTGACAGCAGTGATTTCACTTGTAATCTTTTCTCTTACACTTTTCTATGTAATAGTTAATTTCCTTTGCCCTCTACCTGCCAGGACTGGAAGAGATGCATTTTCCATGCAATAGCTCCCATAGGGATTGGAAACATACCCTGTTTCTCTGCTCTCTCCCTGCCTCTCGACACTTCCTATGATCCTGTACAGTGCATCTGTGATGAAATGCAGGGTCCCTTCCTCAGAAGCAGCAAGGCAGTGCAGGAACACTGATGTGTACCTTTAATGAGACAGAAGTAGCACTTGCTAGGAGTAGCCTTGTGATGCAGATTTCTGGTGTGTATTTGGTTCATATTTGCTACAATGGTTTAATAGACACCACTGTACTTGGTTCCTTGAGGATCTCTGCAATGGCTGAGATCAGTGAAGACAGTGCTGTCTGGATCCTGCCATTTCCCTAGCAAAACTGAAAAGAAAAAGAGAAAAGGTGCAGAATCTCTTTACATTGCAGTGTGCAAGGCCAATCTTCCTGCAAAGATATAGGAAAGCAAAACACCCTTTTCTCCCTTCACTCTGGTGTTAAAGAATCTCACTTGCCCTGCCTGACTTCCATGTCTGCCTGTCTCTCTGTTGGCTTAAAGGCATGTAGTTTTCCTGGTTAAAAACCTCGCTCTAATAGTACCTCTTGGAGGATCAGAAAACACAGTTGGATCCTGCAAGTATATTAGGCACACACACATTTGCCTGGCTGTGTTTGGGGATGTGGTCTCCTCTTGAAATGTTTTTTGCCTTGTAATCCTTCTCACCACCCTCTAACAGGAGACATGACACATGAGAGGACCACCACATGATGAAAACTCCCTCACAGGAGCTCCCCTTCTGCTGTTTTAACTTAAAAACTCCTATAATATTGAGTTGGGCAAAGGGGGGAAAGTGATGTTGTTTTTGTATGAGACATAAATTTCAGTCTGTGACTAAAAGAGCAATCACACATGTGGCACTTGCACATGACCTAACCCAGAGTTTCTCTATGTTGCCAAAACAGGCTTTGTTGTGACTGATGTTCTCAGCTGCTGTTTTGTTTCCTTAAAAATCTCAGTCTGGGCAACGCATTTCAGTGGATTTGGGAGCTGCCAAGGGTCAGTCTGAGAAATGTGTGGAAGCTAGTTAGGGTAGCAGAGGGGTGGGGTGGGGGGGTGGTGGTTTGAAGATGTTGGTGAAACATCTATGGGCCAATATTTTCAAAAGCATTTAGAAACCTAAGGGTTTAGAGCAGCTAGGTGCCTAGTGGATTTTCAAGAAAACCTGTACTGCTTATCTGCAAATTGCAATATTTAAGTATTTCTGAAAATCCATCCTTAAGCCATGAGCCAGGTGACAGCAGCACCATTTATGTAAGGCATTGTCAGAGCTCTTGGTGATGCCTGGGTGCAGCACTGGGATGAATGCCAGCAAAATTGTTTCCCTGTGGAGTCGCACAGCTGACTGTGCTTTGGCTTGCCAGGACAAAACACCACACCAAGGCAGGCAGAGAGTGAGGAACTAACTGCAAGGGAAAGGTTTTTTGTTGCTAATCTCGGGGTCAGGTCAGAGCTGTTGTGTTCCTTGACATCAGGCTGCATGGGAAGGGCAACAGTGTATTTTTAAAGATAAACAGCCATGTCACCAATTAAGCTGGTGCCTTAGCCGAGCAAGCACAGCTGTCTGTAGGTGGTTGCTTGAGAGCATTGAGATCCCTGCAAGGGGAGGGAGAACTCTGCCTCCCACTGCTGTTTTCCTGGTCTCTCTGTGAAGGTAAGACAGGTCTGTCTGCCTGACAGTCTCATTGCTCCCAAATTTGCAATAGGTCACTGTATGCAATCCACAAAATATAGGAGCCTCTCTCACTGCTGGATCCATGCACTGTTACTGAGGATGTGATGCTTGGCAGTCTCTCTCCCCTTCTGCTTAGTACCCTTACCTGTGTTGCAGTATTCCCAAATCCAATCCCACCTTCTGTGTCCCACTAGGTGTAGCTCCTGGTGGTATCTTTCCTTCCTGTTTTCTGTGGGAAGGGCCAGCAGCTTTTCATGTAATCCAGCTTACTCTCCTCTTCAGTGCAATAGCTCTCGCTCAATAAACCTCTGGGAACTGCAGATGAAATGTAGTTTCCACTCTAAAGCATGCTCAGGCTCATGAAAAGCCTCTTTGGCTGTTTCTCTGGGACTTTGGAGAAGCTCTTGGGATGAGAATGGAAGAAAATAATGGCCTTAGATGTTATATGAGGAGCCCTGAGCTGGGCTGCAGACTCCACAAAATGGAAAATTATTTAGATATTATTATTATCCTTCCCAATGCCAAAATCCTGGACTCTGCCTCTCCTCACCTGTCCACAAGCTGAAGAGGGGTTGCAAAGCACTTATTGCCTTGGCTTGGATCTTTCTGGCAGGAGTATGCTCCTGTTTTTGGTGTTCTGTGGGCTGAGCAAGGGGAGGGAGCTCCCTACACAGTTTGAGTTCTGCAAGAGGGCAGACAGGCTGCAGGAAACAGGGGGAAACAAAGAGGTTCTGCTTTGCTGGTGCAACAGCTTGAGAGTGGTGGAGAGGAAATGCTTCGCTGACAAGGGCAGGGTGAGCCGGAGGCCAGAGGGCACGTTTTTCATGCTGTGAGGGTTTTTTGGTGTCAGCACTGCTCCCGCATAAAAAAGCTCAGCATAGGGCAATGCTTGGTAGGGGGGTCAGTGCCCCTCAGTGTGGGGGAGCTGGGAGTGTTCCTGGTTTGAGAACAGGGGAAGACTGCAGGGGGAAAAAAAAGCCCTAGGAGCTGTCCCTGAGAAAGGATGAGCTGTCTCTATGAGAGGTGGCAGTGCTGCCTCCTTGTGCAAATCTGATCTGGAGACAAACAGTCCCAGAAGTATCTTCTAGCAGAGGGAAGGAGGCACTGCTAAAGCCCTGCTGCAGGTCTGCGGCTGCATTCAGTGCCCATCTCAATATCTGACTCTTGGTGAAGCACTTCAGAGGAACTAAATTATTTAGAAGCTCTAGCAATCAATTACAGGCACTCAGCTCCATCTCTGTCTTTACTGAGCCTTTAACTTCCTCACCCTGCTCAGAGTAATATTATGATGGTGTAATGCTTGATGTTTATGGAGTGTTTTAAAGATACAAAGTGATGTTAAGTTTTACTAGGCCAAGATCTGAGGCTCTAATTTAATCTTTCTCAAGATGTCAGACTCAAATCTCACTCCAAGGGTTTCCTGCATTCTGCTTGTAATGAGCACATGGAGCTGCCCCCATTCCCATGCCCACCCTGCCCTGCTGCAGCCTTGTGCCCTGCCATCTCTCCCATCACAGCTCTTTCCCTGTCTGGCTGTAAACCAGAGTGATATGATAATCCTAAATTACAACACTGCAGGACTACGTGTTCACTGAAACAAAGGGAGAAAACAGGAGGCAAAGAGGAAAGTATACACGAGGGAGAGGACTGGCATGAGGCTTGTGTACATACTTATATTATCCCAGTCACTTGAGATATGCATAGAATCATAGAATCATGGTCTATTCTGAGTTGGAAGGAACCCACAAGGATCACTAAAGTCTAATTTCTGGCCCCACACAGGACAGACCCATAAATCACACCAGAAGTAACTTTGAAACTTGTTTTTAGCTGGGGCTCCCATTGTGCTCAGAGCCATCTCCTGCCCCATCCTTGCCCCAAAGTGGTAGACAAAGCAAACACTGGATCTGAATATGAGAGGGAGAGGAAGAAGAGGAAAGCTTGGCAAACAAGCCAGGATCCTAGAGAACCAGTCTCTTTATTGTTGTCAAATTTCCTGCAGGCATTGCAAGGAAGAGAAATTTTAAATTGCTTTTGCACACCCCTGTCTGCTTGAGAGCACAGAAAAGACAGGAGTGGTCTCAGAAGGAAGGCTGCTATTTCGTGCAGTACATGGCCCAGTGCCTTATTTGCAGTTTGCTGTGTAAGCACTGTTGTCAAATGGGAACTATTTGCTTCCTCCAGGCTTTTCTATGGGACTCATCAGTATGACATGGGAGGACTTCAGACATCAATTAAATTTTTTCAAGAACAGCTTTGAGAGACTGAGGAACAGGAAAAAAAAAGGAAATCTCTGTGCCTCTGAAGGCTCATCTCTGCTGCAAACCAGGCCCAAATTTCAAGTTAGGCACATTGAGAACAAGGCAGTACGATGACCTTTGCTTTGTGTGGGAACCTTGTGGCAAAGGTGGTGCTCACGTCTGGTGCTCCTGGGCAGCATTCAGAGCAGTTAACCACTGTGAAATTGCTCTTTCTCCTCTTACAGTGCCTTCCCTCTCTCATTCACTACACAACTTCTTCACCAAAGGAGACTCCCTCTCCATCTGGCTGTGAGGCACTCACAAGATGTCCATAGACTGTGTGCTACAGGGGCTGAATCAAAGGCTCCAAAGATTGTGTGCTGGTAATGAGCACACACAACTAAAAAACTGGGTTCAGGCACCTTCTAGTCTCTGAGTACCTGGAATTTGTGCTCTGGATCCCCTTTTCTGCACTGAGGGATGTATGTGGGTGTATGGTGGGGAACAGGTGTGGTGAATTCAACCTGCTGTTCAATTGTTCATTCTCCTGCCTTTCCTGCTTCTGCAAAGTAACTCTCCTTGCCCATTTTGCCTGGAGCTGGGCAGCACCTTCACATTGCCTACACTTCAGCAGTGGCACCACTGAAGTTTCAGCTGTGCAGCCTGGGGCCATTCTCTCATGCCTGAGGCTGAGGGATACAGCACAGCTTGCATTGCCCACCAAAGGTTTTTCTACTGCCACCAGGAATGTTTGCAAGGATCATCTGTTGCAGCCCAGCCATCTGCTTTGCCTCGCAGCACCAAGGACGTACTGAGGTCTGCGAGGCACCCCAGGGTTTTGCAAGCTCTCCCAGAGTCTCAGAGGTGCAGAAGCTCTGCACCAAAACCTGCTGTGCAGGAGCTCTGCCCCATCAGCCCCTCTGAGGCCATGTGGAGGGGCAGGGGACTCGGCGTGAGGTGTGACACTGGAGTTAGGCAGCCAGATGTTCTGGTGGAGGGCAGGGCTCTGCCATAGCTGCAGGGAGCACGGAACAACCGCTGTGGGAATGTCACACTCTCCCTGGGCCACACCCTCCCATGGCTAACCAAGACCCAGGAGTCTTTAATGAGCTTCATCAAACTGACATCATGGTCAAATTGAGGCAGCTTTGGATGGGAATGATAAAATGTAAATTGTCCCTCACAAAAGGCAACTCCTGCTGCAGGTTTCAGGCTTCAACTTTGAACTATGCTGCTGTGGATTCTTTAAACCAAACCTCAAATAGATAGTTTTTTAGAGGAAGGCATTTGCTTGGGTATGCTTTTTTTGGGTTTGGAGTTTTTTTTAAAAAAACAGAGAGGACTTTTCTGCCAAATCTCTCCTTCACTGTGGCAAGGACACTGGAACATGGGAAATTTCATGACCTAAAGCATTTATCAAAGCTTTAAGTAGCAGAGAGAAAGGGCTTATACCATGAAGTATAAGTGGTCTCAACAATAAATAATTCTACCAGTTCAGCTTATAATATATCTAAAATATGTATTTTTAAGGCCTCATATACTCTGCTAGATTAAGTTGCTACAGTACTAATGTACTTTACCTCTCAGAGAAGTGTGTGGGCTTCTGGCAGCAGAGGAAGCAAAAGTTAGCAGGAGAGGATGTGAAAGAAAAGCTCAAATTCTTCTTGCTTTTCAGTCAGCCAGCTCTCCATGGTCCCTGCAGCTGCCAAGAACTTTTGTATGACAATAGCAATAGCACAAAACCTGTTAAATATAGATTCAACTGAATTTAAATTGAAGAGAAGCATCTATAGTAATCAAGGTTTGCTGGATGTGTCTTGAATATGATGTTGTTCTTAATTATTGAGCTCTGCACATTGGCTGCAAATACATTAAAAAGGAAGTTTTCCAGCCTACTGCTGCTCACTAAATGAAATTAAGGCATGACAGTGTGATTTTGCTTTTAAATACTCAAGGCAGTTAAACTTTACTAGGTTCTGTTGCTAGCCTTTTACTTTCCAAGTGCACAGTTCTCCAGAATATTCTAGATTTTGTATTTTGTCTTTAAAAAACCTTTACAAGGAAGGGCACCACAGCTTATCAAGATGCTCATGAGCTGTGACCACATGGGGTGAATAGGTCTGAGTGAAGCCAGACTCATTGTGTGCTTTGGCAAACAGTAACTACAGACAATACTGCTGGCAGGGCTGTGTGCGTACTTAGAGCCCTTTCCTGGGGCTTTTCAAAGACCCCCACAATCTGCTGAAGAACTCTGGCAGTGGTGTTGGATCTCCACATAAGGGAGAGCTCGTGGATGTGCTGGAGGATGGAGAGATGGAAATCTGCATTATAGTGTGCCTTTTCCACTTGTCTGACCATTGCACCATAAGCTCTTCCTTCCCTCTGGGAGGGGAAAAGTGACCACACTGGGCCACCATGGCCACATCTACTAGAGATACCCTGTTCTCACCTTTGATATCAGGAGTCTGGTGGGGGGATGCTCCCAGCACGTTCCTGCAATACCTGGCTGGGGCAGGCAGCACAGTTTAGTGTGCCATTCCTGAGCCAGGACTGGTTTAAGCAGCTTATAGCAGTGGTGCTTGTGTAGATACAGCAGCACAGGGCTTGGTGCTGGCCAGATCAGACCACAAGGACATCTGTTGCATGACAACAACACAGATGTACTTTTCAGGAGTAACCCATTAATACATTTCAAGGGGAAGAAAAATAAACCAGAAGTAAAATATGCTGAAAAGCAAAGGTTTACAGCAAAGTGTTTTCTGCAGGAAGTCTCTGAAATAGCTCAAGGTAGCATGATAGGAACATGGACTTGTTCCTCCTTCCAGTGCCAGAGTTACTGTACAAAAATACAGAACAAGAATGGAGCAGTGCTCAAAGTAAAAACTGTTTTGAGAATGCCCAGGCCTGAAGCCATATTTGAATGCATGACTTGTTTCACTGGATGATGAAGCTTGGCTTTTCGTCTCCCCGCCCTTTTTTTTTGCTTTTTTTTTTTTCTTCTCTGTCTTTGTGGCTGACAGTAACTATGTTGTCCGAGTATTTATAGAAGCATACACATACCCCAGTACATGGATACTTCCCTTAGGAAATAGTTCCTTTGCCCTAGTCTGCAATGGAGGTGAATCTGGTTTCAGCCATCATACGAACTTCCAGGCACCAGGATTACTTCTGCAGCTCCATCATGTGATGATGGGACAGGGGCATGCTGCCATGTGGGAAAAAGTCCTGGAGGGTGAATGTGCCTGCGTTTCTGATTCCTGGCTCCTGATCCTGCCACACAGGTGGGCCAGGGGAGCAGTGGGGAGGGTGTGGAGAAGTGGTGAATAATGTGTTGACACTGCCTACAGCAGTCAGCGTTGCTGAGTGTGGTAGCAGGGCTGAGCAGAGGAGAAAGCCCTCACCACCTGGCCAAACACAGCTGCAGAGTGGGTCCTCCAGGGACTAGAGACAGCTAGGGAGTAGCCTGTACCTGAGGCACTTCCTCATTCAGAATAATACCTTATTTGCCCCACAGCCCCGGGGGAATCAGAAGTGATGCCTGTGCCTTACAGCAAGAAAGAAGAATGAGCAAGAACAATGCCATCAGTGACTGTTTTCAGCCCAGCATCCTATTTCTATTTTATCCATGCAGGAGACTTTTCACCTGTGATTGCCTCTTTTATTTCCATCTGTATGCCAGATCACTTTTTATTTTATATCCATATGGTGCAAACAATGTGGGATTCATGGGGAGAGCTGACGGGCAATGCAGAGATACAATAATTGCATACAAATACATCATAGTGGCAGCGTGAGGAACTGCAAAGGGCTCTGCTTTGCCGAGTGAGGAATGAGTACAGCACGACAATTTGGTAATTCCAGGTTATTTACAGGTAGTGCTGAAAAGCTTGTGTTGTTAATCTATTTGGATGCACTTATGGAGGAGAAATATGAAGTCAGAGGCTGACACAGCTATCGTTTGTCTGATTTCTGTGTGTGGTTCCTGGAAACAAGGGAAATGAAACTTGTGCTTTTGAGTACCCAGTTTATGGTACCTGTGCACCTCCAGTGCTGCAAAGCTTCACAAATTTACTTTCATCGTGGGCACTGAAGGGCAATGAAGTGTGCAATGTATAGACTTTTCCACAACTTAAAAGGAAAGGTGGTGAGCTCCCTGTTCTTCTTTATCATGATCCTGTTCTCTGAGTCCCATAGGAAAAAACTGCCTGGAAGAAGAAAATATTTGCAGTTACCAACACTGAACACAAAGGGAAGCTCTCAAAGACAGTGGACCAGACAAAAGTTACTCAAGAAAAAATGCCATTGCAGCCATCAGTGGCAGAGCTGAACACTCAGCTTTTGTTTCTCATCTTGAAGCCAGGAATAAAACCATCTGAAGGAAGTTCCCAGGCTGGCTCTCAGCTTCAGATCTTCTGAGGCCTGAACCATTGAATGACACTATCAAACTTGCCCATTTCAGAGCAGGCCAAATGCTGGAAAAGGTGTGGCAGGTTCAGATCCTTTATGAGCTATGACCCCTTGGTGCCTTCCTTGTCCTCCTTCCTGCTGTTCTCTCTTCTCCATCCACCCACACTTCCTGTAGGACAGCAGAAGGGGTGGAGGGCAGTGTCACTCCTCTTGAAACCTGGCTACCAAAGGCCATGATTAATCCATAGCCCTGTCCTGGTGAAACATTTGACCTTGTTGATTATTCATAGTATGTTATTCAAGGCATAAAATCCTGCCTTCTAGAACCAAACTCCTATGCCTCTAAAAGAGTGCAGAACTCCCCTGTAGGAGTATGACTTGGCTGACCTATGGATATTTCTGACACGTAGCTGGATGTCAGGCTAGCCAAACAACGGGTGTTACGGATCTGTTGTTTCATTTTAGAGAAAGATTTGCAAAGACATACAAAGGACTATGAGCTGTTGTTGCACTGACATTTTATTCCACAAAGTAACATAAAATGAAGGGCTGCTCCCTAGTGCCAGGTTTTTAAAAACCTTGGGATTAGAAATTTATGTGACTCCTAACCCCTCATGTTGTTACATTCTGTGACCCCAGACAGTTTAATAAGGCTTTTAAATAGTGGCTCTCCTCTCCACTCCATCAGAAGGCTACTCAAGGGAGATGGGGTGGCAGGATTCAGTCCCAGGCCTCATATTTGCTGCCAACAGCAGCAGCAGGCAGCTGTGGCCACCACCCTCAGGCTGCCAGGGATGTAGTGCTTAGCTCTGCTCGGCTCTTGCCCATCTCCCAGCTCAGCTCTGGCCAGCACATCCACTGGTGCCCTTGAAACTGTGCTTGGCAGTGGAAAAGCCTCTGGGGAGCTTGTTTCTTATTTCTGCCCTCACAGTGACTCCACAACTGTTGGGAGCTCTTGGCTCAGAGGGTGCAGCTGGACCATGCTGGGCATCAATGGAGGCTTCATCCACTGTGGGCTCCTGGGTGAACTGGGGCAGGCAGTACTGCTCCACTCAGCATGTGTGAGCTGCTAAGTGAGCTGGAAGACCCACAGCTAACCCAGCTCTTCCAGAGGTTATATGGGTTTGGCATCCTCCAGTGAAATTTTGTTTACAGGACCACCCTGGGTCAATATTATTTTAGCACCTTTTTGAAGTGCTAAACAATTGTTTAGGTCTATCAAGCTCTTCAAAGTTATCTGTAGAGGGAAGGGGACTAGAAATGTGCTGTTATTTGTCTCATGTATATCTTTCAGTGGAAGTCAGATGCATTTATTTCCTAGAATGTAATATTAAGCACATGTACAAGGTGTTGCCTTTCTCTGTCTCACAAGGTGCTCCTTGCAGCAAATCCGTTATGCCCTCCTCCCAGCTCACAGTCTGACAGCAGCCACCCAACAGCCTCACCCAAATGGCATAAGAGATAAAAATGGACTGTTAACCATGGCCGTGTTTCTCATTTCAATGGCAGGGACTTTAGTATTACAATTCCTTTTCTCCACTCCTGGTATGAACATTTCCCTCCCCAGCTTCAAAACAAACTTGCATTGCCATGGTACAAATCAGCCTCACTTAAATCAAAGTCCCCTTGCACAGCCATCCCAAGGCACAATGGTGAGTTGTGGGGAATCATGGCTGATCTCTGCAAGAAGTAAAGGTCTGGTGTATTCTGTGGCATAAGAATAACAAATGCAATGATTTAAGGAGTTCTGACAGGTGAGCTGAACCCAGGCAGCGAGTTGTCATTGTGGAGGCTCAGCACCATATGACCAAATCGATGTTCTGGATTTTGTGATATAGTTATTTGGATTATTAAGATGACTGTACTTGCCCATTGGAGTGTACAGGATGAAACATATGGTGCTAAACAAGCCAGCAAAGCAGTCAAGGAGCTGCTACACGAAGGGATTTGTACATAAACATAACAGGGCAAGGCAAAAGCCATGCTCCTGTAAGTTAATTTAGCTGCGTTTGCTGTAATGACAATGTAATTATAGGAGTGCAATTCAGGAGATTTATCTTTTTAATTAGTAAGCTCCCACGTCCTTCAAAAATCTCCTTTCACAGCTACAGAGCCACCTGCGTCAAAGTGCAGCGGGGAGCCCTTGCTTACTCACGACTCCTGCGCTCCGGCTCGCCCCACGCGGCAGAACTGCCACAGCTCCAAGCAGATGGTCCCGCATCAAACGTTTCCTTCCCGTGTCACCTACCATTAATAAACTGGATCATTGTTAGTGTGCATTGTAATTTCCTTGGACATTTCCCTCATGGCTGTATATTTGCTTTCAGTGGTACCTTAAGTACGTGGACATATAAACCTATATAGACTGGCAGCAGAAGGTTCCTCAGGGGAATTTCAGCTGAAAAGGATTTTTTCCCTGGAAAGAACTTAGAGCACTAGCAGTGCTCCCTGAACTCGCTGTGCAGAAGCAAGCCAAACTCTAGAAGCCTTGCCAAGAACCAGAGCCCACCCCTACAAAAGGCAGGTTTGCCCAAGCAGTACATATCTGCTCTCACAAAGAAGTGAATGCTCTCAGACCAGCACTGTCACAAAAAGAAAGGGGAAGCCAAGAGAGACATAATCTATATGAGCCCTATCCTGGCCATTTTTTGTGCCCCTATATGTGCTTTCTTGCTTCCCTGATACTAACTACACTGTGTGGAAGAATAGGCTAACAAAACCCTCAGAAGTAGAATAATGTTCATATTTAATTTTCAAATAGTTCTTATAAACTTTTCTTATCTTCGAGGTACAAAAGGTTTGTGACTTCAAGCTTGCTCTGTTTCTGGTAGAACACATACTCAGGGGACCAGCCAAAGCTCCAGTGAAGCCAATGTTGGGTGTGTGCACACAGTGAAGGATCCAGCTCAGAGGCTCTAACATTAGAAGCCAACAACAGGGATGACAGTAAAACCTGATTCCAATGCAAAATTGCCTCAGTTAAAAACATGATGCTGTAATTTTCATTCTTTTTGAATGCTGGGAAGGAGGAAGGAGCTCCACCATTCACTAAGGCCCAAGGAAACTCTGTGAAGGATTTGTGCTGGAGCAAAGCATCAGTCACCTGCCCTTGGGGAGCAAGGGACCTGGACAGTTTGTATGAGGCACATTCCTCATGCTCAGCCTCCTTGGGATCAGGTTTGGATTTGGCATGTCACAGCTGGTAGCTGCAGGGTCTCTTGGAATGCAGGCAGTCACTGGCATCCCATATCTTCCTGTGTGGCCACTCAAGCCCCATTTCCCATGTTGGAAGGAAAAACACCTGGACTGGAAGGGAGGGAAAGGTACATGAGCTGGAGTGAGTGAAGTAGGTTCTTTGCCTGGCTTCACCAGTTGCCGGTGTGCCTGTGTCCCTACCATCAGCCACAGCCAAATAAGAAACATGTGCAAATGCTTCCTGACAACAACTCTTTCTCTGGGGCATTGCTGGAGGTGTCCAACCACTGCCAACCTGCTGACAGCACCAGGCCCTCAGAGGCTGTCAGAACAAAAGCATTGCTGGGGTGTTGCCAGTGCTCAGGCAGCCCCTGGGCTGGCAGTGGGAGAGCACAAGTTGTAAAGATGAAGACAGCATGAAAAAGGACACTCCTCAGACCAAATCAGCTTCCAGGGAAAACCTGTACGCCTCAACACGCACAGACTGCAACACTAAAAATGCAAATGATAAATCAGTCCAGAAAGCTCTTTTGGTTATTTTCTAGCAATGATTTTACTTATGGCTGAGATCTCAGAGCAAGCAGAAGTGATATGAACGCTTATGAGGAATGAGTATATTAGAGTATGTCAAAAGAGAAACATAACTTTTTAAGCAGTGCAAGATTTTCACTCCTGCTGAGTTTAGCAGTGGTTTGAGAACAATATTTCCTCTAAAACTGGATTACACGGAGCCATATCATAACAAAGGGTGGGTGAGCTAAAATGACCTTACATATACCTGCTAAATTCCTACTCTTCAGGAATCTCAAAGTCATTTACAAGAGGAGTGAGCAGAGGAATGGATGAATTAAGTCTTGCAAAAGCTTTGGGAGATGAAGATGGGCAACAGTATTTTCCCATTTTGAAGGTGGCAATAAAAGCAGTAGCCTGTCACCAGTGGTTTGTTTCAAAGGTGTCAACAAACAGAAGCAGTGGAAGCTAAACTAACCTAACATGGATCCTTCTCTCCCTGGGCATAAAGTGAGTAAAGAGCAACTGACTCAGATGTATCTAACTCAGCAATTTTTTGGTTGATTTTGTATCATGGCCCAAAACAGCAGCGAGACGAGCAAAGGCTGATTTCATAAACGCCCCTTTCAGTTTTGACTAGAAAAATGCACTTCCGGGCCTGACTAAGTGATAACAGCTGTACATGAAGTGACCATGGGTGCTTGGTGCCTGCAATCAAATAGATCTGCTCCCTGGGGGGCACCAGCTTACCAGCCAGGGAGGAGCTGTGAGCCCAAGTGTCTGTGGCCCACCTTGGTGCTTGTAGCTCTCCAATGGTGTTGTACTGCTGCCTCATGTATCGTCAGCACCAGCACAAGGTCTCTGTGACTCTCACAAGCTGAAGGCAGAAGTGCAAGACCCACCCAGCACTTTCATCATCTGAGACATGATGGTATGCCAGGGGGGTACCATACCCAAAGGGGCTGGTATCCCAGGTTTCTTCATGGAGTCAAGTCTGCAGATCTCTGTTGTGGGATGATGGAAAAGAAGAGACACAGCCCAGAGTCACATTTCCTAATTGACAATCTTTGTGGTTTGCTTGTGCTATAAGAGCTGCTGTTTATTTCTTCCCCAACACCCCCAGTTCTTATTAGAACATGGATATACCTTTCATCAGAAACATGGCCAATCTCAAGGTTATGCTGGAATTAGACATAAGCAGCTCTTGTTGACCACCATCTATTTGAAATTGTATTTGAGCTATAACATATGATTACTGCATGTTTTTAAAAAGGCCTTCAGATCAAATGATGATTAAATTTAGTCTGCTTTTGATCTGGACAGGAATCCAAATTTTACCTTTTTTTTCATATCTCCATAAATTGGACTTGCTGTAACAAAGTTCTGGTTTGAGGTAGTACCTTGCTTTATGGCTAGCTCTAAGCAAGACTCAGTGAGCAAATATTTATTTTAAATGTGAAGTTCCTGAGGTCTGTACACCTTTAGTAGCTAGAATGATTTGCAATATACTGGATCACTGCATGACACTGAGAAAGACCTTATTCATTGCTTCCAAAAAGCTATTAAAAATATCCCATAAGCAGATAAGTTGCTTAGAAGGTGTCTGTGTAGCAGAAGATTAAACCTACCTCAGTCAGACAATGTTTCATGGTTAGACGACCAGGTACTGCTCTTCTCTTCATAAACCCCATTCCACTATATCATTTTTTCTTTAATATACTCCACCTGGCTTTCTGCAGAGGATGATCTATGTGCTTTGTGAAAGCAGAAACTAATATTATTCTGGGGAAGGAAATAGGAAATAGGACTTAAGCTGATTATTTAATTTTTGTCCCGGAAATTTTGAAGACTGAGCAGCTTTTTTTTTTTTTTCCTGAAGAAATTATGGCTTTTTCTCTTTCCTTTTACTGAGAACATGATAAATACATATTTTCTAATCTATGTTTTGCATAAGGGGATAAAGGATAAAACCCAATGGACCAAATTTGCTTTAGGGAAGGCCATGTGTAACTCCAGGAAAGTATGTGGAGATAAAACACACCTGTGGTTAAATTATCAGTGGAGAGGATTGAAGTGCTCACTGGAATCAATGAAGCAGCCTTTTACAGCAGGAGAGGTTGTGGTCTGCAGGCTGCTAAGTGAATCATACAGCTATTTGAGATGAGAGAAGCAGAGGAGCTCCATTGCCAGGGTATCAGGGTTGCTTTTGTTTTGGCACCTCCCTGGGTGAGAAATGTGGTGGCCCATGGTGGGGTCACTCTCCTCTGTGGCTTGCATCATCCTCCCCTTTCCAGGGAGCAGGTGGGGTCCAGTAAAACAGCAGTGAGGAGAGACACTGGGAGTGTTCCAGGGACTTGGCCAAGCTGACAATGGGGAGCAGTGGCATCAGCCCCAGAGGCACAAGTCCAGCCACCACTGGCAGTTTTCTGCAGCTCAGGGCAGGCAGATTATAGGACTGAGGTTCAGGCCTGCAGACACAGGGAGTTAAATTTCTCAGTGGCTCCAATTGCATAAAGCCAGAATTACCTAACACTTGTCTCAGTCTTTTTTATCCATATTATTTTAAATACAGATAAAAAAAGCCAAACAAAAACCAGAACAAACAACCTCCCCCCCAAGCAAAGAGAAAAATCCCATATCGTGAAAATAAGCCACTTCTCTAAAAAGAAGTTCAGGCATGTGGGAAAGGAGTGAGGTTTGGAAGAGTAAATGCTCACAGTGCTTTATTTTCCAAAGCTAGAGACCTATTCCTAGACTCTATCTATGGTCGGAGACGTGACAGAACTCCCTCAAAAAAGAGATCCAAATCCCTCCCACTAACTGCCTGTAGTCAGACTGTGTGAACATCCTGAAGAAGGTCAGCTTCCAGCTCTGTATCATGTTCACAGGCCATACCCGATGGCACCTTCCCTTCCCTTCCCTTCCCTTCCCTTCCCTTCCCTTCCCTTCCCTTNNNNGCACCTTCCCGCACCTTCCCGCACCTTCCCTTCCCGCACCTTCCCTTCCCGCACCTTCCCTTCCCTTCCCCTCTCCCAGCATGCAGAGCACTCTTTGGGGGTTTAGGGATCTGGGTTTAGGTAGGACACATCAGAGCTCTCTGATCTATCAGCCTTTGTTATTCCTGTATATCACCAAAATAATATTTTTTCCAGGCCACCTGCGCCCTTACCAAGCTATAAATAAAATCACCACTGTTTTGGGCACTGTGATTAAAGCACCCACGCGAGTGAAGGGTCAGACTTTTTCCAGCTTTCCCAGTCTTGCATGAAGTAGTCCTGCTGCACATCTGTTGGACTTCTACACACTCTCCATTTTAGGTGCTATCTAGCTTATCTTCCCTTTCATGGATGTGGGGCAAGGAGGTCTCATTTATAACAAGTATTTCCACACAGGGTCAGAAAGTTATCACACCAAGACTATTTTTCAACTGAAAATTGATTTCTTCATTTTTGGGAAAGGAGGGTAAGGAGTGAGGAAAAAGAGAAGGTCCCAAAGAGACAGAGAATGATGGGCATCTGGTAGATAAGGGAAGCAGTGAAGTGGAAATGAAAGCTTCCATATCATTGCAAACGGATAAATTCATGCACTGCACTAGGATGTCACAGGCTGTAATCATAAAAAGAATCAAAGATACATAATAGCACCATTACTGGAAAATATGAGAAAGACTTGAAAGATATGGTATCATCAAAATTCTCTTACACTGAATATTTTGCCTCCATTTTGTGCAAAAATAGGCAGAGAAATTGTTCTTTCTGCCCCCTATTATAGGCAAGTTATCATCCTTTCTCCACATATCCTCCAGTTTAAAGCAAAAATAAAGGCAGTACTGAAGAAAAAACTATATGACAAATGAAGTCATAAAAACCCATACTAAAAGTCCAATATTAGAAGAACATTTAGGTTTTCAAGGCTGCAAAGCCAGCTGCAGGGAAAGCTGTGACAAAGTTGCCCTTGGAGTTTTTACACCAGAAACCCTATGTATGCCTGTGCATGTACCCAATACAAACACAGATTTGCACTTCACCCTCACATAATTCTTTTGTCAGGACCCTTACCTCTTGCTTTGGAAGGATAGACACTGTGCAGCTGTGCAATGAACAGTGTACATGTTCTGGTTTTTTGTCTAGCCTTATCAGAAAATGCATAGCCTGGTGTCTCACGCAGAGCCTGATGCAACGCCTGCATCAGTCGTCAGGAACTTCTGTGTAACCTTGAACACATCCCAGGTCATGTCCTCTATTTTTATCCTGGGAACTTCCCTCCTCCTGCCGGCACCTGAAGTACCTTAAAGAGCTGTACATGTAGGCCTACTTTCCCCATTTTCCAGCCACAGAACTAAAAAGAGAGATATAACAACTTGCTCAGATCTGACACAATTCAGCCAGGAAGTTTAACAGCTGAGAAAGATTTCAGTAATATAATTTTTTTCCATGGAGATGCCTGAGCTGTACTTTCAGTAATGTAGAAAACTGTACATGTAGGTACACATTTATGTGCAACTCTGTGTGTGTAGATGTCTCCCTGTAATTATACATACACTACACAGTCCTGGCAAATGGGAAAGAGAGACTTCTGGAATACAGGACAGTTAATAAACAATATTACCCAGCAGCAAAAGTAGGAGATTATCCATGTCCATAATCCTCCTACATTTAGCAAAATACATGATTGCACTGAGTGTATCTACTTTTCCACAGCAATAAAGCCTTTCTATATTGACAGATTTAGTGAATTAGGCTTTAGCTGAGAGTTATTAAAACAACTCTGATAGATTTACTAACTCTTGGGATTCTTTTGGATGGACAAAAATGCTGAACATGAATGAATCTTTCACCTTTGCTTCATTCCTTTCCAAAATCCAGATCTTTAAAGTAACTTTGGTTTCTGAGTAAAAGTTTTCTCTCTGATGGGCTGATTTGTAACCCTCAGCAAATATCTGTGGTTTTCTTGGGGTCACAAGAAGCTGAAATCAGAAATGCTTGGCCAGTAGCCTCTTTCTTTCCTCACCAGTGATCCAGGGTCGCTTCCTGACTTTAAGGACTCCTCTGTGGAACAGTGCTAACAACCTGATGGAAAAGCCAGATGGCTGGCTGGACCACTCCAGCATTTTCCAATTAAAGTAAGGATGAGCCATGTCCTTGACTCTTCTTGCAGCTCGAGGTCTGCGCTTCCTGCCTGAAGGGATGGAGTCAAGAGGAGAAAGAAGCAGGATGGCTCCTATGGACCATCTGCAGTCGAGTCCTTGAGGCAGGAGCTCCAACAGAGCTGGGGATGCATGGTGTGGAGTTGAAGGTCAGTGGCTTAAGCAGCAGACGGGGTCGTAACCCCCAGGCATGGGAAAGGACATTTCAATTTCAGGCTTTCACTGCGTCGTGACATCCCAGAGATATGCAACCAAGTGACACGGCAAAAATCACCCGTGTCCCAGACGTGCCCTCAAGGCTCTGCCTTGGTTTCTGTGAAATGCTGGTGCAAAAGATGAGTTTCCCCACATCAAAAATCCTGAAACAGATAAATAGTGAGGAAACAGTTAACAGTGTTGAGAACAAAAGCTAGTATTTTAGAAACTGGAGGCTAAATGACAGGTAAGGAGGATGTTTGACTTCTACTTTCTAGATTACAAACATGTAATCTAGAAATGTGGCCCACAGCCCACATCATGAAAAGTAGTGTGGGTTTGGCAGTGGGTAGTTATAATTTCAGAAATCTCAGCTCCCTGTTCAGACTCAAAGACTTCCAACAAGAATAAAGTCTGGAATAATGTCCCTGGCTGATGAATTGCAAGGTATTCTGAAGACAGTCCCTCGTGTGGCATTAAAGGGAATGTGTTTAATACCATTAAATGTGCTGCACACTGCTGTGGGTTGGGTGCATTTCCTTCATTATGTTTCACATGGGGACATGCAACAAACAAGCAGGTGCCAGTGGGAAATAATGGGGATGATTCATGCCTAAGTACTAAACCAATAAGCCCAGGGGCAACAGGAATCCCTGCGTGGCTGGTGTCGCAGTTTGTCAGTGGAGCTGCAGGACAGTGCTGTGGGAAGTGTCATTACTGGTACTCTGGCACACATTATAGCAGTGCAACCCTTTGTCATGGAGACCCAATTTTACAGTGAGATTTTACAGATCTCACTGTAAAATCATGTATGATTGCTTCTGTGTCCCTGCCACCCATTTCAATTTCCTGCCCCTCTCCCTGCCTGGAGGGCTGTAAAAGGTTAGCCAAATGCATCTTAGAGAGGGAAATGCTGTGGATTTTCAGTGAGGTGACACTAAACTGCTTAGAGCTACCCCCAAGAAAAGAGCACAAGTGCCAATCATTGCTATTTCAATTTTTATGAAGGCACCAAAAGGTGCCTTATTTGTGCTAACCTGAACTGCCCTGTAAGAAAGCACATGCAGCCACAGTAGGGAAATCCATAAATCCATTTCCCCATTCACTCTTCTGTTTCTCCATGGTTGTGACATTTGGGATAAAATACTTAAGTAAGGGGTTTTTTTCCACTGACCAAAGAAAGAGAACCCCAGTGTCTCCTCAAAAAACCTGTCATATAACAGGATGCATAGGGACTGTATGGCCCAAGTGAACAGGAGCACAGCTGGCTGCATTGCCATAGTGCTTTTTGTCCTCCATAGAGTTCTAGAAAACAAGAGAATCTGTACCGTGCTGGAAGCAGAGGTGCTGTGACTTTTCTTTCCTCCTTAATGCAGGTGTTTGCAGCTTTTATGGCCCACCCCATTATACTGAGCAGTTTGGGCTTTGCTGTATAACTGTATATTATAATACTCTGTTATTCAGAACTTCTCACCCACTGCATAAGAAATTCTGTCTGGAAAAAATAGTGTTAAAGAGGGTTTGGTCAGAGAAAGGGAGAAAGAGAGATCATGAATTGCAATTATGTATCCCCCTAACTGCAACACGCCCATAGTAAGACCAAAAGTGATGGCTTTGAAAGCAAACTGCCTTCAATTTTTTTTATCACTTCTTAAACTAACAGACCTTGCACACATGGTAAGAACTGCCAGCATCTCTGCACTGATGATTGTGTCAGCAGCACTGGTGTTATAAAGCCTTGTTTTCCCCACGAGCCTACAGCTCAGCTGTGAAATTTCCTACAGGCTCAAGCTTTCTTTTAAGGCTCTAGCTAGGAAGTTATTTTATTTTCATTGATTTTACAATGTAAACAAGAAGGTGAGTGTGTGTAAATTATACTAGAAAGTAAAAAAAGAAAGCCACATGCTTTTATTCAGTCCACTTTGTTTTTCTCTTTCTCACACTCAGCAATTCTTCACATGTAATAAGGTCTTGTCTTTAATCTCCTGGTAGAAAAATAAGATAAAAATCTGAAAGACTGGGTCCAATTCTGATCTCATAGACCTGACATAAAATATTTAACTTAGCAGAGCAGGGGTTCTCTTGGTAAATGAAATCAGAACCAGAGCTTTTTGTCTTGCAGAAAACACTGGCTCTCTCTTTTCTGTAGCATATTTAACCTGCAGCCCTTAATTGGTCTAATGATTAAGTACCACATTATTTTTCAGACACCCAAGCTCTTACAGATAAATCTCAAGGAGACATTATTTGATTTAAAATCACTATTAGTGATTTGATGCCTAATGACTTGCTGTTAAGTTCCACTGGCACCGAGACAATACAAGCTACCTCAGTAACAAAGCATCAAATATGCCTCATAGACCTTTAATTATGATTATCAATCTTCTTTTCCATTTCATTTCTTCTCTCGAGTCCACATGTTAATCTGTATGTTGCTCTCCAAATAATTGGACAAAATCAGGTCTCGTCCAAAGAAAGCTGCTGTAATTTTCCACAAGGTGAAGGATCTCAAAAATCCTGCAAAGCAAAAGATCATCCAGTGAGTCCTGGTGATTAAAAGACAAGGTGCAAAGTAGGTTATTTCCTGGGTGTTTTATGGATTTCTTCTATTCTCTTTACCCTTCATTCTTTTCTTCTGGTCAGTTACTTCCTCTCCCACTTGCACTCACAGGTACATTTCATAGAGAGAAAATAACTACAGATGTTAAAAATTCATTGCTAAAGCATATGTGCATCAGAATAGCATTAATTTGCAGTTAACCAGTGGATGCTGCAAATTAGGAAGTGACTAAATGCAATATAGGAGCAAAAATCATGCATTATAAAACATACTCTTTTCATTTATTTGGACAGTTGTAGTTCAGTTTTTAATTATTAATGGTAATACTCCTCAATGTGCCAGTAAAAGTGCTGGTTTATATTTAGTAAAAAATGAAGTCTTAGTAAAACATGAAGTCATTACAGCACTCAGCTGTTAATTATTGCTTAGGGATAGAGTGGAGATTACAAATTTTGTTCAGGTTAATGAAGCATGAATCAGCTGCCTCCTACTGCAAGCAAGACCTGAATATCTTACGTGCTACTGCAGACACACTCAATCTCAGCCTTTTTCTTTTTACACTGGTTTGAACACCAGCACCTGAAATCAAGCCTTCAGAGATGCATTTCAGAACTGTGTGAAAAGCTGTTGATAGAACGGAAACGTCTGAATTGATCCAGCTTCCACAGGGCTCAATGAGACTTCTTTGGAGATTTTGCAGTGTCCAGGTCAGGACACCATAAGAGTCACTGACATCACTTGTGCTGTTTGGAGAAGTAAGAAGTGTGGATTGTCTGCATTGAATTCAGTCTGTTCTACGAGAAGGACTGCTGAAGCAGAATGCAATCACCTCCTCCACATTTTGCGCAGCTCTAGGGGAGTTTGCGCAGCTCTACGAGGCAAAACAGCAATTTTGGATCCCCTCTGCTAACCCACTCTTCAGATAGTGGACAGAAAGGCTGGAGGGGCACTCACTTTGCAATGCTATCTCAAGTTATTGCAAAAGATTTTGAGTACACACCTAACTCGGCCCTCTGCTTGGACTGGTTTTGCACACAGCCTCTTAGACAGTATTTCCTCTACCATGCAACATGCCACGTTTTGTTTTGTTGGCAAGAGAGACCCTTTGGTTAATACAACCAAAGAATATTCAAAAATGTCTGTAAAAATAAAAGCTGCTGACTCACATGGCTGGTCCCTTTTATTGCCTTTTACAGGCATGAATGGGTTCTGACTTGCAGAATTACTGTAGAAACCAAGCATCATAAATACCAGCAGTCAAAAAAAGCTGTGCCCGCATAACACTCCTGGGTCTATTTTTAAAAAACCTCTAAAATTCATGGTACATGTACTCAACAGTTTTAAGTGGGAGAGAATGCAAGTCCTAGTTGCAATTCATTGATTGTCCCAACCAAACAAGAAATTGAATGGCAGCTTTGGTCACAGCTTGCACAGCAAAAGACTTCTAATGCTTAGAACCACTAACTCTAAAACAAACCCTGAACTAATGCAAACTCTTGTAAGAAAGCACAGGCTTGAAAAGTCACTTTCTCTTCATGGAAACTTCATGAATGGGAACAAAACGTTGCATTCATCATATAGATTAGTAACAATAAATAATTCAAGGTGCTCTAGTCATGAGAGTTCATGTTAGAGGGAGTGAATTCTGACCCTGCAGGAAGCTACCTTGGAATCTTAACCAGCAGCCTGGATCTGGAGGCAAAATGGAGGTGAGAGCCCTCTCCAACATTGGCACAAAGAGGTAGGTTAGGGTGGGTAGAAGAACCACCCTTCTGGAAGGTTTAGTGGGAACAGCTCTGTGCTTACCTCCATACAGTACAGTTCTCTGCTATTAACAGGCACTTTTCAGCTATTCTATCAAACCAGGCTGTTCATTGAACATCAAATATTTCTTTGTGTATTTAGCTGGCACAGAAAGAAAGCTTAGCACAAGAAGTTTTGCCACAGGAAGATTTATCCCTTGTTAACTCATGGTGTCTCTGCTGGAACAAATTGGTTTGGTCTCTTCACCAGAGTTGCTGGTAGTGAGGTTTGTGCAGAAAGACAAACTGCTTTTCATTCTTGGCATTGTTAACTGGCAATATCATCACTAGATCTTGGTCTGAAATAGAGATCAAATTTTTTTCCAAATTTTCTGCATTTTTTTTCATGTAGAATTTAAGAAGTTTAGGAGGGGCAGTCCCTCAGAATAGGGAGTGTCATATGAAATCAAACAACAATTGTTAAATATGATAATTACTCATATCAGCTGGCATTTTCCAAATTTTTTTTTCTGTTCTGTGAAAGTGGTATCAATGACATTTCCTTTAGACAGAGGGAAGCTATGAGAAAACCTGAACTGCAGTGACTGAGGCCCTTCTGGCCAGCCTGCACCTGTAGCTGAACCATGCCCCTCATGCATGGCAGGACCCTGTCAAGCTGGCAGCACCCTTGTCCCATCACCTGAACATCCCTTGGCAACCAAGGAGAGATGTAGCCCCTGAGAGCTGCATCTGCCCCAGCAGCAATCCCCACTGTGATTTCTGTAAAGGCTTTTGTTAGGATTTGCGTGCTGCACAGACCCAGCTCCTGTCAGGTTAGGAACAACCTGGCTTCCTTCTTCTCCTTCCATTTCTGCTTTTGGAAACCAGCAGGAAACCAGCCCTCGTGCTCTGGCCTCTCCAGGAACACTGCCTCTTGTATACCACATGTCTGCCTTCTCCTGAGGATCAAGGGGTCAAGTTAGACAAAAACATGTTAAAATGGTACCTTTTTCTGCCCTCTCCCAAGCAGCCATCTGGCAGCCATCAGTCATGGAGATGCGACGCATCTGGAACACGCTCCTGAGTAATCATCTGGGGTCGCATTGCAAAGCTTTCCACAGGTTTGACAACATCCATCACCAGATAAAAGTCTGGCATCTAAGTGAAAAGCCAAGTAAACCCAAGTAAGAGCACCTGTGTTGGACATGACTGTGTTTATCCACCAAACTACTTCTGAATTCTTTGTTCCACATGAAAGAAATACTTAATGCAGAGGTGAGACAAACTATGAGAATAAAAGGTATGACTCTGGTCTTACACTATTTATGTACCTGGAGCATGACAGAGCATGATTAGGACTTGCAGGATCCTAAAGATGGAAGCTAGCAGTGAATTTGCTGTGGGAGTTGTTGCAGAGACTGCCTTCACAAATGAGAAAAGGTAGGGAAACATTTGTCTGGAATGTGTTCAGGAAGAGACACAATGACAAAACAAGGTTTCTACCCCCATCATTACCTCTGCCTCAGCTGAGTAGGCAGGGTGCTGTCTGTGCCGCCTGCCACTGGTGAGAAGAATCTAATTCATCAGCCTCACTGCAGATGGTGCCATCCCCTGGGACCTCAGCCGGCTCATGATCCATGCCAGCATCCTCACAGGGAGAGGGGAGGGAAGCAGAGAGGCTGGGAGAAGACAGCCTCTGGGAGACTGGGGACGGCACGTCCTGCTGCCGCTGTACCTCTTTGCCTTTTCTGCTGAAACAGGCTGAAAAGGGCACACAGCTGAAAAGGGCAAAGACAATGATGCCATCCATTCCCAAAGATTGTGAGTGCAGCTGGGCTTTAAAATTAAAATGAACTTTTAGACAGCTGTTGCCCTGCCTTCCTCAGAACAGGGAGCTGCTCTGATGAGGGAGCAGCAAGCCCAGGTGTTGTATCCACTTCTCATTTGCTAAAACCTTTGCCCTCTTTGGCAGCCCAGGCAACAACTACAACAGCGCCTGGCTATGGCAGAGCAAAAAATTCCACTCCAATGAGCACTGGCCTGTAGGATCTAGGACGGCAGTGGCCATGCTGCCAGCTGATGGTCTGGGCACTGCTTGGTGAGACAGGCATTTCTCTTTCACACTTACACAGTATTGAGGAAAGGTTTTTCTTTCATTTGGCCTTACAAGCAGGACTGTGAGTCAATAGATGTATTAAAAATAAATACAGAAACAAACAGCAAAAGTAGATGGTGGAGACTGTTAGGCAGATTTCCACGAGTCTAATTCCACTGGAAGATTTCTGGGTGTTGCAGAAGTCTGGGGGAATTGTGGGGGAACAGTTCCTACCAAGGCTCTCCCATCCTGTCCAGAGAACACTCTTCCTCAGAATATTCACTGTTCATACTGTACACAAAATTGAAATATGTATGAGCAAAGAAGTAGTCCCAAGTTTGCTTCCCTTATAATTTCCCATGGGGAAAATACACTGTGAAAAGAAAAGGAAGAAAGTTTCAAATAAGTTATTATATTTATGGGAAAAAAGGGCATGCCTCATGCTTGTAAAGAAATATTTCCTCCACCCCTTCCTTGCCTTTGAAAGGAATCAAATAGCTATTAAAGAGTACCTTCCTTTTAAAAAGGACAATGAACATTTTGATTAAAAGAAGCTTTTAAGTATTTTTATGATTACCTCTTTTGTCCCCCTGGCAGCATCTGTCTTGTTGACTGCTTGGCATCTGGCATGTGCTGCCTCATGTCAAGACCGCCCTGATTTCTCATTCAGACAGGGGGTGGGTGAGTGAACAGAAGTATGTATACATGGAGAGGCTTTTGCTGAAAGAATAAGGCCATTTCCCTGGCTGCTACTGCTGCTGGTTGTTTGGCCACAGTACTGCTGGAACACAGCACCCCTTTCTTCCCGCTGCAGCACGCTGTGTGTACCAGATGGCTGGCTCGTCAGGGTCAGCTCTCCATCCGTGCTTCTGAGGGCAGTGTGGCCAGGCAGGGCATTTTAGGTCAATATTCCCAAAATTTCATCTGCTTATGGAGGCGATGCACTTTTACTCTTCCAGGCTTCCTTGTTTTCCCACAGGTCATGGTGGGACATCCAAAGCACTCAGCTTCGGCTTGGCAGCCAGTGTTTTCCTGCTTGGGGCAGCAGGCTGGAGCAGGCTATCATGGGGTACCTGGGAAAATCCCAGCACTTTGTTTGATACACTCACATGCACCCTACACACAGCAGGAGATCATTGAAATTTGCAGGATCAGCCTTCTTTTGTGCGTATTCATTTCTCTAAAACTATCTTTGGTAACACGATCAATGATTCAAACATTAGTCATACTTTGCGCTGCTTATAATTCCTTGCCTTGCAGAATTTCAAAGATGATTTAAAATATCCACAATCTGTGAGAGATGAAGTGGAATAGGTCTGTTTCAAATGTAGCTACTTAATGAAGGTTGAGAGAGCAGTGATTTGTCCAAGTAAGACAGAAGGTGACTGCCAAGGCTGGAGTCCAGAATCTCCAGCTGCTGGGTGATATGAACACTCCTTTTGCATTGAGTCCCTTCCTAATTTCATTTTAAGATACATGTACCAGCAACCCTACTTAGAAGTCTGAAAAATAGTAACAGAAACCTTTTTGACTCCTACACCATCATCCCCATGCTTATGCAGCATTGCTTCTAAATTGAGAACTGCACTTCCATGTGTTTTCCCTCTGCCAAATCCCCAAGTGAAGAAGCTGCTCATTGTGGGGCTAGTTGTGCTTTCTTGAATCACCCTTCAATATCTAGAGTACATTCTTTCATTAATTCTCATTATTAAACCTTTGCTTCTTCCTCAAAATTTGTAAAGAACCCTGTTACATGCTGAAACAAAATAGATTTTCTTGTTCTGGGTGGGACAAAGGCTTTGACCTGTAGCTGACTATTGGAGCCTTGTGGCCTGAAGGAATGGACTGCTCATAAGAAAACAAGTCAAAGTAGAAGCATTTTGTCTGGCCCACTACTGTGTGAGTCTTCCATGAGACTGGGGACCCATGAAACTTTGGTTGCATCTGAGCAGCCCAACCTTTTTGAACTCTCCTACTTTCACACAACGGCCCAATTAATAAGCAACAGCCTGAGACAGTCTCTGAGCTTTGGACGTGGCCCCTGTGCGTGAGAGAAAATAGGAGGAAACTCTTGGAGGGTCCAGCTGGTGAAGGAACAGGTGACAAATCTAATGTCTTTGGTGTTTTTCACTGGCTGTGCTGCAGTGAATACTCCAGCTGGAGACTGTTGGTTTTTTAATTCTAAGTTTACAGGACAGTTTAGGGTTCATTCTATTTTATGATAAAGCAAAACTACTGAAAGCAGAAAGAAGAAAATATTGGGTTGGACTTGAAAGACAGGTTAAAATGACAGAGAGTTGTTATTTTTTAGTATATCCTGTATAGTTTTTCTTTGTTTTTAACTTTTTTTCTTTGTATAGCATACTCAGATCATGTTTTTTCACTCTTGTTTTCTGCATGACTAGAAGCATAACATTCTGGTTTATATTAAAAAAAAAAAGGTGGTATTCTCATTTGCTTTCAATGCCTAAGGCTTCAAGAAGCAGAACATGCTGTGAGATGCCAGCATAAGATACAAGCACTTGGCAATATTGTATCAATGATTTAGGTGTCTCCTCTCATTTTACCTGCTGTATTAGAGAGCAGTGATCCACCCATCAGAACGAATAGGGCAGCTTGAAAACAAGTAAAAGTGATTTTATTTCACTGAGGTGAGGAGCAGCCTCCCTCTTCAAATTGTGTGTAGTCATTAGCCTTCCCCACTGCAGCGTGAAACAGGGAGGGATTACTTTAACCTCATTTAGAAATTAAGCACCCGACCTAAGTGGGTTGCCTAATTCTGCAGTCAATGGAGGTGGTGCCAGACAATGATTCATCCCACCTACCCGTGTACCTGGAATAAAAGGAATGAATCAACCAGAACTGCCTCCCTCCATCGCCTCAGGCTACAGAGGAGGTACAGACACCAGTTCAGCTGAGAGACTTCACTTCTGGCCAGGTAAATTTGGGTGAGATGAAGTCCTTTGTGCGCTGGCTGAGGGGCCAGACTCCCCCTGGCTCATGGGAACCTCTTCCTGGGATCCTTGAGCTTGGGTGTCTCCTCTGACTAAAGCAGAAGCAGAGGGAGCTCAGCCAACCCATTTGTTCACCTAATGTGCAGCCTGATGTATCTCCCTGTGACACACTGGGCCAGTTCCCTACATGTCTGGGAAACAGAGCTGGATCCTGAAAGAAAAAACAAAATAGGCTTGAGTGTGTTTCCCAGGGGAAGCATAAGCCACCTGAGAGCAGCCACATGAGGCTGGAGATGGAGAAGTACAGCACTGCTGATTAATACAGGCAAGCAGTCCCCACAGCATCCCAGCCTGGAGATCCTCAGCCACAAAGGATACCATCATCTTCCCCTCCTGGGATTCAGGCACAATGGGGGCAGGTCTTGTGCTCTGTGATTAAACTGTAGCTACTCATAACTGAACTTCTCTGCGGAAACATAAACCTGTGTAGCCCTGCTTTAAAAAAAAATAAAAAAATTCCAGATTTAGTAACTTTGAATGGTTTTATTGTCCATATACACATCTAAAATATTTTTCTTAAAAAATCAAGGTATCATGTGACTAGATGTCTATCAGGTTATTGATAATTAATGCATTTTCCAGCAGCTATGGATGTCCTATGCATCCCATATCCTGGAAAGGTAAAGAGAAACACCTTGTCTGCATTCTGGTTATCCATAATTTTTAGCTAAATTATATTCCTACCAAATCTGTACCCTGATGATGAGATTTACCAGTACCTCTCTTTGAATAACTGCAATAAGATATCTGTGAAAACAGGTACTTTTCTGGAACAAGGACATGTAACAGTATTGGTACTAACTCTCTCTGCTCCTCTGTGTAGGAACCTATACCCCAATTTTACATTTCAATTGTCAATGAACCTCTTTGTCTTCTTCCTTCCTGGGATTTCAGAGTGTTGCATGTTAACAGTAGTCTGCTCCATTTTACTAATGCTAACAGCGCCTCTGGAGACTTCCTTAGCCAAATACAAGGTAGACTTTTTAAAATTTCCATCCCTCTTTAGACTAGAAGCTAGTTATTTATTGAAGAGAACAACAGCAGGTAGGAAACAATGTAAAACAGACTTTCAAAAAGATGCAGAGAATATAATGGAGAAGATAAAAAAGTGGTTGCAGAGGTCAAAAGCTGTGAGTTCAAGGATTAGGATTAGAGTTCTGGAACAGAGAAATGCTGCAGAAGCACCTAATAGAGTAGATGCATTACATCTTAGCAATCTATGGATCATCCAGGAAAAAAAGTCAGACATATGAACATATGTCAAAATGGTAATGAACATATGGACATATATGCATATATATATGAAAGAAGCTCAGTTTATAAGTAAAAAAGATGTAAGTGCAAATGAAGGCCAATACTAATATGCTCCCCAGGGGTGATGAGAAGATTCTGGGATGAAGAAAACAGGAGAAACCTCTTCTGCTGGTGATAAACTTCAGTCTAGGCAGTACTGTTTGTAATTAGGTCTCAGAAAGAAGTTTGTTACCAGAAATTAACTGTAAAGGTATTCAGAACAGGCCAAAACAAAGCAAATGTGGTAATTAGTTTAAAATGAAACAGTTATGGTGATCATCCAGTTTGACCCTTACTGAGGGGAATTCAGATGAGTGACTGTCTTGGTTTTGGGGCAGTGTCTCCTCCTGAAAGACATTAGGTAACTCACTGGATCCTTTGGGATGTATCATTGGATCCCCTTCGGTGACTTTTACCCTGTTGCTGACATTCAGCTAATGAAGAGGAGGTCTTTATTGCATTTTCATGGGCTATTTTAATTCACACTCATCATAATTTCCAATGTGATTCATGTACTGGCACTGAGCAGCAAGTTTTGCTGGTCTCAAGCTGGGAGCAGAAAGGACTGGAGCTCAGACAGCAGGGAACAGCTGGCCTTTCACTTGCATAATGCCAGAGCAGGGATGAGGCAGAGGAGTGGATGGTATTGTTTGGAATGTATTTCCATTTAAAAAAATAAATCCACATAATGGAAGATGACTTTTTGAAGAGTAAAAGACATAAAGGGTCTCAGCTTTCCATGTACTGAAGGGAAAGAACAGCAGAGAAAAGAGCAAGGCACCCACCCACAGCTGCTGGCCGCAGCCCAGCTGAAGTGACCACATCCTTGGAGTGAGCACAAGGCAGCCTAAGTGGTAATAAAGGGAAATGCTAGCAGTGGGTTCTTACAAGCTAATTCACTCTGAAACTTGATTATCCACAACTTAGAAACAAGTGCAGCTAAGAAATAATGAACTAATAGTTCCCTGAGAGGAGG
This sequence comes from Thryothorus ludovicianus, assembly GCA_013397245.1. Lineage (NCBI taxonomy): Eukaryota > Metazoa > Chordata > Aves > Passeriformes > Certhiidae > Thryothorus > Thryothorus ludovicianus. Next base: position 364,663 of record VZTB01014992.1, on the reverse strand, counting down.
TTTTCCTATTTTTCTTTCAATCTTGTTTTCCTGTAGTCTTCTGGATTCCAATCCTGTGATAATTGAAATGTAAATACTTGCAAAGGCTACAGGTTTCAAAGTTCCTAATTCTGCTCTCCTAAAGGCTGGTACACATGACAGGAGTTTTGCCAACTCATTAGCTCCCTCAACCAAGGGTGTTGTGTTCCCATCTCTCCTCACTACGCTGCCAAAAGCTAATGCAGACACAAGTCCTCCAGCAAAAACACTTTTGACATGTTAAGACTAAATTCTGGGAACTGATTTAGGCTCTACCTGAGAGGGACTGTTTGTACCTGAGTGTGTGGGAGCATGCAGGAGAGGGACCTGAACTAGGTTTTCTGCTGAGTTTGTCAGTCCATCAAGACATACTATTCCATAACAGAGAGCCAGTCCAGGCCTGTGTCCAGCTGCTCTTCAGCTTCTCAGAGTTTACAGACTAAATACGGAGCTACCTTTTGGGACTGTCTGCAATCTGTATTCACACCTGCGCTTGCTAAAGCAGAACCCAGTTCTGCAGTCCCCCCATGGGAAGCAGAAGTATATCCATGATGGTAAGTGCATGGATATTTTATGGCAGCATGAGTAAAGAGGGGCAAAAGTTACTTGTAGTGATAGCTCAGCCACCTGAGTCCTTTACTCCCAAAAATCCAGCATTTAACACTGAAGTCCTAATGCAGAGTCTGGAGTGAAAATGGGGAATGAAAAGGCACACAGCTGTGAGTTGACACTTAAGACTATGAAAAATATCTTCCACACTTCTTAAGTCTTGGTTTGCCTCTTCAGGAAACACTGAATAAGGCAGTGGGTGTTATTAAAAAAGTAATATGAGAAACTTTCTTCATTGCCCTGGTAACTATACAAGCTTTATAAAAACCATCATGAGAATAAGTGACCTCCTGTCACTCCTTAGCCAGAAGTTAAATTCGGAAAATAACAGGGCATCCCACAAGGATGGGATAGGAGGCAGAGATGCTTTCCGTATTCTGCCCTGGTTTTGCCCTTTCTTCACTCTTTCTGCTTTGTGTTTACGTGAAGAGGATATTGATTCCAGAAGTGACAGAGGCAAGGTAAGTCAAAGCTCCTCTTTGTTTTTCTGTAGGGAGGAGGTCAGCCTTCCAAATGTTCCAAATGTAATGCTCCTGGCATGCTCTCTCCTCCTCCTTGTGCTGCCTGGGAAGTCTCAGAGAGCTGCTGGTTGCACTTACACTAATGACTGTTTTTCTCCCTCTGCCTCCCCCTCCAAGCTTACTAAGCTTTTTCTTTCAGCATGACCAATAAAGCATGAATGCAAATAGGCCTGAAGATTTTTTTCCCTCCTTTCATTTTTATTTTGCCACTTTTAGAAGTAACTGAAGAAAACAGTGTCATTCTGTTCCAGAAGAGCTTTTATACCAAGCTGACACTGTACATTTAAATATGTATTGCTTCCTCTATCATTTGCATTTTAATGTTCCAAACCAATAATCACGAAGTCTTGTGTGAAAATGTGAAATAATAAGGATGGAGAGAAGCTTGGATCTGATTCTAAACCTTGCTGAATTACACGTACAGGTAGCAATTCTGTGAGAGACCTCTCTAAGAAATTTATTTAGATAAATGTAGATGTTCTGCAAAAAACTGTGCTGAATTGTCCTGAGTATTTTTCTGAAGACCTTAGTTTTTAGACACTGAGTCTGCACAGCCTACCAGGCTTTTTCTGGGGCAGCTGGTGCACTGGTAATGTGTCTTCACTCTGTTTTGGAGAAGCTGCCCTCCAGGTATGCTGAAGAGCAGACTCCTTCATTGTTTTGCCAGTTGCTACTGATACCAATAATCTGGTGAGGTTTCACAAGTATGCTGATACCCAAGGTTGATCTGTAAACAGCACATGTGGTTCATGCTGCAAAAACAAGTCCCTACCAAAGGCCATAATATTTTTGTGTTCTGCTTCATTATTGCCATCATTGAGCTCCACAGTACAGAATAGAAGGGCCAAATACCCTATTCAGAATCTAAGCTGTGGACATAAGAATTTTGTCTTGCGTGCAAAGTAGCCCATTTGCAAGAAACTATTATTGAGTAATGTAAGAAAAGTTTTTTTTCTGTACTTCTTTTGAATAGTATCTGTAAGTGAGGGGTTAGCTTGGAAGAAATAACTATTGGTGGCCCAGTTTGAGAGAAACATTTTTTGTCTGCAATTTATTCTGCTTTTTATTTTTTTCTTTCAAGAGAAAAATAAGTGCAGCTATAAAAGCAAAATGCATTGCTTGTATCACAGCTGTCATGAATTTAAATTCCCTCTTGGATCCTTACCACACAGTGTATCTCCACTGCAATATTTTGCTTCTTTTGCTTTTTCTGAAGAAAAAGATATTAAATATTTGAGGTATAAATCTGACAAGAGTTTTCTTCTCAGTCTTAAGATGGAACCAGGAACAGCCCCTTGAATAGAATAAGAAACAGTATGGATGTTTATTTAGAATTGTAATGATGCTCGAGATATTCCTTTTACACCTTTAATTAAACTGTTTTACTGGTTCTTTGCCTGCTTTGCCTGTTTTCCTTCCAGGCCTTCCTCCAGGCCACAGATTAATGCTTTCATTATGAACAACTTTACTATGAAGCTAAACCCAGGTTATGAGGAATTTATCACCTTCTCACCATTTTCCCCTCTCTCTCATCTTCCTAATGGAGAAATCAGTTTCAAGAGAAGAAGGTGAGAAGAACAAGTAAGGAGGAACATGAACAGAGTTAGAATAAGAAAAGTGTGAATACCTACAATTTCCCCTGCTTTATACCTACAGATTTACTTTTTCTATCTTTTGTATTGTATTTAATTTCCAGAAAGGTTTCCCAGACATTTTGAAAAGCTGCTATATTATAATTTAATTAAGTCTTTGTATTTGCTGCTAACAAGATGTTATCATCATCATTTCTGGAAGCTTGTTTTGGGTTGTGGGTTGATGTGGATTTGCCATCGGCACAGAAACATTTCCTGCACAAACACCAACTGTTAAAGCTGCCCCATTTCCCGGTTCAGTGTGACACACTGCTCAACTCCTTGTGTTTAGGTAATAGGATTAAATGCAGGGATCACTCATGTGGGCTGTGTGTTGGCTGATACTGATCTCTGCAGAGAGAAGGGTTTAGTTTGAGCAGGTGGTTGGGCTCCATGCTGTAACCTCAGGTGCCCTTCTGGAATTCAGTGCTGGGATGTAGAGACCTGGCAAAGGTCCGGTACTGAGCTTCATCCACCCCTGCAGCTTACCCCTGGGTTTACCTCTCACTCTGTCTGCAGCAAAATGCTGTGGCCTGGCTCTTGCCCTGTGCCCAAGGCACAGCCTCTTGCACTGCAAAAGAAGCTTCATGAGAGGTCTGAACTCATGGGAAGAGCTGTGAATGGGATTTGTGAATGCCAGCACGCTAATCTGACCTACCTAAAATAGATGGTAGGAGGCAAAACACTGAGGAAAGGGGGTGGATCTGGCATGAAGCTTCTTTGTGAGCTCAATCCATGAGCTAGATCAGCCCTTTTGTGCAGAAACCTGTGGCTTTTTTCTCCCTGTGAGGCACTATTTCCAGGAACAAATATTTGCTTCCAAAGTCCCCAGCACCACATGTATCACTTTTCCCAGGTAATTCTTGTTTGACCTCACCATTCACAAGGGATGAAGCTTTTCAGGATCTCTCTCTCTCCTTTAAGTTTTACTGGTCTGTTCTGGGTTTCATACACCCATGGGACCGGGTGTTGACTCTCCTGTGTCCCTGTGGATTCCCTGATCAGGTGCATTAGTACAGTGGTTGTGCTACCATTGGGTCTTCAGCACCACGTAACTCAGGGAGCCTTGCAAAGCTGTGGCCATGCATTGCTCAGAGGGGGAGAATGCATCTGTCCAAAACCATGATCCCATGTGCCCAAAGAAAACAACTATGTGCAAGATATTTTTCATAATTCCAGGAGGACTTTGACCTCCCAAGGTTGCGTTTACCAGTTCAGTCTGTGCCAAAAAAATTGGGACTGGATATTATCTTGGAAAAAAAACAGGATTGAGACATTGAATGGGTTTTTAGAGTCCAGCTTTGGGATGGAGATGATAACACCTGAATCATTATCATTCAGAGCCTAGGCTCAAACTTGCAGAACACCTGAATGCTACACCCTCTCATAGCCCTTTTGCTGGACACTGAGCTCCTTATTTACTTTCTGCTGACTTTCAGGGACCTTCTCAGACCTACAGTTTCTGTGAAGTGCTCTAAGATGTTATTTATGGAGAATTTCTGTTCCATGTGTTGATTTATATTGAACTCAGACCTCTCTGAAGAAAATGGAGACCTCAGAATATTTCTAAGCAGGAAAGTTAGAAGTTTTCTGCTGTCATTTTTTGGGTTTCAATCTGATCTTTCAAGAGAGCTGGTGGGAAATTGCACACCCAAATTCCTGCCTGCGCTAGCAAATCCAGCAGTAGACACACATGCACACTTCCTTATCTGTCACAAGCAGGCAGTTATTCTGTGAACCCAGGAATATGAATTTCTTTATTCACATGCCTGTGGATGCTTCTGTCTGCATGTTTTTGACCATAGTCAGCATAAGACTGAAACTGTCTAATGTGCTTGGAGAATTAAGGGATCTGCTAAAAAGAAGTCCTGAGATAAACCACAAATATCTGTGACTCAGCTGTGAACCAAGAAGAGTCTGAACAGTCATACAGAAGTGGGAAGTTTTGTCAATACAGATGGGAGGAAAAGAGGTGACCAATAAGGGTAGTGAATATGGGAAGGATGTTTAGGCTTTAAGGATGTTGCCTTATTTTGGAGGGTTGCAGTATGTGAGCACTGACGCTGCACAGGGCGAATGTCATCTCAGCAGTTTCTGACTGCCCGTGCTGTTAGCTGCCGTAAGGAAAACGAGACTTGAGCAATGATATTCTGCATCATTCCTATGTCTGTTCCTGGTTTTCTTGTGTATGGAAGGGATAGGAAAAGAAAAAACAGGAGCTATTTGTATGATCCCCGAGCTGCTGGTTCTAAATTGGTTTGTCCATTCCCTTTCATGTCATTTTCACCGAATCTGAAGATGGTTCAAGCACCATTACTGTGTTTCAACAGTGGCTGCACCTAAGCATGACCATTGTGATGGTTTCTGATCCCCCAACTCATGGTCATCACATTGACTATCTTGGAGAGGGAGAAATATGTGAGCAAGAGTACTAATGGATAGAGTTTCAGGGATAAAAGACAAGCAAATTGTTAAGACAGTAAGTTACAGATTTGTTTCTGACACCCTTTCGTACATAAAGGAGCTCAAAAATCTCAGGGAGAATTTCTGTGGAAAAAGGTGTTTCTTGGAGCCAAGGAGCCAAGGACTGCAGATCTTCCTGTGCAAATTGAATTTATATTCTTTGAAAGTACACATATAGGATAAAACTCTGGTCCTAGGGGAAATTCATCTGGTAAAATAACACACATCACTCTACAGTAATGCAATTGTAAAGTTGTAATGGAGGTCTAAACAGATCCAAATAGAGTAATTTAGAAACTTCTATTTCAATTTTAGCCATTTTATCTTTAGCTTTTCCTTAAATTATGTTTACATTTTCCAGCTAGGTCTCAATTTGAATGGGGAAAAAAAACCCACAATATCTTACTCAAAAATGAAAGAATCCTATAGCTCATATTCCAGTTTTTTGAAGTCTTCCCACTCCCAAATATTTTATCATGCGGCAATAGATAGAGCATAACAGACCCTGGGTAGCAAGATGGAAATTCAGAGAATCATCCTTTTAAGTGATTAGTATTTAATTTTTAACTAAATATATTTTAAGTTTATTTTTTTTAATTTAAAATTTATTTTTCTTTATTTAAAAATACAGTAATTGATAAGCCAGGAGAATGCAAACACTTAAGGATGACATTGAGAACATGAGGTTTTTTGTCCATTGCAATTCCGATGTCATATGTCAAAAAATTTATATGATGCAGAATTTGGTTAGTCTTTTTCTGTGGTTAATGTATAAGTCTAGTTATTCTCTAATTATTATAATATACAATAATGAAACAATAATTTCATTCCTTCTATGTAATGTGCTCTACCAGCTTTAATTAAACCTAACAACCTCATTAGTGAATGTCATTATACTGGCTTTAGGGAGGCAATTCTATCTAGTGAATATAGGATTATTAAATGACTGGAGATCTGCTGTGCCAGATGTGCCACCGAGCCCCTGTTTGACCTTGGGCGATTGTTTTAAAGTCTCTGGGCCTCTTTTACCCCCATGCCAAGTGAGAACTGTCATGTTCCATGTCCTTTGTGAAAGAAACACTGCATTTTGTGGATTACAAATTCCCCATTTGAGCACTGTATGTTTGCTAACAGAGACACGGAGGAGTCCTGCCCAAGATTCACAAGAAAAGACATTGTCAGTTCCTGGAATGAGGATCCTTGGATGCTCAGTAACTTCACTAAAATTTATTTGAGTGAATTAAAAGAACATTTGTTCTGCACTGTCTTTTTTTCTTTGTGCTGGTTTGGAGCAGGCTGCACACCCTGAGCAGACACTTCTGGTGCTCAGGTGCCCACCTGGGAGATGGCCTAGGTTCACATGGCCCCTCACCCGCCACTGCCCCATCACTTCACATATTTGCAGAAGAGATTGGATTAAGCTTTGTCTCCCCTGGCAACTGAATCTGCTTTGTGACCCTTTGTGGCCTGGGTTGCCCTGGGGGGCTTTGCCTGGGTGGCTGGATTCTTGTGTTGGACAAGATGAAAACCTCCAAAAACTGAAGAGGTTTGACCTGAAGATGTTAGGACTTCAGAAGTGAAATTGGAGCCACTTCTCTAATGTGAGCAGCTCCTAGGTGGTTGTTTCCCAACAGAAACAGGTCATGTTCTTTAAGAGGAAAGGCAAATAGGGCAGGAGAGGTTCACATCAGGCTGCCAGCAAGTGCTGGGCACTGCAGCATAAAGCATCAAGGCACCAGCAGGTGAAAAGGCCTCAAGGAAGGCAGCAGCAGGTGGATATAACAGCAGGAACTGATAATACTTGAACACTGGAACTCATTTTTCCCTCAAATATTACATATTTTGTATCGTTACCAGCAGCAGGGAGCCTGGTTCAACAGAACTGATTTTTCCAGTTGCCTTTTAATTTCACTTCCCTCCCTGCAGATGATATATCTTGTGATGCTTGGGTATTGCAGAGAGCCCCAGTTTTGCTATACTCTCTTTGAGACAGAAGATGTTTCAAATCCATGTTTGTGGGCACAAAACAGTAAGTGTCACTGAACACGGTTCCAGGTGAAGCAGCACTAGAGACAGGTGGGACAGGACTTCTGAAGGTCAAATTGCTGACCAGGGTGCATTATGTGCAGAGACACACATACTGCCATTTCTAGCAGCCTTAAAGTGAGGAGAAGAGCCAGCTGGGGACAAGGAATATTGACATCCTTGGTGCTTAGAAGGAAGAAGCTGCCTGGATAGAGGTTGCAGAAAACTGGTCATTCATCACTCTTAACTGCTAGAAATTACAGTAGAACAACACAGAATTGTAGATTTGTCAGAAATGTGCAGACGTAAACTTAAGGTTATGAAGAAATTCCTGTTATGTGAATTGATTCTTGAAAAAAAATGTTTATACATTAGTATGCTTAAGATGGCTTGCATCTGACTTTCTTTTATTTATAGTAGCTTAAGTCTCAAATATACATTGAAGTTAAATTCATACCACCAGTTTGAAACTGCAGTGAGTTTAAGGTCTGTGCCTTCAGTCTCAGTGGAGTTAGTGCTGGAAAAGTGTGGATGATTGCAAGTTGCAATATAAAACTGAAATCTTTACAGATTTACCCTCTAGCACTTTAAAATGATTCATTCATCACGTTGACTTAGTCCCTGGTTTCTTCTAAAGGAAGAACATGCCAAAGCAGAGGGTCATGTGAACATCTGTCTACTTTTGAACACTGACTGCCACGATTTTCCAGTAAGTTGCAAGCTTTATCCAGTTTTGACTTTGTAACTCAAGCTGATTATCTCTGCTCCCAATTGAACCTATGAAATACAGATGGTAACATCATTATTCCTATTAATAAATGTTATTAATATGCCTATTTTATGTTAAGAATCTGTGACCCATTGGGGTGGCCAAAGATGCTGAACTGAGACTAATTGCCAATAAGCAATTCCAGTGTTCAACCCTCCAGTTTTTGCCCTTGCTGGATTTCATATAAATAGGAGTATACCACAAAGTGCAGAACTAGCAGGCTGAATGTCAGGATACCCGTCTCCATAACTATTATTTACTATCCAAAAATGTTAGGCTTTTCTCACCTACCTTAGATGAAATTTTAGAGGAAGATTTGAGACACTAAAATGGGATCAATTCCCAACTGTTTTGTGAAAATCAGTGGGAGAATGCAAAAGCAAGGTGATTAAAGGCCCAGTGGTATCATGCAGCTGTAACATTCCCTCCAGAGGAGCAGCCATCACCTGGCCCAGCACACACCTGTAACAATGGCATCAACAGCACCATTGCCACCACTGTGTGCTGGCCTTCACCCAACTAAGAGCACTAGATGGGAGGAGGGAGCACTGGGAGCAGTGGAAGTATTGGGAACTTTAAAAAAAGGAGGGTGAGATTTAATGAAAAGTAGGACAAAAATACCAAGGAACTAGGGAAGAGAGTCTTCGCTTTTTTCCTCTGTGCAGAAGGAAATCTGATATTTCACTTCAAAGTACTAGGATTAATTGAACCAGGCCTTTAGACAGTGAGCTGTATTTGTCTCATGATTTCTGAAATCCAGAATGCTTTTCCTGGTAATGCTTTCATTGCCAGTACAAAGACTGTAATTGTATTTCTATGCACAAGATGCTCGGATATATTATATATACTCAACAGTGAATTAAATTATTTATCTTCCTAAAGCATAAACTATGCATGTCCCTAAGATACAAGATTGATGCATAGATGCCTCTCAGAGCCATACAGTTCCAGAAAATGCAAACACATTCACAGGCAGTCCAGACTGGGAATTGTCATGAGTAGACCACCAGCAAATTATACAAGAGGCATTTTCATTCAAAGAATCCTGGAGATGGAGAGACTATGTAGGTGCTGAGAGAACCTTCTGGTCTCCAGTTTATCCCAAAGACATGGAAACATTAATGAGATCATGCTCAGAACACATCTGCATTATTATGTCTAATTTTTTTTTCAGGAGAAAACTGAGGCACAAGAAAAAGAAGAATTGAGCAAGACAGCATTTAGCAAAATTTGGTACAGATATTTACTCATGAAGATCCTACTGTTTACCCTTAATTCTGAGATCACTCTTCCGTGATGTAGGAACTGTTTCCTCACAGATATGTGGGGGATGAGAGAGAAACAGTGCAATGCTAAGGTTTCAGCTGTGGCTGCAGCCTGAATTGGCCACAGCTTCTCGTGCTAGAGGTCATTAATTTGACAGGTTGCTGCTGTACAAATCCCACAGCAGTACAGAAACAAAAACCAGATGATTTCCATCAGCTTCTCATAATTGTAAACAAAAGACAATGAGAAACATCAGGGAGTCACATTTCACTGGAGCATAGAGACAGTGGGGGGCATAATTAGCATTGGAATCATATCTGCATCAAATTCAAAATTAGTAAAAATAAAGAAAATTCTTCACTTCTCAGATGAAAAGCAACAATTCTTCAGTGCATTACATTTTTTATTAAAATTGATTTTCTTACTACTTGCAAGATTTAAATAAAAAATCTACAAAAACAGACAATTTATTTTTCCAGCCATCTGAGTGGGTATGTTCCCCACATGTGCTATTCATGATTTTAACAAAGAAGGGTGGATAGATACCTAATTGTTTCTGGATTGTCACCTTTCATCAGCAGCCAGATCAGCTTTTTTGCTCATTTCTATTAGAATATGATCCCTTCATGAAAGATGATGCATTTAGAGGTCACACCTCAGACTGATATGATGGAAAGCAGGAATTTGCAGATCCTCTATTTGCCTTCTTCCCTTTGCAGCCTAGACAGAGTGAGCAAGGCTTGGGTGTCTGCACTGAACTGGGAGAAGATGTGCTCTCATGCACTGAACACCACCCTGAGCTTCAGGGAACTGGGAACATTCCTACCTCTGCCACTGGCTCATAGGTGACCTTGGGGAAAAACTCACTTTAGGCCCAAAATTTGTTTTCCCCCAACTGGAAAGTGAGGTCAGTGATGCCGAAGCATTATGGATAAAAAGGTGTCATGAGACCTACCTATGCATTACCATTTCCTGGGATAATGGGCTCCAGACTCCTTCCTCAACAGCGTTTCAGGATCTTGAGATGCAGAGTGGCCGTTTAGAAAAAACCATTATAGACATGGAAATACCAAATTTATTTACTCTTATCCCTTTTGGAAGCCTCTTGGTGTAATGGGCTGGTAGGACAATGCAAAAACTCTGTGTCCTGGTATTGATGCCTTAAGTTTTAGCTCTCATTTTATCCAGACTCTGTATTGCATTAGTATGTAACTCTGAACTTCATATAAAGTGTTAGCAAGTTCTCCTCATAGTTTAGTTAGCCAAAACAATCCTTTTCCGACCAGAGAACCAAGGACATTGTTGCAGCTTCAGGCCCAAAAAGTGCCAACAACAACGAATTGAGGAGAGAGCAATCTGTGAGGATGGGACTTCATACCTTGAAGGTGTAACTGGACAATTAACCCCAAAATGTAAATGGACCAAAACTTATAAATGTGTCAAAACCTTTGATCTGTCATCCATCTTGAGTTAGCCTCGGCCAGGCTCTTGTACTGCCCAAGGTGCATCCTTTGAAGGCCTTTTTAATAAATACTGCTTTATTCCTTTAACACTGTTGATCTTCTCTTCTAGGTAGCCTCTCAAGGCATCAGCATGGCTCTCCCTAAAGCAACTAGGCAAGGACACAACGCTCAGGGACGTCCCCAAGCACCTCTGCCATGCCCAACCTGGACACCTGACTCAAGGCAGTGTTTGTTTCCTCAATACATTGACATGGGAGCACAAAGCACTCCCCTACGCCCAGGGACTGAGCTATGTGAAGATTCAATGTGAATTGTAATTTAAAGCCTTTATCTAAATACTCTTTGCTAGCATAGATCAAACAGTGGAAGCTGAGCTGACAGGTTAATCCCATTGTCAGGAGATTTCAGTATTTCCAAAGCAGGTTTTGTCTGGATTTGGAGTGAAACCCTCGAGGCTGTGGTTCATCCTGGGAGGGAGCAGCATCCCTGTCGGCAGAAGAAAAGGTGGAAAATGGGGCAGGGTTCAGCCAAATCCAAGCTCTGCCAGAACTGTTTCTAAAACTACCAAACTATGGAACATTTGATCTTGTTAGTTGGCATTTCCAACAATAAAAACAGTCAATTTTTTTTTCTTTCCTGAGCAACCCTATTCTGAAAATACACAGTACACATTTGTCCAAAAAGATATCAGCAAACCACCACAAAGCTTGCAGATTTACCTCCAAAACCTCAAAAGCTTCATAACCTCTTTGAATACCTGGATCCTTTTATTCATCTGGTCTTCTGAAACTGTAGAGAGATGCTAGATGAGAACAGCTGTTCTTAAAACAGTTCTCAGCACAGATGAGATGATCTTGATTTTGCATTTGAGCACCCATCCTGCATACCTCCCTCTGATTCTAGGTCTGATCTGCACCCACATAAGCATAAGGCCAGCCTCTGGCTAAGGTTTGAATGCCACTGAAAACCCACAAGAAATAATTACTCTTCCTGAAAAGAACTTGTCCCAACGAGTGGAAATCATTTCATAATGGCTTGTAAGATTATAATTCTTCAGTCTCCAAGCCCCAGTGATACAATAAGATAATAAATCTCACCAAGGAGTGAAGTATGCTGTAATTGATGGGAATGTGTAGACAGTGAATGTAAATCTCAAAGTATATCTGGAGCATCTGAACAGGTGATATGTGCACAGTGAAGATCACAGAACTGGGCGTTTTGCATTTGGCATCATTGAAATTTGTTTGCCAAGCTTAATTATAAGTGTGAACTCAAATCTCAGTTTTCCATACTTTGTTTGAAGGCATTGTCTGGTAATTCCAGTGCTGCTGATTATGATCTGTGTGGCTGAAAAGTAACGTTGGGTCACAATCCCATTTTCTCAGTTTAGTGCAAACATGAACAGCTTCTCTAGATCACCACTGTATCTCTCCAGAAACCACTGTATGTGTGACATTGCAAAAAGTCTGTGTTGTCTCTGTGACACATTTACAGGCATGCCCAGCTTGGGGGCCACTTCACAAACTCTGCTTGGTCAGCTGAAAAAAATTTGTGCTCCTTCAAGTACAACAAAAGAGTGAGGGATTATTTTTTTTTTTTAAGGTTTTAAAATGGATTGAACAAAGTAACAAAACTCCGCTTGTAATCAGTGTTAAATGACAGTTAATAAATGCAGAAGAACTTGAAGAGATTAGCAAGCAAATAAATCATTACAAAAAATAGTCAGGTTTGCCATTGTAAAAAATGTTCTAAATTTCCTGGGTATTGAAAAGTAATGTGCATTTTGACCTATTTCCTTGTTTGAGAGCATATCATTAATTATTTCTTAGAAAAACATTACATGAAAAAAAGCCATTGTATCTGTAAATGAATGGCAAATCACTGCTTAAATGAGATGGAAAAAACCCCGCTGTCTGTGAGTCTTTCTCTGAATATTACTTTTTAATTTCATAAAAGAAAATCTTCTGCATCCAATAGAAGCATGTTTTGAAGCTAATTAGATTGATTTACATATTGTTGCATGATGGAAAGAAAACAGTCTCATTTCTCTTGGTGGAAAGAACAACTGGAGGTTGAGTTCCTTAGAGACACCAATCCTGCCCCCCTCTTGCTTTCTGTCTTCAGGTACTTTCTCTTACTTAAAATATTCTGATTGCCCTTCAGACTCATCCTCCCCTGACCTGAAGGTTGAATTAAATACAGAAGGAAAGAGGGACTGCTTATCTGTGATAATATCTAAAAGGCTGGGGCACATGGGCCCAAGAAAATGTCACTGATTTGTGCTTCTTTTCTTCCCTAACTAATTCAGAAAATTCTTGATCAATCATGCACAGTCCTGTGAACACTGGAACTGTCATGCAGTAGAGCTTTAAAACACTGTACTTTACATTCCTGTCTTAGTAGCAAGGGTTGGAAATGTATCCACAAATGTCTCATGGTTTGAAAAAGTAGGGGTTAAGATCTTTGAGCCTTTGGCTTAACTATCTCCTGTGAAGTCTTTTCTATGGCAGATTCTGGGGGAATCCTGATTTTTCTCACTATAGTTTTACACTGTTATTTTCTTCCTTGAAGCTGCATGCTGGACATACACCAGCAGGAGTGTTGGCAGCTCCAGATTCACCCTGTAGTCCACCAGCAAGGCTTGAAAATAATAAATAGTATTATGATAAAATAATTACTTAATTTCTTTAAAATTAAAGAAAAAATTACCTATGCTGTGTTTGCAAGAGGAAAAGCCTTATCATCAATTACAGCACATAATCTGTTTTAGACACACTGTTTAAGTGCTCTTTGAAGGTAAATATTTTATTATTCCTTCAAAACACTATTAGTGTTTACAATTTATCACAAATATGCAAATCAGGTATCCTTTGGTTTCACAGCTTACTTCCCTTCCCTTTAAACTTGCTTGCATTCAAAGAGTCTCTATTGCAACATCAAGCTCTGGGAAATGAGTTTACAAATCGAGGTTGGTTTTCAAGGAGTGCTTGAATGCTTAGTGTTTGTGTTGATGTTTTTTTAATCTATAAAGAGGCTGTGCAATTGGGATAAAATTACAAATTATCAGATATTCAGAGTTCAGTTCCTGGAGAGGAGAATCCTGGCACACTGTCTTTGAATGGCACAGAGGACTTTGTGCAGGGAAGGAAGGGAAGTTACTTTACATAAACAAGCATGAGTGCTCAGTTCCTGGGCTCCAGTGACACTGGAATGCTAAGCCCCAGTGATTTATGGAGGGAAAGTTTCTATCAACAAACAAGCAATCTTATGTACTGATTTATGTCTTAACTTGGAAGAAAGGGAAGAAGTGGAAAGAGCAAAAGTTAGGTCTCAATGTGGCAGAGCACAGTACATGGAAGCTTCGCAGCTCTGAAGACAAAACGAGTGATCTGTTGTGTGGCACAGCCATGATCTTAGCAACGCAAGTACACAAGAAACAAAAGGCATCACAGTTTGCAGTAACAACTCATCCCTGAATCACAGGAAAGGCTTCTCACCTGGTATATGTCTGATTGGAGGCATAACGCTGCATCTAATTAGATGTGTCAGAAAAGTAAAGCTTGCAAAAATCATTTCACAACTGTTCTGTTTTTTGAGGAGAAAAAGATTATTCCTTCAAATGTTTTATAGTCCTTCTAAGAATGCACATGCAAGCACATACAAAATGCCCTGCCTGGGGATTTCGAAGCTTCAGTGTTTTGATTTCTCCTTTACATTATTTTTCTGTGGGTGTGCCTGAACAAAGGGAAATACAGACAAACTCTAGCACTGGAAAATCAAGAAAAAAGGAACTGTTGACCCTCTAGCCAGTTAGCAAATAAAACTTGCCCTGCGCATGGCAGGCAAGTGCCTTCTCCACCCAGACTTTCGTTCTTCAAGGACATTCATGTGATTTTTCATGCAGTAACAGTTTGCTCTTGCCAGTGCATGTCTAACAGCTTACCCTGTGGCTCTGATCTATTAGTAGTGATGAATTCCAGTCAAGGGAAACAAGTTAAGCTGCAGTGTCTCTTGAACTTTAAAACATGACAGAGCATTAATGAGGACCATCACAGGCTCATCTCTAGAGTGGTGCCTGATAGTTCCTTTGTTTTCATGTCCCCTTCCAGCAGTGATTTGCAGGAAGTTCTCTAGAATTCAGTCTCTCCTTTTCCCAGTGTTGCTCACTGGTCACAGCAGCCCCTGTAGATTTCTGGGAACTACTTTTTTTTGGCTGCAGCTGTAGTAGCAACCAGCAAGAGAAGAACATAGGATAGAGAGAGGGCATCCTACCAGGACTGATCCTCTATGCAGTAGCGTGAGCTGATTTAACTGCTCAAGGTTGTACTCTTCACAGTGCCACAGTAGTGGGTTGTATGGGATCACTTGCTTTCTGCTTGGAGTGCTTTATCTCCTGCTTCCATTCCCAGTCCTTTGAGAAATGTTTGGATAGGTTTTCCAGTTGGAGGATGAGCTGCAGTATACATGTGTGTCTGTAGAGCTAGGCAAGGAGCAAAGACACGCTGAAAACATATTAGAATAAAAAAAACTCTAGGATACTCAACATAAAAGGCAGCAGCAAAGGTTTAAACCTACCACAAAGGCTGAGAAACTGCAAGTCAATGCACAGCACCCTCTGCTTAGCCCACATCACCCTGCCTTGGGGCTGTGCTGCGCAGGGCACCAGAGAGCTGCAGCGTGCCTGTGGGAGGGAACCAGCACTGCTAACAGGATCTTCAGGTCCTATCTGGTGAGTGGCTCGAGGGTTCAGGTTTTCTCCCATGCTTCTCGTCCCTCTGGAGAAGCTCCCTGTAAACACCTGCAAAGCCACTTCATTTGTCCTCTTTCCAGTCTGCCCTCACGCCCCTGCTTGGGTACAAGAGTGGGGGGGCTGGAAGTGAGCCTGGCATCCCACCCAGCAGGCAATAACAATCTGTCCTGGTGGGATTGGCATAGCTCTATCTTCTTGCCTGGTAGTTGGTTTGCCTGTTGGGGCTGCCTTTTGTTCTGTTTGTGCAGTAGCTGGCACAATGGGGTCCTGGCAGTGCATTTTTAAATACTGGCATCATGCAAATGGGAAGATGCATCCCCATTTGCCTTCCAACAGAGCAGCTGATTTGGAGCCACCTTTCCAGTAAAATGGAATGAATCTTCACATTTTTCATATTGAGACATGTGCTACTTGCTAAACAACTGTGCAGCTGTCACATTTTCAGGAAGGTTGCACCACCTTTGCCCAGGACAGAAGAACTCACACCAAATTGTCAGGTTGTGCTATTCCTCTGCTTCTTTTGCTCATGCCCAGGGAAGTGGGTTTGTCACACCAGACTTATTCAAGGTAGATGAACCAGAAAAATGAGTGACAGCAAAGCCTCAGAGTTCTACTGTTGTCATCTGGAGCATTAAAAGCATTCAGATTGAACTTTTTTCCAAATTTTTTGTTTGTTTTTTATAATTTGTCTTTAACTTTCTACCTTTATTTGTGTGTTTTTCAGGAAAAAAAAATATTTGTACCAGGGAAATGCTTGCTACAAGGATAAGATCAGCTCCTGTCTAGTGTAGAATATGCTTGTTGTATCCATGAGCAGTAGTAGGAGAGGGGCCTTTTGTGGTGAACTTGATGTAGGAGGATTGTGGTCTCAGCACAACATAGTCTCTGGGAGGAAGAGGTAACTTCTGGTGGGCATCCCCTCGGCACCAAGGTACAAACCACTTGAAAAAATCCTACATTTTAATGAGAACTCAGATCTTGCTGCCATGGACAGAATTTAGACTTGTGTTTTGCTCCTGTTGTTGCCACCTCTGACAGCGTAAGGGCCTCAGGCTCACTAAACCCTCACGCTGACTGACCCTCCTCCCATCCACATTGTTCCACAAACAGCAGTAGTCAGCAGTGAAAAAAATTAGATGTCCTCTTCTCCATGACACAGGGTCAGGATTATTATTCTCTGGAATATATGTATTTGGCCTCCCAAAGACTGAAGATTCTAGTAATGTTAGTTCTGCAGCTCCCTGAGCAAGCACACAAAATTTAATAGATCTCACCATTACTATATTTTCACTGATGTCTTCCCTGCAATCTTTGCATGCCAGGAGTTTACTTGTTTTTCTATGCCCAGGTTTTAGTACAATCATTTGACAATAACTGTTTATAATGAGCATCACAGAAGATGTGAAGCTCTGTAAACCTTTGCAATATGGAATGCAATAGCAGTTTCCTCTACCCAGGTCAAAGCCTCAATTGCCATAAATCAGCATGGTTTTACTGCCAAGCATAAAGTTTCCACTTATTTACATCAGCAAGAATACTTCCCTAAGAATTTCAGCCCCCTGTATAACAAGGTTAAATTTCTCTCACTTCAGCCCCCTGTATAACAAGGTTAAATTTCTCTCACTTCTTGTTTCTGAAACCATGTTAAATTTTAAGCTTTCTTAAATCCACTCCAGTAATTCTCATTCCTTTGAGTCAGAATTATTGACAATCAGATTTATCTATAATGAACAAAAAGTGAGCTTGAAGAAAGGTTTTCTATTTTTGAATTTTTTTTTGTATGTCCTTTTAGCGTCCTTCCTCAGTCCTAACTCACTCCCTCCCTTACCTGAAATCCTTCATGCCAATGTCTCTGAAAACAACCTGGAAAACAAAGCATGTTCGTTTGGATTTGGTTTTTTTTTTTCCCCAAGCCTTATTAGCCAGCACTGTATACATCATCATAATTGTGGTAAGATGCTGTCAGCATCCCTGCCTGGTTTCACAGATTGCTCTGACTGCTTTCCAAGCATCCCTAAGAATAGCTCAAGACAGTGATGTATGATGGTGAGTAGAGAGCTGTCATTACAATGGCTCGTCTCTTCCCATGGACCTCTATCAGGAATCACAAACTTGTTATACTGGAGAATCTCCTTTGAAAGTCTGGGGTGGAAGAGGTGGGCAAGAAGCAGCTGAGGTGCATATACTGTGTTCCTTATATCCTCTGACTCTGAGCAGCATTGAACACAGATAAAGCCAGTTATCAGTGCACTGTTTGTTCATTCTGAGCAGGAAGATTACTTGTAATTGTTAGTCTGTATTATTGTGCTACCTGAAAATCAAAGCAGAGGGCACTTGCTGGAGTAATGACCTTGTAAAGAAAGGCAGCACCTCAAAGCTGCTGCTTATCCTGAAGGATTAAAAAACTGGGTATTTCATATGGTATTTTTTGTCTTGAACTTCTTACAGAGACAGATGCAGCAATAAGTGCTGTGTGGCTAAGAACCAAACATACATATGTGCACATTCTTAAAGGTCATCTGTCAACAAACTCAAGTTTTAGAGTCACGGACAGTTCTTGAAAAGAGTGCAAAATCTTGCTTGTTGTTCCCTTTGTTTGACTTTTATGCCTATTAGCAGGAACACAGATAATTAACTGCAGACTAGCTGTTCCTCTGCTGAAATTTGCAAACCTGCCACATTGACATAATGAAAGATAATGCCTTTGGGGACAAGAAAAGTATAGATTTTTTTTTCCCACAAACTTCTTTTGTAAAAGCAAACAGACAAACGCCATCACTCTGCCCATGTTTTTAAACCTTTGCTGATCTGTCCAAAACAGTTCTTTATGTCCTCAGGCAGAAGAATTCATGCATTTAGGAAAACAGGTTGAAGAATTCATGACAGAATTCAGAGAACTATTTTTTTCTTTCTCTTTGCTTTCATTTTCCCAGACAGAAAAGTACCCAGTCAGTGTCCCAGTCCTTTGCTGGGTAGAGCAGAATGACAAGAACAAGCTGGGACAGGCACACATGGAGGACTGCCTTTGTGGTCCTTCTGATGGGGTTGTCCCTGATAAACAGAGTGTCTGTGGAGGTTTATGTCTTGAACAGATACAAGGGAAGGCTACTGGATGATATCTTGTCCTAGGTGAGGATGGTCTGGGCTCTGTTCCCGGTTCTGCCTTGCTGTCCCTCTGGCACATATTTTCCTATGCATCATCTTCCTGAGAAACAGTGAATGAGAAAGAGTTCAGCTGAACCTCAGGACTGGCCATGAGGGTGGTGCCTCCAGAGCTCAGCCCCACTGGCCAGCGTGGCACAGCAGGAAGACCCCATGTCCAGAAGGGAAGGTCCTTTCTACAACAGTGGGTGACTCTGGAGCAGGCTGAGCTTTCCTTAGCAACTGCTGTGTGTCTTCTGGTTTTGTTTCATCCCAAAGGACCCCAGCCCATGTACTTGGAGGCTCCCCTGCTGTGTCAACAAGCAGAGAGGTGATGAGCATATGGGAGAATCAAGATCTAAGGCAGGAGCATGGAGGTACTGTGTTGGCCAGTCCAAAACAGCCCTGGCTATCATTTATTTTCTTGCAATCTGGCTGTGGGCAAGTTTTGCTTGACCAAACATGATGCTTTGGTTCCAGGAGAGTCCTCTCCTTACAGAGGAAGTGAGTGCTATTAGTTGCTACAGCTCTGAATCTGCCAGAGCTGGGCTGGGACTCCCAGCAAACAGCTGCACCGGGAGGATGGGGATGGCTGCCTGCTACTGACTGAACCCATGTCTGTAATGCTGTGGGTGACCCCTGTGTCATTCCACCCCCTGCCACTTGGGAGCTGTGGAAGACGCTCAGGAAGGCAGGGATGCCCCTGGGGGTTTCTACATGCTGCCTCCAGTCAGGTGCTGAGGCACAACCTGTCATGAGTTTTGGAAGATTTCTAGCCCACACATCCTGCAATAAGGAGGGCCCATCTCCACCTGGTGCCTGGAGGCAGTTGCAGTCTGCTGTTTCTCTGGAACAAAACTTGCAATTTTCCGCAGTAAGTGCTCCCAGTTGTAGCAACAATTCCTAAGTCATATCATGTTTTATACTGGCTTTGAGTGCATTTTGTACCAAGTCGCTATCAAAGGCATGCGTATGTCTTGATTCAAATTTATTCAGGATGTGGAGCCTCCAGATTTTATCAATGAAAAGGGTTTTGTTCACCTACAAAACTTTTTTAAAAAATACATTTCTTAAAATTCTTGTACAAAGGTACAGAGATACCAAGATGTGCTGATACCTAGTGCTTGGTTTAAATGACTGCAGCTTTAAAAATGCTGAACTCCACTGTCTTCAAAACCAGCTTTTTCTCCCTATGAAATCTACAAGCAACCCCAAATCAATCGAGCTTAAAACATCTGGCCCCAGCCATAGCCAATTTATGTGGCCACGATTTTTGGCTGTAACCTGTGTGAGGTAGACTGCTTCCTCCTCCACTCTGGATAGGCAGGAGTCAAGGGCAGCCTGGGCTGATTTGGAGTCTCTAAACTGAATTGCATTTAAAAGGTAAAGCTCCCTCCCAAGACAGTCTTTCTGATGAAATTGTGTTTTGCACTGAAAAGTGCAAAAAGAGTCAGAAGGAGCCCATCAGCCTCCACTAATGGTATTAGAGTCCAAACTCACCTCCATGTGCAGGTGTCCTTAGGGAGCACTGGACTGTGGCTTCAAGAAGACATTGCTGGAGGGAGCATGAGGAAATGTAGCTGACCCAGCCAGTGCCTTCTTGGGGTGCCCAGGGCAGCATCTGCCATGGATCAGGGCTGCCATGTGTGGAAGGATGCCCTCTGTGAGGGACCACCCATGGTGGGTGGCACAGCTGGGCTGTGACCTCAAGGAGGCTGCAGCAATGCAGCTCAGTCCAGCTTAGCCATTGATGTGGCTCTTGGCACCACATCTGAGGAGACTGCTGCACAGCAATTATTCCACCTCAGGCATTTTGCACTTGAAACAGCCAAAATTTCAGCTGGTGTTGAACTAAAAATATCCTGGTTGTGTGCAACTGTAGACCCTCTCTGGCATCCATTTACCCCAGAGCAGCAATGGTAAAGCACCCAGAGGAAAGTATTACTAAGAGTCTAGGAGCACACAGCAATGAACTTTGCATCCTGAGAACATCCTTAATTTGTCTAACTTATCTAAGATATGCCTGTGGATCTGATGGAAGAATCTAACCCTAAGAAACAAAGGCAAGTGAACAGAAGTGAAGGATCAGCTTTATTCCACAATGTATAACTGGAGACCTGTGTGCAAAAATATACTTTTGACATAATCCTTTTCTTCTTCTCTGCCCTATTTCTGCTTTGGGAAGTTTCATATGTCCCATCCAAGCTTATGGTATTTTTAAGAGATAAGCACATAATTTCATCTCATTTGCAATAGAGGGTATGGAAGGGACAACAGTCAATTAATATTAACTCAATCTCACTGAAAGGAATCAATTTTATTCTTGATGAAACAATGTGTTTAATATCCTATGCAATGAGGCATTTTGTACATGACCATCAGAAGCATAGTTAATAGGAAACAGAAGTGTATACCTGGGGCTGTAACTGTGTAAAAGTCTTTCTCCCATTCAGCTCCTAAATCACACACTGAAATTTTGCCCCAATTTTCACCCCGTGACTTCCACCACTTTAATTTTTTTATGGACACATACCACTTTGGACACCAGGTATTTGGAGTTTTCGTGTGCTAAGGAACCTGTGAAACCTCCCAATGTGTTTGAAAGAAAGCAAAGACCCTGGTCCTGCATCCCCCTCCTTTTGTTGTTTGGGCCTGCAGCCTTCAGAGAAAAGATGGGTGGGCTCATTCCCTCATTCTTCTGGCTTGACCTTTGCAAAAACACGTGTGGGCTGATTGCAAATGCCGATCCTTAGATCAGAGGAAGGCCATGTACCAATGCAGAGCAACCCACTCCCACCTGCACACAGCCAGCAGCAAATGCATGGATTCAGCCTGATTTGGTTGTTCTTGGTGCTCTAGAGTATACAAGACACCATCTGAGGTGTTGGATTTTACAGATCCAAATGGTAAAAAATGTCTTTGAATGGAGTACAATAAATTGTCAAAGAGGAAGAGGAAAGAATAAAAGCTGTGATGTCTGAAATTATTCTACTCTAATAAGTGTGAAATTGGTGAACTGCATAGAAGGAATACCAGTCTTGCTTTTGCCAAGCAGCTGTTCTCCAAATCAGCAAGTTTGTGCCCTTTCATCCCTTACACAGTTCAGAAAACAAGTGGAAATATCAGTTATTCAAATAATGTCAAATGCACAGAACAGAGCGTATCTGTAGCCTTTTTGGTTTGAGTCCTTCTCCAGATCCTGAGTAGCTCTGCACCCCATCTAATGTGGACTCAGGTTCTCAGATGCCTTTCATTTTTCAGATTTCAGGGAAAGGATTTAAGTCTCTGAATGACTTACGTTATCCCTAAAGCTCTGGAACAACACAGTGATCTATGGTCTATTCCCCTAGCCCATGGATCTTGCCACAACCAAGAGAAAACCCACTCTTGCGGGATGTGGACTTCTCAGGAGTTTGCCCAAAATGGTGGTAAGAATCTTCCCTGAAAAATTAAGACACTCTCAGCCCCCATTCCCTGCTGTGGTTACAGACAAGACACTTTCTTTGCTGCTTCTTTTGTTCATATCAATGCAAGGCAGAGTGTGCGTGTTTGTATATACATATATATATATATGCGCATATATATAAAAGTATATTTACACATAGAAGTATGCACACATGCATGTACATACACAAATATATACACGTCAGTGCATACATAGAATTAACTAATCTCAAAAGCAAACACTGCTGAGAACACATCTTCCTGTGTGGAGAGGATGAGAGAGCAAGCACACGACAGCTGTTGGTTGTACTGCTTAATGAGCCACCCTGAAGCATTGCTCTGCTTAGTGTGGGATAACCAGCACGGAATAAACTGCAATCAAAGAGGCAGGACTGGGTGCTGAGGTGGAAGAGAAGAGGAGCCTGGGGAGAGAGACAGCTGCAGGGAGTGTGGGTGTTGGCTGGGGAGAAAAACAGGTGTGCAAAACAGTGTGTCACAGCAGCTGGAGTGGGGCTTGGGAGTGCTTAAGGAAGGAAGGTAGGTAGGTTGGGTAGGAAGATAAGGTAGTAGGGAAGTGGGATGCAGTATTCAAGAGATAAGGTGAAGGTGGAATATTTTGAAAAGGTGATTTGAAATAGGCAATTTAGTCAAAAAGATTTTACGCATAATGAAGGTAAGGTGGAGGAAGGGAAGTTTTGCATTTACTATGAAATTTTTGTCAGATCATACTTAAAACTGTCTCTTTTGCATCACTAATCTGTAATCTCATAGCAGTGTTGCCCAAATGTCTTGGAGACTGAGATGGGGTCTCTGCTGTAGGTAAGAAACATCCTATGTGACTACACTGAGACCAGAAGAAACTCAAAGAAAGCCTGCCATTCTTCACCACCACTTGCTCTGTACTCTTGCTCCAGGCTCAGTCATGAAACACAAAAATGTTTCCTGCAAACTATTTTAGACAGAAGCAAAGGAATTGCTGGTTATAAATGGAACAGCATGTCTGTTTTCATCTGGGTATTCACAGCACTGGAAACAAGCAAGAGCTGAAGATGTAGTTATTGAAGCAGATGAATAGACGTCATCATTGGAGTTCTGCACATGAATATGGAGGAGGAATTAAATCATGGGCAATGTGTGATATTTTAACCCAAAACTACAAATTGTGCAGAACATTTTCTTACAAATTTGTGCTCAAAGGGGTTCCTAAACCACCATTAATCAGACTATTTGGATTTCTGCTTCAAGAAAGCCAGAATAACAACATGAACTTAAAAAATCAGATCAGAATGACCTTCTTAATGTTGTTTTCAGTCACACCATGGCCTGCTGCATAATGTGAATTTCATTTTAGTAGCAGTCTGTTCTGCTATCCATCATTGAGCATGATGGAGTTACTTCCTAAAAGGAATCCCAGTCATTTTATAAGCATCACACACAGTAATCAACTATCTCCTGTAAGAATTAACTGTTGTAGATAGCAGCCTACTTTTATTTCCAATCAACATGATTTACACACACGTACACCAAAGTAAGTAGGGAGTTTTTATTTCCAGCTTCATACATGGCTAGACAAGTGACAATGTTCCACAAAGACAATATAAATAGAGACTACAGACTAATCAGGTGAGGTCTTGGGATGGCACTCTTGGGGTGATAAGACACTCAATGTGACTTGCTGTGTGTGACATTTGTTACATCAAAAGGCAGAGAGAGAGAAAAACTGGCTATAGAAAAAATGACGCCTTGGCATTCCATACTGCTGCACTCACTCTCCTCGGTTTTCAGATGAAACCCAACGGCAAACTAACAATTTCATTTATCACTGCTAGTCCTGCAAACTGAAATAGGGATATGTAACCCAGAGGCCCAGGGATTTTTATCACTGACTTCATTAGAAACAGTATTTCCCCAAAGCTTTCTGGAAATGCAGACAATTTGGCAAAACAGAGAGTTTGTATCAGTCTCAAACTAGTCTTCTCTGACCCCCTCACCTGATGCAAAAGTCCACGACCTGCATCTCAGGGCTGGCAGTAGGTTACACCCACCAGAACATTTGTGTGCTACTGTTTGTTGTCGCCCTAGGGTCTAGGGGATCCCCTGGAAACACAAGCCTCACTTTTCAGGAAATTATCACATAAGCACGCTTGAAATTCAGGGTGGACAAGCTAACACCAGAGCTCTGGGAGCAGGGGAGGGGGGGTTGGAGGTCAGCCCAGAGCAGAGCTGGGGTTCACACCGCAGAGCCAGACTGCAGGCTGCCTCTCTCCCTGGAGAGGGGCCGTGGTGCACCGAGAGACAGCAGAGCTCGCTGGTGCAGTGCATCCCCAGGCGTTTTCTGAGTATAGCTATAATTCAAACTGATGGGATTTTTGAAAAATGTTTTACCACCTCATCTATCCAGGTCTGATTTGATTTCATCAACGAGGCAGTTAAGTTTTCTCCATTTTTTTTTTTTTTTCTCCTAACATGAATGCAAACTCTGTAAGTTGCAGGTGTCAGGAAATCTTAAAATAATGTGATAGGATGGGAAGGAAAGTACATAGTTCCTCAGCTCCTGCATATTTAACAATAATAAAAAGATACCACAAGGCACAGCAGATAATACTGATTTACTGCAATCCTATTTGCATGTATACATGAATATACACTTTTATTTGGACTTTATGATTTATTCATTATATACATAAAGAGATAATGAACAACACATCTGCATGCTATGAATCCAGGTTTCATTGAGGCTTGTTATTTACAAAATAGAGACAAAATCCCTGAGGATGAACCTTCTGCTCTCTTTCTAGTGTACTGTATTTGGGATGTCAGGAGTCTTTAAACTTAGCCTTTTATTTAAAATAAATATGCAGATGTCATGAATGCAAGCATATTATCACACAGAGAGACAGACAGACTATATCTTCAATTTAAGAAAACACATTTTTTAACATGAATTATGCATTTGTTTTGTTTTTTCCTGTTACTGGGAAAATCAGACAAAACAGGAATTCACTCATTAAAAGTGACTGAAGCTGTAGTTTTGAGAATGTCTCTGCATGACAATGACTTAGCATAGTGGAAAAAAAATCCTGCAGTTCAACACCTCAAAACCTTCTCACAGAAGGTAGTGATGATATATAGCTGTTGGACATGATCATTTTCACAACAATGTTTAGGTGTATTTTTTTGAAAATCCTTTTATAGTGCAAACATAATATTATGGGTTTTTCATCAACCAAAATCTGGAAAGCCTGAAAAAATCCCAACCAACAAAGCAAAAAAATCCTTCCTCCCAATGTATTTGTTGTCTAAAATGTGAAATTGTAAAAACCAGTTATCTTCATTTCTTCTCAGTAAAACTTACAATATTAAACCTGGGTGTAGAAGCAGTACTCCCAGAGAAGTGTATACAAGACATTCTAATATAATCCAGGTGTGTGAAAATTTTTTCCCATCTCACGAAAATTTAAAACTTTACAGAGATTTCCGCACAACTTTAAACTCTCATGAATGTAACACTTGATTGCCTAAGACTTTCACCTCTGGTAGGCTATTAACTGTGCTGCCTATACTGGTAGATGCTGAAATTTCCATGAACCCTCTGAGTGTGAT
Organism: Thryothorus ludovicianus; assembly: GCA_013397245.1. Taxonomy (NCBI): domain Eukaryota; kingdom Metazoa; phylum Chordata; class Aves; order Passeriformes; family Certhiidae; genus Thryothorus; species Thryothorus ludovicianus. The sequence continues at coordinate 338,960 of VZTB01014992.1, read as the reverse complement.
GCAGAATGTATAGTACTCAAAATCACGCTTTCTCAGGTTTTAGGATCCAGTAAATGCAAAATCAGCAAAATCTCCTATGATTTCAATGAATCTGTTTTTCCTATACCCTTTCGCTGTAGTTTGATACTGCTAAATTTTGTCATTTAGCCACAGATTCTGTATCAGGAAGTCGTAAAGGAGCAGCGTATATTTCCATATTTATATGGAAATATGAACACAGTTCCTGAAACCTCGTAGTGCTCGTAGCTGAAGCAGCCTGTGCTCCATCTTTTGTGGGAGGGTGGAGCAAATGACCTCTAGAGAACACTTCCAACCTCAGCCATTCTGTTTCCAGTGTATTTATGCAAAATAAGCTCTCAGTGTATAAAACTTAGTCCCATGCCAGCTGCAGTCTGTTAAAAGGGGAGCAAATAAAGCCAATGGAGTGCAGAAAAGGTATCTGTTATCCCGGCAGGTCTGCATCAGCCCCTGTGCTTTCATTGTGGCCCTGGATACACAGAAAATAAAATGTGAAGGGCACCCAGTTTAAGGGAATCATTAACAACTTTGAAATACACATACTATTATTTATAGATGTACAAATAGTTCTTCAAATTTGCCTGGAACTGAAAAAGACCCAGTTGACTGGAAAGAATTCATTCTAGTTCTGTCTTGGCTGATGGCGTGATCTCACTAGCAGGTCAGATTCAGCATGTCACACAGTGCTGCAGGAGGCTGAGAAATCTGATTCAGGAAAATCTTTGCCAGTGCAGACATAAATGGACAGAAGAACTTGGGATACACAGGCTACCACTGCTGCCTCTGTCCCTTTTTCTCTAAAAACTTTCCTTCAGCTTCTCTGTGCCCAGGAGCTTTCACAGATTTGGCTGTCTGAACTGGCTCCACTTGTTATCTATATTGTTTTTCTTGTATAAGGCCCTTTAATCATCAACAGTTTTTGCTTTCAGAAGAATATATCAACCCCAAAAAACATGTTCAGACAATGAGGGAGAGCACAGGCTCTTGTACAGTGTTTCTTTTCATCTCTGGCCCCTCCTGCTCCTTCAGGGAGAGTGATCCCATCGATTGCAGAGTGAAAAATAAAAAAATACTCTGAAATATCTTGAGCCTCTCATTTGGTTTCTTTCCTTGCAACCTTTTCCTTTTCCAATGCCATAGTAATTTTCATGCAAGAGGATCGGGGTGAAGGAACAGATGCTGCTCCTATTTCCTCCCTGTTATCATCCCACTCCCAGCGATGTTCCCTGTAATCGTTCCATTGTACAGCTGCCTTTCCTATAAAGCTGAACAATGAATAATGGATGCAAAAACTAAGTGGCGTTTCAGGTTCATTAGTATGCATATTGTTATAAATTCATTTCAGTAGGTGCTGTGAAGCCACTCTCCTCTCTTTTGTACTTTGAGGTGTCACTGCTTCAGGCTCTGCTAATGTTCATTTTGTATTCATTCATTTGTATCTGTAGTTTTACCTGGATTGTAGGCTATTGTTCTTATTTGCAAAGCTTGGGTTTAATTTCCTGTACGAAGCTTTCATTTTGTCTCTAGGGCTCACTCTCCTATTACCATCCACCTTGAGAGTACTAAAACACTGTCCTGCTGGTAAAATATAATTTGTTTTCTAGTATTCTAATGAAAATGTTACTACTTATGTTTCAAAAAAAAAAGAAAAAATAAAAAGAAATATCAAGATTTTCTTACTCTAGCTGTTGGTATCCAAGGCTTCCCTTCTGTTCATTCCTATTCCTGAATGTTAAGTAGCTCACAAGCCCCCAAGCCACAGACCTGCAAATCCTTATTACCTTTGACCCATGTCCAGCTGCCAGCAGAGGCTTTGCTGGTAAGGCTGGGCTCCTGAAAAGAATTTCTGTCAGCCATGCAGAAAGCAACTCATGTATCAGCATTTTCTTGTAAAGTCGAACGGAAGCTACTTTCTGCTCCATTTCAGACCCCCAGCCCTTTGCAATTATTCCCTTTATTTATATGACATACATATTTTATTCATTCTCATTAGGCTGTTCAATAGCAACTCATTATCTTTCAACAGATTCATAGCAGATAAAACGTTCATATTATTGCCCCTATTTTTGTTTCTGTTTTATGATATTCTCCATCATACATTCAGACTCATTCTTCCTAACAACAGCATATCATTTGGCCTTGCCTTCAGCTATTGTTAACAGCAAACTGATAAAATGCAGTGGGATGCTACAGAAAGCAGAGCTGATCCCAAGCCTTTCTTCCTCTCTGCCCTGTCTGTATTAGACCAATAGTGGTGCAGAGCTATCCGCTCAAGGAAGTACAAAATGAACTCCAGCTACAATGGAAGAAAGAGACAATAGTGAGCTGTAGCTGTGCTCTCCCAGGACACTTTGCACAAAGGAACAATCACCCACAGCGGTCTCACTGAAATGGAATTTGCAGTGGATAACATTCAGCACATGCACGGTGCATATAAAGTGATACAGTAGCTGCTGATAGCGGTTGCTCTGCACAAGAAGAGCATCTCTTACTGAAACTGTGTCTCATCTTTGATGGTGTATACAAAGCCTTCTTATCATTACAAGCAGCACCAAGTGTTAAGGACAAACGATTCAGACCAGGCTGACAAAGACAGGTGTTGAAGCCTGAGTACTGAAATAAATTGTCCTGTATTCAGTACCAGGAACCAGTAGCCACATGTTGAAAACATTGGTATAAGTGACTCTCTGAAGATGAAAAGCAGAGCCCGTGGCAAAGAAAATCACAAGTCCTTTCTGCCTGGATCATCATCACCTTTGTTCTCTTCTTTTCTTCCCACCGCAGTAAAAAACTTCAGCTCTCCAGTTCTTTAGTCATATGAAGCCAAAGATGAAAAGGGATTTAGTATCACCAGTAAAGGCTACAAAACCAGGCATGTCAGACTCTTAAGGTGCTTTTTTAGGAAATGCATCTTTTCAATCATGTCCAGGATGTCTGTTTTACCCGTGGAGGCAGCATACCTGCTCCCACTGCAGCCCCTTGCTAAGAGAGCTGAGATGCACGTCCCTGGGCAGAGCGCCGGTGCCCACAGAAAAGCAGATGGCAGGTCTGGGAGGTTCAGGAGTGTGACATGTAGACACACCACATGAGGAGGAAGAGATCAGTCATAAGAAGCTCATTTACACTTTTATTATGGTAAATTGCCAGCTTATGGTAAATCGAACAGATCTCTGAAGTCTGAAATATGGAAAACGTAAGTCATAAATCTTACAAATTATTCTCACTATGCAGTTCCACTATAGAGATTATCATGACCGTAGGGACAGGTATCTTCACAGTGTCCCACATTGTGTGTGTGTGTTTGTATTTGGATGTATTCAAATGCACTGAAATTCACACATATATACTGCAGCATTGTTGATATATAAATATATACTTGTATCTCCCTCTCCAGAAGCACATTAGTCTCCCCACATGTATGTAAAAAACAAGCCCAAAATCATAGGTATGTAGATACCCTATCAGATATGCATATTTAACATAGTTTATTTTTAAACAGATTTGCTCTTATTTATGGAAATATCCTCTCTTGCATTCATGCACAAGCCACTTGCATTCATGCACAGCCACATTTTTGTTGGCCAGGGACATTACTGATATTAGCCTGTTGTCTTTAATTTCTCTCAGCATATTTTTACTGCATATTTATTTGGAAATATGACTGTGTGCAATAGGAAATAATTCTCATATAAACTACGTAACCTCTGCTGAAGTAAGTGGTGTGTGGACTGATTAAAATCAGGACTATATTTATCCATTTTTGCCCAACTACACCAGCATTTGGGCACCCCAAAACCTCAGCAGAGGAGAAACTGAATAACTGAGAATAGAATTTGTCCCAAATGCTAGAATGATCACATCTCAAATTATATTTACCGTGTCTAGTAAAACACAAACCCACAAATTCCTGACCTGATGGTACTTCTTGCTCTTTTACCTGTAGCTTGGTGCTGTAGCACCCACACAATGCCCTTCTATCCCACTTGTTTTTCATCATTCCACCACACCAGTGGGGGTCTGGAGCTGAAGGCCTCCAGGAGACATGTTCTTTATCTGCATCTAGTGAGCTAAAGGTGTATATTTTCCTGCTAGAGTTGCCTGAAGTCTGTGTTACAGCTGAAGCCTGCTGAGGTGGGGATCCTGCTGCATGTACACCTGAAGCAAAAAGAGCTGTGATGCAAAGCAGCTCCTAAAATTGAGGACAGAAGTCCAGCTGTAGAAGCAGGAAGAAGGCACAGCTCACTGAATTTGCAGCCTGATTTACTGTCTATCAAGAACACCCTGTGAAAAGGAACTACTGCAGACACAATTGAAATCCTTGCAGGAGAGGAAGTGTGACAGGTCAGTTTCATGTCCTGCTCCCAAAATGGCACTGTGTCTGCAAATGGGCAGTGTGTTTGTGCTGAGGGGAAGGAAAGGGCCAGTGGGACTGGGCTCCTTCCCATCCCTTTCCACTCCTTCCCACTCAGTCCCTTGCACACTGTCTCCCCATTCAGCCCAGCAGGGGTGAAGTGTCTGGAGACACTTTTGTCTCTGAGCTGTCACTTCTTTGCTCAGGAAAGGCATTAAGAGAGCTTCCTTGGTCTCACAAAAGTGCTGTGGGGATGAGTAAGCTTCAGCTTGCATGTACTCAGGTATTATTGCCATAGAGGCCAGGAAACAGGCAACATACTCAGCTTTCAGAAGTACAGCTCCAGTTTGCAAAGCGGGAAATGTGCATAGTAGTTAATGTGTTCCCTTTTCTTTCTTTTCTCTCTTGTCAACTTGTTCTTTGTTCTTGTAGTCTACTTGATTCTAAGGATTTTTTATTCCACTGAAAATTTTGATTTTTCTTTTTAATACATAATCTGGCACTTAGCACCTCTTGCAATTAAAGCACTGGTATTTGGCTCCTGTGAGGTCTATTCTGTTATGAAGTTTTGTCCATTGATTGTACACTAATGAACCCATCAATTTATCACAGCACTTCTATTACCCTACTGCTGTTGTGGGAGGTTGTATTGCTGAGCTTGGGTAAGAGCACTGACTCTCTTGCTACTGCCCCGACTATTGTTAAGGATGTGAGAGAGGTAAAGTAATCAAAATTTTGATACAGTTCAACTTTGTGACCCTTCTGTGGCATGTCAGTTCCTCCTATAGTAAGACTTCCTCATTTAAAGCAAATCAATTTCAGCAATACTTGCTATTCAGAAAGAGTCACTCTAGAGTAGGATGGAAAAGGGGAAGAGATTGTATATTTTTCTGGTAAACACTGAGGGGCATAAGAAATGGTCATTTTCTTTTTGTTGTTCATAGAAATTGTCTGGAATGGGGCATTAACAAAGCCTAGATAAATTCAAAGTAATTAGGAACAGCAAGAAATTATTTCAGCAGCAAACACAACAGCAGCAATATGTTTTTCTCCCTCTGCATCAGATGCTGGTAATGCTTTTTTTTTTAAAGACCGGTCTCAGATTATATGTGGCAGATTTATTTTTCATTCCACAGATAGTTATCTGGCTTTTTTTAGATTGTCTGGCATTACACTGATTCAGCACAGAAATGCAGAAATGCACAAAAGTAATTGGCAAGAAAATAAACCCAGGACCACAAGAGGAATTGCCTTTAAGGTATCACTTTAAAGTTTGAGAGTCAAGAACCAAATAGGATAATTCTGGCAGTCTTAATATCTTTATTGAGAAAACATTCTGGTATTGAGTTTGGAGGGTAAACAGTAATAAAGGAACATGCTGAAAAATAAAAAAAAAATGAGACTGATCTCTGTATTTGTGTCAGAGAAATCGCATCTACATAAGCATGTGAACAGAAGGTCTACAAACATAAACAAGAGGCATGGAGACATCTGAAAAAACAAGATGCCAGTAAAAAAATATGGCTAACAGATAGGAATGAGTACAACCTTTTCAAATTGTATTTCTCTCTAAAAGCAGCTTAAATTCTATTAGTAGTACATCAACTGAAAAAACAAAAAAGAATTGTTTAAATTTAAGCAATATAAGGCCACAGAAAACAAGGTTTGTAAATTCCAAAAAGCCAAATCCCTTACCATCCAGCACACCCCTCATCTGAATTTAGCCACCAACTCATTCACTTGTTTTTTAAGCCAGCTGTTACAACACACATAGTCTTCTCATTACCCAAGCATCTCAGTTCTAGGATCAGGTTGTTTTTCTGAAGCACGTAATTTGATGCCACAGCACAGAAAAGGGATTTGGGCAGCATGGGCATTTTAATACCATGTCCATCTGCTGCACATGTCCTGACATAGGTTCTTCTGGATGTGGGAGATGGAACATCTAAAGCAGGCGGAAACTCCAACACTCAGCTAGTAAACAGCGGTGTTGCAAGTCTCATTAATTAATGTTTGCAAAATGTTCTGAGATTCCCCAGATAGAACATGTTACAGAAGTGAAAAACATTACAAGTAATCTTTAGTGATGTACTAATAACATCGAAGGTAGGAATGCAGCCCTGTTATAACTAAAGGCTTGTGACAGGCTTCTCTTTCAGCAGGTTTGCTAACAGAAGGAACAGACTGCAAGGCAAGTACAAAAGTCCACTCTGAGATGCGGTGCTCCAGGAAGCCAGCAAAGCTCATCCACATCAACAATTTTCATTGCTGAAAACCCACATGGGCATCAGGTACTTCATCCACTTTCAGGTCCTGAAGTTCTGTGAGCTTTTGGCCTCACTAAGTATCTATCCTCAGTGTCCACTCATTGACGAGATCTCATCATTGCTCTGCTACTGCAACCCACAAAACAAGTGGCTTAATAAATAACAGAAATATTTCAGCAGATGAAACGTCTGGATTGGAGCATGACTCCTTCATTGCAGGGTACAGGAAGGGCAGTGGTAGATCCCTTGGCTTCATTGTGAGCATGGCTGACAGTATCATCATTCCCCTACTGGTCTCTTTTGAGATCAGGTTCTGGCCTCTTCAGTGATCCAGCATGAAAGATTTGTGCAAGGAACCACCATGCAGATACTCTCCCTCCCACCTAATTCAGCCCTGAACTTTGACACCAGGGGGAAGAGAATAGAAGTGTATCCTACACAGATCCTTTCTCCATCAGAGAGCCTCAGGCACACTGGAGATTTTGAGGGCTGACATACCCAGAAAGGTGAAAAGATGGATGCATTGCAGAGCACTAGAGGAAGATGGCTCCTCTGCAGAATGGTTTCTTGGCTGCTGCACATCAAATTCACCAAGAAAGCAAATAACTGGCAGTGACTGCCAGTCATGACTGAACTGTGCCAAAGCTATGAAACAGTTGCCCTCACTCCTGGGTCCTTCAAAGTTGCTCAGGAGTTTGACAGGTTGAGATCCGTCTGTCTCCTCCCTTGTTTGCTTCTGCCTATTTGAATTGCGGGGATCCCTTTGCTGTGCTGATTAGGAAGCAGCTGATGCCTTCCTAGCTGAGCAGGTGGACTACATATACGGACTACCCAGCCAAACAAAGCTCCAGCAAGGCTATCCCTCCTTACACTGACACTCATCACTCATTGTTCAGAAATAGCCAGCGGTTTCAGTAGGAAAATAAACAAGCAGTGACAAATAAAGCTGGTTAGAAAGGGCATGCAGAAAGGGAGTAGGAGTCCTGTGTCAGATCAGGGTTATGGTAGAGATGTGGGCACCCTTAGCTCAGAACAGGGGAAGTGTACAGGATAGGCATACTCATTTCACACTACTATTACAAAGCAGACCACTGGTAATGGAAGCAGTGACAGGGTCTTCATGTGGAAACCCATTCACAGGACCTGCAAGCACAGCAGTGTGGAAAGACCGGATTATTTCTCCAGGCTGCTTTGCTTGGAGAGACATGCAGTGAAACAACATCTTTCCACAGTAGAGTCCTGGGTGGCTGCAGCACACTCTGTGTGCTCACCGCTGAGAGCACACCTGCCAGCAGGCACTGCTGCTCCTGCCCGTCGTGTTTGTCACGTTCGATTGCCTCGTTATTGCGGGTGCTGCTGGTATGAATGGATAGACACTCCCCGTTTCTTCCTGAGATCTGTTCAGATACACTTCTGCAAGTGTAATGAAAGTTTGTGGGAAAGGGCGGACGTGCAGTTCTTTATATTTTCTCTCCAGCCTCTTTGCCTGTGCCTACAGTAGCTGGATTTTGCAGCAAGTCCCTTGCAACTTCCAGAGAGATCAATGAGGCCGAGCAATTGCAAAAGCAGCATGGAAGGTCAATGCACAAGCTCCTTTCACCTCCACCAAGAGGCAATAGGGTGTAAGTGATTTATAAACTGAAGTCTGAGGTGATTACAGAACTCAGAACTTAATTACACAATTCCATTCCCCTGTCACATGTCAAGCATCTAACACAGACATGCAAAATAAACCATGTGTTCTCAAAATATCATACCCTTATTCACTGCCATGGAAGATGAGAATTAAAGTATTTAATTAAGTCTTGCAAGCTGAAAAGTCATGGTCACTGACTGTAAAATGTGAACTGCAGAGAGGGAGTAAGAAATATTCTTCCTGGGATGATCTCTGAAGCTTGTGGGACAGCTTGTGGGAAAGCTCATGCTGTGCTCTTGTAGCATCTCTGCTTTTCTCCTGAAACCATGATCCAGCTACAAATCTCATACCTCCTTCCAAATCCCATACCTCTCTCCCAGGGCTTTCTACCACCTCCAACCTTCACATCCTTCCTCCTCAGCTTTTACTGTCCCAGGTGAGGAACTGTCATTCTGAGGGGACATAATTATTCCACTCCTTTATTTCATTCTCCGTGTTTATTTTAGAAGCATAATCCAAAAGGCCTATCTTCTTCCCCTATGCAGCTCCCTTTCAGTCATCTCTGCCTTTAGGAAATTAAACCTCAGAGTGACATCTGTCCTTGCCCCTCCTCAGCTTCAGTAGGGCTATCACTTCTTTACAAAAGCACAACAAATCCCTGCCTGTTCACAGTTGCAAATCTGTTACCTGAAAAACTCCCAGACTAATTTTTGATTTATTTTCCTCCCGTGATTGCATACATGGGCTTCCCTGCCATCTCTGAGGCACTACTTTTCCATTGCATTTCTAAGAGCAGTCAAATCCATCATCACCAGAAATGAGAGACACTCTGCCCCTGGACTCAGCTCCACTTCAACACAGCATTTCCTTTCCATCTGTGTTTCACTCAGAGAGCTGGAGAGCAGTGAGCTGCTTTTGGGCTTTGCAGCCAGTTTTTGGGTGGAGCAGTGGATGAGATCACTGGGGCTGCACTGGCCCCAATGTCATATGGCCTTCCTTCATTCAGAGAAAACAGCTGAGATCCTTTAACCTCTGTTGGCGTTTAGGGCCAGATGAGTGCTCAGGCACTTTGAAAACAATGTGTAATTAAACTAATTGTTCTGTTCAAAAATAGTGTTGTAAGATCTACAGAAGTAATAAGGATTGCCACACTATTATTGTTAAAAAGCCATAATGTGTCTCTTACACAGACATTAATCTGATAACTACCTTCATTTACCGAGATCATGCATCTATGTGTTTGGGGTTTGGCTTTTTTTACCTCCTCAGTGCACAGAAAGCCCAGAAGTGGGGCTGCAAAACATAAGACTCTCCTTTAATGAGGCTTTTGAAGGTCATCATTCTTATGGAAGGGTGAAGTTTTCCTTGCTCTTTCTGCACCAAAATCTCTCTCTCTCTCTCTCTCTCTCTCTCTCGCTCTCCCTTTCTCTCTCTAGCATAGATATGCATATGCATAGATATATATATACACACATATATATATGTATACACACCTATACATGCATACATAAATGTATATATGTATGTGTGTGACATGGACTCTCTGGGAAGCTGCTGGGCTCCTAAGGACAGAAACTTCTGTTGCATTCCCTGCCCACTCTTAGCTGCCTCCTTATAATGAACAGAAAATGGTAGATTTGCAGAATCCACACTTTTACCTCCCAGCTAATTCCTCCAGATCAGGTATTAAAACACTCTGAGGTTATAATTTTTGAAAGACTCTTAATGAGCATTGTAACTTTTAAAAAGTGACCTATGTTTCTTACTTGTAAGGATCAAAGATCAACCTAATATCCTAAGCTTGTATAAGCTGCATAAGAAAATGAGGATAGGAATAAATATGCTGGAAATGGAGGTGGGTAGAGTGTTAATAGCTAGTTACCTTTCTACAGATGAAATCAGCAAAGGAAGGTGTGCCTTAAAATATTATATCCAGATTATATTGGTCTTGGAAAACTCTCAGGTCAGTGAATTTGCACAAAATGAAATTAATAACTGCTGTTCAAGTAAAGAGTCAAAAGTCGACTTATGACTCTGTTGTGTGAGGTGTAATGGGATCAGAAGAGAGAGATGTTGTATGTGAATGTTGACAAAGACATGTTCTCCACAGCATAACCACATCTCCATACAAAATTTAAAAAAAAATCCAAACCCACCAGACTTTAGGTATTGTGATTTTGAAGACAATATTAAGTATTTTTGGCCAATGAACTTTCTTGCTCCTTCAGAAATAAAAGTTTTTGAAGTGGTGACAGATAGCTTCCCAGAGCAGACATTCCATGTTTAAACAAATTTATGTTTTCTGCTTTGCTTTTATGCTGTGCTGCCACACACTGCTAAAGCTGGCTGTGATATGCTTTTGTGTACTTATGAACCTTTTTGAAAACATGTAGTCATTGGAAATAAAGGATATTTACCTCATGAAGACTGAACTTTCTGATCTTTGTGCATAAACTTTTTCAGAAGAGGTATATATCTCAGTAAATATCTTTCCTGATTTATGCTAGTTTCTTCCTCCCTCTGTAGCCACAACCTCACAACCTCACTGAAGTGGGGTTCCCACTGTTCCTGATAGTGTAGCTCCAGGCTTTGCAGCACTAAGGACTTCCACAGAGAAATGATAAAAATATCCCCAAGATCTACACTGTCTCTTATGCTGTCTCCATGCAAGATCTTGCATTGAGACATACTTATCTGCAAACTGTGATCTCCAATTTCTAGGTTGACAGTATTAATGCACATTGGTCAAAATCTCATCATTGAAACTGAAAACTTTTCTTTTTTTTTCCTCAGTTTGGTTATGTGGTCCTCTGTGGAGCACAGAAGTGGTGGAGAGGCTGAGGCTTGCAAAGAGATGGGCCTTGGGGAGTAGGTCATGTTGTTTTTCTGTGTTGAGCTGCATGCAGCTGCAGCTTAAGAAAAACAGATCAGAAATTCCCCAGAAGTTTGCACAAGACTTCCACCCAAGGTGAAAAAATCCTTACAAGACTGTCTGGGTTTTCTGTTGTTTGGTACATTTTTTTAACTGTGAATTCCTGACTCACCCATTTTTATGTGACCTAAAAATCTGACTGATGCTGTTTACGAGAGACAAACAGCTTGATAATTCAAATCTCAATGAAGCTAGTAATTAAAACCAGTTCCCCTGAAGTCTTTTTTTGATACAGCCTGTGTGAAGTGAGTTTGTAATTTTCACCCAACCCTTAAATTCTGGCATAACTGGATCAAGTCTAATTTGAAAAACATTCCAGACAGGGATAAATCTTTACTGGAAGAAAGGGCAGGGAAGTGTAATACGTATTATCCAGAGGAAAATACAAAGACTTCAAGAGCCTGCCTTGGTTAGCCCATCAAAGTGGAAGCTGAAAGGGGAAGACTGCTTTCTGTGCTGGACTGTGAAACACCAGTAGGGGAAGGCTATGTGAAAAAGAAATAGGTCAACACCTGCTGCTGGTCATAAATTTGGCAAGGAAATAAGAGAGAAGTCAATTACAACTAGAGTAATAGAATGGCTTTATAGGAATGAAAAATCCCAAGTAGTTTTAAGACTGTATCAGGTCTATCTCTGGAGAGCCTGTGATGTGTCTGTCTCTAGCACATGCTGCATTCCCAGTGGAGCAGGTATGATTAGTTGGAAGTCACTCTCATCCTTAATTTGGAAGTAGTCACAGATGAGCACTTCTCATCTTCTCTAAAATAGAGTTACCAGCTACAGAACATACCAGTGTTCTTTCTAGAGGAAATGAATACCCTCACAGACAGTAGTTTTTTCTACTCTGATCATAGATGTTTAATACTGATGGAACATGAGGGAAATAGACTACAGAAAGTGACCAGCTTCACATGTACCATCAGATTAGCATCTCCCAGTGCCACCACCGCAAACAGTATGCTGGGCAAGAGGGTCTGTTACTCCGGCCTTCCTCAACATTTTATAATTTATTTCATGTTCTTATTCTTAACTATAAAACTGATCCTCAAAATCGGTTTTGCAATCATGTTTGTAGAACAGTATTAGGAAGTCTGATGTCAGATTCTCTGGGTTGGGTGCACCGTACACAGCAGCTTTTCCAAATTACTTGCCATGTTTCAGACAGGGATTAATCATCAGAATGTGAGCAAGGAGTCCCAGAAACAGATTGGCAAGCAAGCAGTGAAGATAGAGGGGAATAGAAACTTAATCACAGGTATGCACAGTTATGGGCAAGGTGTGGGAGATTTTTGAAAATAATCAGGATCCTGTAGAGGCAAACAGATGCAAGCTTGTTTTTGAAAGGGTTAGTCAAAGAACAAGTAATAGTCTAAGGAAGTCTGGGTGCCCTCACAGTTCTATTTTTCACAATTCAGTGATTTCTGTGACTGTAATTTTGAAAGAGTAGCTGATGTCATACAAGTTAGACTGCAGGGGGGCAGAGGAATATGGATACCATCCATACTATTCCCATGAATAGAAGGCAAAAGCACAATGACTCTTAGACTCTGGGGTTTGGCTGCTGAGGTTTCTGCGCAGATGAGAGCAAACAGGTTGAATTTTGTGAGACTGGAACAGAGAAGCAGCATGAGGGATGGAAAGGCAAAGAAATGTCCAGAGCAGGAGTACCACTAGAAAGCTATTAGACATGCCTGTTGTCTTTAGACAAAGCTGTGAGGTGACAGGTTGTGGCATACTACAACGTACAGATTGAAGCACATAAGCACAGTAACTCATCCAGCTATTCCCATGGCCCACAAACACTGAGCCAGTGAATGTGATAGACAGGAACAACGGGAAGATGCTGCAGTCACTGCTGTGTCCCTGCTCAGGCAGCAACATGTCTGCAATGGGTGCAGCCCAGTCACGAACTCAGAAGCATGTTTGTACCCGCACTCATTTATTCATCATCAACAGCATGTTGCAAACAATCGTAAGAATGTCAGTTACTTGCCAAGACACAGAGATTTTTCCTGTCTGACACTTGAGCTGGGCACAGCAGTAACAATACCAGATTCCAACTGGGTGCTACATGCAGCTCAGTTTGAGTTTCACATCATGGAACCATTTGTCATTATCCCATTCAGCTGAGCACAGCAAATACCTGAGCAGCACACCAAGTCCTGGTGTGGTTCACCCTGGCCTGGTATCAGACTGACCAGTGGCACACAGCCTTGCTGCCCCCATCACAACCTGACAGCTAAGGATGAGTACAAGCCCTGAAAAGCACTAATTGGCAGCAATGCTAAAGAGCTACAAGAAGCTGCGATACAATCATGATGTATGTTGTCAACCCTACGCATTCGTACATTTAATAGGAAAGCCAACAATCAGTTCTTCCTGTGGTGCTTTTTGTTATTCATTTGTAACACAGTAACACTTTGCCACCCACAAAAAAGGCCAGGATTTCGCTGTGCTAAGAGATGTACAAGCAGAGAGAAAAAAAAGGTGGCTCCTATCCACAAATATTTCTCATCTAACTGCTTGGTGAAAAGTCACCATCCATATACAGCCATTTGCTGAGCAATTCATCTGACATCTCCCCAGTTTGCTAGGCAACATGACCATCAACTTTGCAACGCCCAAGAGCTTGCACTGTTAAGGAGAGTATTCAGCAAACTTTTCCCATGTAAACACTGCTCTCTGCCAGCTCTGTGTGGCTCTAGATTATCAAGTTTCTGTATATTAATGTTTTCATATAATACTGTGTGTTAAAATGAATGCTTTGCTGAAGTAGCAGCTGCAAATGTTTTACAGAACAAACCCTACAAGTGGTTTCTCTGTTTCCAACCACTAAAAACAGACTCACAAACTCATATTATCTAGTATCCCTCAGAAGAAGTGGAAGTTCTCATGTGTTGAAAGAGCTGAGCGGTGTGGTGTCTAAACTGTGTCTGTGCCAGGCCTTCCAACCTGCCTATTCTGCAGCTCTCAATCCAAGTACTCATTTTCTTACCCAAAGCTTTCACTTGGTGTGTTTTCTTCCTCATCATCCATCTTTCTTCCCTTTTCTTTCCCTTCCTTCTCATAGACCAGGAGAATTTAAGGACTTTTATAGAAATTGCTAAAGGCAAATCCCAAGGCAGGGTGTAGGAGTACCTGGTGATGTTTCAAGATCTCAGCAGCAGACCTAGACTCAAAAGGAGGGACCAGGAGTCATGGCTATGTTCCTCCACGGAGGGGTAAAGAGGGAGCATGAGAAAAAGTACTCCTGGCTTTCTGTAGAAGTCCTGAGACAGTTAAGTACTTAGTAGAGGAAGGAGAAAGAGGAAGATGAAGTGCAGGAAGGATCTTGGCAAGGCATCAAAGGTAGAGCATCATGGTTGAAGAGCCTGGCTCACTTTGTCACAACTCTCCCCAGCATGACTGGCTGTTGATCTATAGCTTCACTGATGAGACAGCAGAAGCCTAGAAAATGAAGAAGGAGGAGCTGGGCAGGGAGGTGCCCTTTGGAGTAGAAAGACAGGAACAGCAAGAACAACTTGAGGACAAGTTCTCACTGGGGGTATGGGGCACAAGCACTCTGAAAAAGAAAGGCTGGATGCAAAACATATATAAATATGTATTGTGTGAGATCAAGCAGAAGGAAGAGGAAGGCACAATCAGCTATTGCCACAGGAAAATCCACCAAAGGTGGGATACTTCCCCACCCATCCCCAGTCACCACCAGCATGGCTCTGACAATGCTGGTATATTTTTTTCAGACTCTGAGCAGATTTTTACTGTATCAAGCACACTGCAGCAAAACCAGCTCAGGGAATTTAATTAGAATTGAACACACTTAATAGTGTTGCAGGAGAAAACAGACTCAGCAAGGAGAGCTGATGCTCTGAGGTTTGTATGGAGGTTTCCAACCCTCAATACATTCAGTGTAGGACTAGGTGTTGCCAGCCTTATTCATGTGACATAATTTACTGCAAGAACACTCTTACTGCAGCCAGCAGTCCGGAGATGCAAGGCTTTTATCCCAAACACTGCAAAAAACAGCCAGCAAACTGTCAATGCAAATGCAAAAAATACCTTCTCTGAAGTGAATGGTGCTATACTCCTGTGTGTTTCCACAATGAAGCCGGATTGCTGTTTAAAATACAAACTTGCCCTGGAGCTCTTTTACCTGTTCATCCCTAGAATATGAATCCAGACATTTCTTGGACAGTGTAGCCCAGCAGCAGTAGCAAGGGCCAGCAACTGCACTTCATAAAGCCATGGAATAGCTGAATCAAACACATACAAATCTGTGCAATAAAAACGCTCCATTTCATCTTTTTTCTATGCTGAAAGCTGTTCAATTACCTTTTAAAATAGTTTTTCATGCCTTCAATAAAAATAACCATTAAAAAAATTAGCAAACCTGGAGAATTGCTTTGGAAAACACCTTAATTGCTATTGAGAAGTTAATTTTCAGAGTTTATTATAAAAATTGGTATGAAGGAATTACCTTCTGTGGTCAGTCAGGGACTGGCAGGTTTTCATATTACTTTTTCCTTTTAAAAAGATAGAGCTTTGAGATTGAATTCAATGTAGTACTCCAGACAATTGTTGGATTGGATAGCCATTCCATCCAATAAACATGCAGAAATTGTAATTGATATTTTATAATTAAAGTCCAAACTGAGAAGGAATAGTAATAATTAGTGGGGAAGTACATAATAGGATCAGAAATTACATTATAGCCGAGAGATTCCCTTTAGGTCAAGGAAACATATTACCCTCAAGATTTCTTAAAACAAAATCAGTATTCTGCTTTTTTGGGAATGGTGTTTTTTTGTGGTGTTTTTTTTTCTTTTGAAGTACACTTTAGACTCCAGTAGTCACTAAAAGGATGATGCATTTGTCTGCAGAAGAGTTAATAGTCTCATTTGTACTGTCTGATACTCAAATGTCCCAAATAGGAGCTAGTCATTCTCACTGCAAAGCGTTGTGCAAATACAAAGCAGGAGAGAACATCTGTCCCTCTGGGCTTCCCAGAGAACTTGTTATCTCAAAACACAGAGCAGGCAGTGAGTGCTAATAAGAATTTTTCATCTTCTGCCTCTAAAGGTTTTATTCTCCTCCCCTGCTCTCATTAGAAAACCCTGGCAAACATCCAGACAGAGGTGGTGACCAGAGAGGATCTGTATCATGGACTGTAATGCCTGGCCTGGCACAGGGCAGTGCACCATTCTCAAGCCAGTGGATGCCTGGGCAAATATATGCTGGCCTTGGACATTTTGGTGTCCCCCACCAGGTCATGTCACACATCTGCAGCTCTTGCCAATCTATTTCTGTGGAAGTCTCTACGAACCATGAGAAACCACATAATGTAAAACTGTTTTCACCACCAGCTCTTGACATCCTTCTGCTGTGGGAAGTTCCAGGCAGCACATTCTCCTCACTTCCATCTGCTGTCTCTCTGAGCCTTTCATACCACATGATGGGTCCAGGGAGAGATACAAAAAGGTTTACACTGGCACCTACATATTGCCTTGGGAAAATGTCATTTCCACTTTGCAGTGTTCCTCACCTCCCCTTGCTGGTGCCATTTATCTGTGTTTATTTCCTATTACGTGATACAGCAAATGGAAAACAAGGCTTAAAGAGCTCTCTCAAGAACATTTCTCAGCAGTGGCCTCCTCTCATTCTTCTATTCTTTTTTATTTAATTTGAGGCACTCAGACTGGTAACAAAGACTTTAAAAGCTGTGAAGAATGTAGTATAAAAAAACTATTTTATTAAAGCATTAGAAAATTGCTTGCTATCTCTAACATTTTTGAAGGCTGTTTTGTCATCTTTCTCCTTTTCCTTACACCCTGCAGTTCTCCTTAAGAAGCTCTTTCAGACAGGTTTCTTTCCATCACTGGAGATTTAAGATCCAAATAAATTTTGTTCTCTTGATGGAGGAAATTCTATGCTTTCCTTGCACTCATGACTTTGGGCTCACCACCAATCCAATGCAAATCCAATCCACTTCACCATTTGCTTCCCTTAATTTATCAAAGTTTGCCATTTTGAAGTAATAACAGTAATGTATTTAGAAAACTACTTGGAGGCTTTTTTTTTTCTTTAGCCTATCCACTTACAGAGACTGATTAAATGTAATCAAATTATGAGCAACATTACCAGCTAATGTAACAATAATTTTCATATTAGCTAGGAACAATGTAGGATTATGAGTCACACACAGTCTAAGGCCAAACTGTAAAAAATGTGGTCATCCTGCTACATTGTACTGTACCACTGAAGTATCTGTCAGTATTTCTCCCTAATAATATGCAATCTCTGCACATTTCTAAATGTAAAAAATTGTCAGATGCATAGCAACATTCTCCTAAAGCCTTTTCAGCTGTACTTCTCTGAACTGGGTTTGACTTAAACAGATTTCTCTTCCCCCATATTTTCTCTTCATTTCTTTCAGTCATATTTTTTACATGTTGACAGTACTCCTCCATGACATTTTTCTTCATTTCTGCTTATCAGTGCTTACTTTTCAATATCTCTGTTATAATTTGGATGACAAGTTAGACATATCTCTATTATCTTAACACTTCCTAGTTTCATATCCTAAACTTTTGTGCCTTTCTCTTAGTTCCTGGGTATTCTGTTCTCTAGCTGAATTTAGACTACAGACTTCCTATTTCTTCAGAAAAAGACTCCCTGGCCACATATACCCACTTCTAGTTTCTAGTTTCTGCATTTCCCAGATTCTCTCTCCTCTGCTCCCCCTTCTGATTTCCGCCTGCAGGGTCGCACTGATCTCCAATTAGTTTTCAATTTAAGTAGACATGTGAGTAGTCAGAATTTGCCCATTCATTGTCCGCACAGGCATGTATAGACAATAAGGGAGGGATTTCCCAACCATGTTCACAAGCAGGCACCTGCATATGCTCTGTTGTTATAGCCACTTGTACCTGAGTCAAACCAACCACCAGAGCTTGGGGAATGATTTAGCTCATCCTAAAATAGCCATCTATTTATTCAGTACAGAATTTATAGGTGATCATTTTAGATACTCTGTCACACCTAACAGAGCACCTAGTGCCTGTTCCAGAAGGTTGTGCAACCCCCAAGGTGCCTGCACCTCGTATGCCTCAATGTCTTGTGTGCAACTGGGCTGGATCCCAACATTTATTGAGCTGAATTGTGTCCTCAGTAGCTGATGGGCTGAGTCACCTGCTGGCATCACTGCCTGTGAGGTCTAGAGCTCAGCTGGCCACGCTTTGCAACCTGTGCCATTTTAGGTGTTTCTGTTTGATTCACTTTTGAAAAAAAATCTGCAGATATTGTTGCATTCATGGAGGCCTGAGATGCCTTTCAGTCACCCAGATGTTTATGTTCAGCTCTCTCTCTGCCACAGCACCCCCCTGACTCCAGCATGGTGACTCTGCTCACCAGAGAGGTTTGTCCCGTGGTCCCCCATGACAGCAGAGGCTTCTGCTACACCCTGTCACTTCAGTCCCCTGGGTTAGTCACCCCAGGCCCCTTGGCAGCCACCGTCACTCACCCCATGAGATCCAAAAGTGGATCAACCACACAAAGAGGATTAACTATGTATCAACATCTCTGTGCAAAGAAGCATTCCAGATTTCACGATTCAAATATTCCGCAGTGAAAACAGAAAACTAATTTAACAGTAAAGTGGTTAATAAGAATGTTCTTGTGCCAGAGCTGAAATTTATCAAGAAAGTTTTACCGATACATGCTAATTATTATGGATCCCTATCTGCCTTCTTTTAATTTCTGATTCAAATAATACAATGGTCTAATTAGGGAGAAGAAATAATGCTAGGTGACAGTAGCACACTGAAAATAATAAGTAATTTGTGATCTAATAGAAGTGTTAAAAAAATGCTCTTCACTGAATTAAACACGTGTAAACTATTAAGAATATTTAGAAATAATGAAATATTTTTAGATGTAAGTTCTGTATTGAAGTATTGAGGACAGGGCTGACTTTATCTGATAATTCATTCACAGTGGATAATCCCACTGCCTCTACTGACTGAACATTTCTGCATGGTCAACAAGGACAGACAAAAGCAAAAAGCAGAGGAAATATATGTTCATTCATATGAACATATAACATAATATCAACTGAGAAAAAAATGCTAAGATGCTGAGTTTTCCTGGAAAATAATAAACAAATGTTCAAAGATGCTCATTATCAGTAAGAGAGAAAATACAAGTACATGCAGTGATTGCAACTTTGTAGTTTAAGAGACTTAACCAAGAATGAAAGTATATTTGTTGGCCCAGGTGTGGGCCAAACTCCATTCTATGAACACTTACACCAGCAGGTAAGAAATTTTATGACGTGAAACTAGGCCTTTATCTTTGAAATACCCAGGCACTGAATGCAACTGAGGTCATGGTAATACATGGTAACATGTAACTGACAGCAGGATAAATTCCTCTGTCAAATTTTAATCTGATTTAAATTGATATTTCAGAAACCAGGTACCTAAATCCCTATTTTTAAAAATACCCTTAAAGCTTTAATCCTTCCCTCAATTACAGCATTTTAAACTGACTTCAGAGTGGTTGTTTTGGATTTATATTAGCACAAGTGAGATTAGAATAGGAGCCAGAGGCAGTTCACGTCCCATGCAGTTCCAAACAGCAGAAAGATAAAGGTTGAAGTGCACTCTTGAGTGAAATAACTTGGATTTTCACCTAATGTATCTTAAATTATAAGATATTTTGAAAGTGTGTCCCTTTGTTTTTGTTCATCTAACTAAATAAAAATACTACTTCCACCTAGAGCATATTATTTATTTTTCACTCTTAGTTTAAAAATCTCAGCAACAGCAAGAAATAAAATCCACTGAAACAGCTTTAATTACTTGATAGCATGATCTAAAGTGTTTCTTTATGTTATTTACAGATATTACTGTCTGGTGCTTTAAAAGGACAAGAAACCCATTGAAAGTACGAAAGAAAAGTGAACATAATGGTTTGTGTAGAGGTCATAGGACGAAGAAATTGTAAGGTTATGAAGAATGTCATGGTATATTGAGGGCTCTCATGGGAATTAATCAAGTGACAGAAAGTCTGTAAAATGCTATTGAATCTTTCTTCCTAGTTCATGGTGGGATCAATTATTTCTTCGTACTCTCTGCTAAGTGTTTTTCTCATCTATTCTTCAAAACTTCTCCCATGTCAAGTGTTCTAGAGGTGCTCTCTCTTTCACAGTATATTTCTGTTTGCCTATGACATTTGTCCTTTGAGATTTTCTAATCTCACCATAGCATTCACTTAAATGTTTAGTTAGCAGTACACTTGGCACTACATATACTGGCTGAACCATCTGTCTCCAGAGAGCTATAAAATTGAAATAAACCTCATTACCTGTTTTCCGTCTCAATTAATCTGAATTAAGTGGCTTAATTCAGGATTGGAAAACTGCCTAGGTTACTGAGATTGTCTTTACTAGATTATCCACCACAAAAATCCAAGGCTTCTCCAAGATGTTCCATGTACTTTCTCACAGGCTCCCAGAGAAACTGATGCCTTAGGGTGGAGACAAGGGGTCTGCAGTGGGTGGGCACTGACTACCTGGCTGCACCCAGAGCATGGTGGTAAATCCTTTTTAAACTGGACACTGACCCCAGCAGGGTCCCCAGGGATTGGTATTGGGCCCAACACTGTTCAATGTCTCCATGAGTGATCTGAGTGATGGGATCAATCCACCCTGATGGAGTTTGCCAATGGTACCAAACTCAGTGGGGAAGTGACACTTGGGCTGGGAGAGCCACCTGCAGGAAGTCCTGGATAGGGTGTAAGAGTGGGCTAACAAGAACCTTCTGAAGTCCAGCAAGGACAAATATAATGTCTGCACATGGGAAAACAGAATCCAGGAGTGCAGCATGGGCTGGGATCTGTCTGGAGAGCTGGGGTCCCAGGTGACAGCAAGCTCAGGATGAGTGAACGTGTGCTGCTGTGGCAAAAAAAGCCAATGGGATGCTGGGCTGCATCAACAAGGACATCATCAACAGAGATAAAAGAACTTTTATCCTACTCTATTCAGTGCTTGTCAGGCCACACCTGGAATACTGTGATCAGTTGTGGTCCCTGCTATGCAGAAAAGTTGTGGACAGACTGGGGAAGGTCCAAAGAAGTGCCACAATGATGATCAAAGGACTGAGAAGCTTTCCATGGAAGGAAAGTATGAGAAAACCATGTTTCTTCATCCTTGGGGCTTAAGGGAGAATTTATCAGTGTTTAAATACTGTTCCTGTATTTAAAAAGTGGCTACAAAGAAGTTCCATTCTCCGTTTTTTCAAGGAGTCACATGGAAAAAAGAAAAGTAATGGGTACGAGTTATTCCTGGGGAGATTCTGACTGGACATGAGGAAATATTTCTCAATGAGAATAATCAGCTGATGCAATAACTTCCTCAGGGAAGTGGTGGACACTGATAAAACTTCTCTGGATAGGATGCAGGCCTATATTGTCTAAAGTGTCCATCTGTAAAGAGAGGTTGTACCAGATGCTCCTTGAGGTCCTTTACAACATGGTATTCTGTAACTCTTTAGTTCTATGAAAATTGTCATGTAAGCTGATTCAGTTATTTCACAAACAAGGTTTGCTCTTACAATATGAAGAATTGGAGTCTCATATATTCCAGCTATCAGAATTACGGTTCTAAACCAGTCCATACTCAACTGAAAGTGATAGGAAACTCCTGACATGACTCAGTCTCCCTGAAACCTGAGGCAGTAGGGTGACTGCCATCCATGCACTATATGGGAGGATTGTTTCCCCATCATGCATTAGACAGAGAGTACCCATCAAATGTATGTACCCAGTGACATACAGAATGCCTCAGGCACCCTGCCAGGCCTCCAACACTGCCACAGAGTGTGCAGCTCTCCCAGACTCTCTTCTATGTCATGTCTGCCTGGTTAAGAATGTCTCAGGTATTCCAGGACATTTTGAAGGAGTCCAGAAATCTGTGGTTCAGAACCACTCCTTAAACGCTTAGATGTCTAAGCATTGTTCAATATCTGGAATCCCTGTTGAATTGAGTCTCCAGCTAGTCCTTGATGGCTTGGGGCTGCCAGAGCATGGTGGGGAAAGCTGGACTGTGCTCTCTGAGGAAGTCAAGGGTAGTGTCAACTGATACCAGTCTACTATTGTCAGCAAAATGCAATGAGTCTTGCACTGCACCAGTTTTGCAGATGCTACATTTGCTGCTTTTATTTCTTGCTAATAAAGAGTCTCTCCATTTCCTTTGGTGCTGACCAAAACTTTTAAATGGTCATTGTCTTAGATTGAAACAGCCTGACACCTTCCTGGGTTGACTGGCAACATTTCTTTGCCAAACCAGTGAATGGTGCACAGCAGAAGGGGCAGAGCTGAGACTCTATATGTAAATGTGATCATGGTGTTTATAAAGCATCGTCCTCTAAACTCAGCAGAAGAATTAAGTCTCTCTGTGCTCTCCAACTCAGTGATTTCACAGGGGGTTGGGTCAGGCACTGATGTTGCACCTCCTGCTTAATCTTCATGCCCATTACCAGGCAGGGTGACCTGACTGCTGTGCATCTATTTTTTACATGCTTCCTGTACTTATTGTATGATTCCTTGCCTTCCTTTTATTGTATTGAGTATTTGTGAAAGCAACACATGTTCTGGGAAGAATCAGATCTTAAATTACTATTTCCTTGAGGCAGAAAAACAACCTGGAAAGACAGTAAATGACTAAGAAAAAAACACTAAAAAAAATTTATTGATTATGTCAGTCTCAGTCTCTTGACTCACCAACATGTTTCTCTGGGGTTTATGCTTGTAGAAATATGTTGAGTTTGACAGAGGTATTCTGTAAAATAAGAGTAATCAGGCCCTTGACTTACCAGTTATTCACACTAAATCTCACTGTTCAGGATTTACCATTTTATGTATGTCTTGCTAAATGGAAAATTTGCTGTCATGATGATGTTCAAGGAGTAGTCTTTGCTTTCTCTATTAATTGGCTATGCTTAGTGTATTGGCAGTTGTCCCAGAGGCACTGATAACATAGAGTATGTATAACATGTATCATAAAGTTTGCCTGGTATAAATAAAATCATGACATTTTTCCCTGATGCCTGCCAGTGTGTTTTGTATTTCCTTTCTCAATATTGTACTTTTCCTTGTTTTCTGTAGTGCTATTTTTGCTAGTAGTAGTAAAGGGTAATTTAGGAAGCTATTGAAAGGCTTTCAGAACATCTAGCTGAAAAAGGAAAGTATCCTGAAAAGACCCATGGAACCAGACAAAATGTCATTCATTCACACATTTTGTGTAAAATAAGCTAAGCGTCAGTGAAATGTAATGGAGATTTTGATTTGAAAATGCAGGACTATTTATGTTCCAGAAAAGACAAAAAGAACTGCTTCAGATTCAATCTTCCTGTCTTATCAGTGACCTTCAGCTTCCTCTTTACTGTACTGCCTAAGGTAATGAAAATGCCAAGGAAACATGGGGGTAATTCCTATGCTCCTAGAACATAGTTTGTTCATTAATTGAGACACATTCCCTTAAGATCATTGGGTTACTTCTAGGAAAGACATCTCAGCTACCTATTTGTGTAGAGCAGTTACTCAGCTAAGCCTGAAACTCAGTGGTTCATGAAGGCATGCTCTGTCTAGACTACTAGATACTGGGACACTTAGCAGTCCCTACACATGGAACAGGGCTGATACCTGATACCAATTTCCTACCAAATAGCTATTGCCTTTGAAACTCTGATGTGCATACAGCATAAAGGAAATCACCTTTTCTTCACAAGCAGAAAAGTCTTTACCAAATTTCTCTTGGAAACAGACTTTTTCTTCCATTAACCAAGAAAAAAGTTGCACACTATGAACATTACATAGATGAAGTAAACCTTTTTAAGTATGTACAGCTTACATATAATTTCTTTAGGTATAACTGTCTCATCCTGCTGAGTAATTAAGGTTACAGTCTTAATGATTTTTTCCAACCTTAATGTGATTCCATGGGCCTGAAGTGAACCTGAATAAACTATTTCATTACCAAAACCCATAATCAGGGTGCTTGATATTCACTCAGAAAAGGAGTAGCCTTACAATCCCAGCTTGTAATTGACAGTGCCTGCCTTTTTAAACCTTTCACCTCCTGTTTCTGAATATCTAGTGAGAATATTTTCCATTCCTGGCTGGTACTGAGCTACCTTACTCCTCACTCTGCTGTGCCTTGGACAGAAATTTCCCAGGACCAGGTTGGAAGACATGACTTCACCGTGACACAGAAATCCCAGCTTGAAATTTCTTCCTCATCTACTCCAGATGGTCGTTCTGAAACACAGGGTGGGCTGTGCTGCCTTCTCCATCTTTTCTGTTTTGCTCTGGTGCTGAGAGGAAACAAGACTCTATTTCCTTCCTTCCTCTTCCAAATCCTACTTTCCTACTGCAGTCCCCCCAGGCTGGCAGTGTCCTTCACCATCCCAGAGCTGGTGCTGTGACACATCACCCTGGGGAGGAGATTAAAGGCGTGTGTGAAAAAGAGAGGTGAATCTGAAAACCAAAACAAATCATAACCACCTACCTATAACCTTACAACCATCTGGGCACCTCCCAGGTTAAAGATCGTCAGTCAGCTGGGAAGGGAGAAGTTTGGGTCTTTATTAAACAGGGCTTTTAAGTCTGGGGAGAGTGAGCAATGTCAAGCCTTACATCTAAACCTTGCACTGAAGATTTTGCTGCTTCCACCATGAAAGTTTATGTTCCATGCACAATAGGTAAAACAAATTTTGATCAAATTTGGACAAATTTTTCAGCACATTTCATTAATGTGTTGAACCAGGCAAAAGTAAAACTGAGTATTTGGCATGGTGCTGACTTGATGTACCTGCTTTCTCTATGTATGTTATTTGTACCCATCCTCTCTTGTCTTGAGAGCTGTTGATGATTACATCTAAAATGTTATCTTTTAAACACAGCATGAAACTAATTACTGTCACCTGTATCTCTAGGCACCTTGGCTGCAGCTCTGATTGTTCTTAGCTCTAGATCAAGAAAATCACTGACCCCTTATTTTATAAATTTTTCATTTATAGATTTTTCTCTGCACCATCTGTACTTCAGACATGTCTTTTAGACAAGGAAATATAGTCAAGGACAGTTCTTTGACCTAGCCTCCATTTTCAACTTTCCCAAAATTCTTTGTAACCAAACCAGAAACTTTGTCCTTTAAGCAGCTACATCAGAAGCAATGCCAATGACCTAAAAGAATTGCCTGAGAATGAATCTGATGTCAGTAAAGAAAGGGTCTTCTGTCTCTTTTCTGGAGATTCATTTTTGCTGCTAGGTTAAGGCTTTAGCCTTCCTTTTTAGGAACTTTAAGTTATTATTTATTAGGTGTCCTAAGCCCTTTAAATCTTGTCTAGTTAAATCTGAGATATTAAGATATTTTGAAGCGTATGAGAAGTACCAGAAGGTTGTTCAAAAGATAATAGTGCAACTTGTTTGAAAGGAGCAGAGCCAAGATGATCTCAGGGACAACTGGCAGTTCAGCTACAGCAACAGTCAGCTACTAGTTTTCTATGCCCTGGTAAGAATGAAAAGAAAAAAAAAAAGCACAACAGCAACAATAACAACAGAACTCCCACAACAACAAACCTCACACATAAAAAACCCCACAAAAAACACCAACCAACCAACAAAAACAAAACAAAAACCAAACCAAAACCAAACCTAAAAACAAAACAAACAAACTAAACAGACAAAAAAAGAAAAAAAAATCCAAAAAAGATAAGAGAGAATAAGGGGAAAGAATAGATGTTTAACTGTTGTAGATTAGCCCAGGAGAGATTGTGTTCAACTCATTTAATTTCCTGCTGAAACAGAGTTTCAGGCTTTGCAGATAAAAGCAAGGCATTGTTGACTTACATGTTACCTTAGAAAGGTTTTTGCCATACCTTACACAGATTCTCATATAGAAATTGGGGGAATATCATATTGGAGGGGTGAAAAATAAGATTGGGAAGCTTCCCATTGAGCCAGAAATGCAAGAAGCAGCCAAGACGGTAGGGAAAGTTTACCAACAAATAAACTTTATGGGGCTACCTCCTCCTTTCATTTTCTCTTTTTATTTTATTTTTCTTTCTGTTTCCTCTGTCCCATCTTGCAGGAGTTGATAGCAGCTTCAGTTCTCTCCCAGCTCAGTGACAGTATACCAGCCCAGAGGTGCTGAAGATAACTATTATTTCAAGACCTGAAGAACATGAGAGAGATTTGAGTGCAAGTTATGGCTACATCTGACAGGTTCTGTCACCCTGAGGGTATTAGCAAAAGACATTTAATTTTCACTTACCAACACCAGCCTTACCCTACAGGGACACATGTGAGCCCACCTCAAAATGCGCTGTTTAAATGCTTTGAGTTATCCATCCAGTGTTGCCTTTCACCTCCAGGCTCTGAGGGTGCTCCTGCCTCACACATGCATTCTAGGTCCCAAATGTTATGTACAGCAGCAAAGTACAATGCCAGGCTGACCTGTCTTCTGGTCAGAAGGGGCCATGGGACTCTCTGGCCTCCTTTTTCCTAGCTGCAGCAATCTCCACTGCTCTTGGCTGTGCTCAAAACACCCAGGCAGAGACACGTCCCCAGTGCATGGACAAGTTGGGAGGAGCACAGCACTGACACCCCTCTGTACATCATAGGTCATCCAAGAACCCCTTGCCACCTTCCCTCCACCACAGCCTAGGAGCATGGGACCTGAGGGCAGGCTCTGCACATAAGGATGGAGGGGAGGTTTGGCCCATCTGAAAGTGTTCTCTTTTTCACAAATGTCCTGCTTTGGAAACTGATTTTTTTCCTTAGGGACAGTCAGCAGAACCATAGTAGAGCAGGAACCACTGGCAGAAAAGGCAAACAGAGCCACCATGTGTTTCCAAAAATGCCATGCTGTGACTTGTTTCTACAGGACCGTAGAAGCTGCAGTACCACCCTGTCACTAAATGCATACATGTTACTCCACAGGATACTGTTTGCCCTTTTTCTGACAAAATATTTTGTATTCCCTCCGCACAGGAAACTTGGCATAAATTTTCTTCTTATTCTCTGGAGAAGGCATGAGCCACACAACTAAAATGCGCTTTATACCACACTATAGAAAAATAACAAAATCCCAAATCAAAGCAAAAAAACAACACAAAACTTGCCAAAGCATATTAAAATCTGGCTTTATTTTTCATCTCTTCTATTTCCTAGCGATAAAATAATGCTTTTAATGCCCTGGTTGCAAATGGGTCTGGAGTGTGAGTCCCAGAGATGCTCTGGGAACAAACTTTGTTGCATGAACATGTCAAGTCCAAGAATCCTCTAGAATAAGTGAGCCCAAGGACCCTCTAGAGTAAGTGTCCAGGCCACAGGTTTGATTCATTGATTTGTTACAGGTCAGAGAGAAGCTAATTGTGTGACACTGTGCAGGATGTATCATCATTACCATTATTCATGTTTAGCATGCCAGTGTCTAAAGACCAGCCATGGATGAATCCTTGTACAAGATTATCTGACAGCCCCTGAATCATGGAAGTTATGGTTCAATAGCCAGAGAAAGGGTTGGGAAAAACATCTAACACACACAACATTCATGCATAGTGTGTAGGTTAAACAAGCATGAGTGTGATAAATGGAAAAGTGACTGCAAAATAGATGAGAAAGAGCAGACAAGGCAAGAGCAAAAAGGACAAAATACACATTTTAAAGAACTGACTTTCTCTTTAACCTTGAGATCCTATGTTTTCACCAAGCCTAGAATCCAGTCCCCATGTTCCCACACACATTCTCCAGTCACAACCCAATCCACCTGGGCAGGGCTTGAGGAAGTTGCTGCATGAGAAATACAGGTTGTCTGTCAGTTTACAGGTTTATAAATTGTTCTGCCTGTTTAGATCTTTCACCCAGACTTGGGAACACAGCTCCCAGTTTGATTTCTATTACTGGCAAGTATCCATCCTCCAGTCACATCTGTTATGCTTAGCCTGCCTGACACACGCAGCAGACTCAGTCCTGAGGGCAGGCTGGCAAGGGGCTGGTGCACACTTGCATTTCCTACCAGTGTCTGAAATGTATACACCAGTGTTTTCTGCGGATGGGAAATGCGAGAGCACCCAAATGTCAGGGAGAGGTTTGACGTCAATACTTCCAAACGCAAATATTCCACAGACGAGATAGCAACACCATTTCGACCTTTTTTTGTAATTCTACTCTTAATCTTGCCTCCAAAACAGGTCTCTTCTCTTTAGGAACTGTTGGGGTATTTCCAAATTCTCTTTTCTGCCATCTGGGAGTGTTCAGTGAGTTTCCTCATTTTTACTTTTTGGGAGCAAATGGCGTAAGAGAAATACACAGGGGTATTCATCAACTTTGAGTTTCATCTGTTGTCAGATTCTACCTTCTCGGAAAGTTTGGCTTCTCATGACCCCTCCTTTTGCATCAACTACCAGTACCATTTACATGATGATTTGTTCATGTTGAAGATTTTTTTCTGATCCTCAGATTGTTTGTGAAGACATCCCATGTTGTCTTTAACCATTGCACAAGCAACTGTGTCTTGAAGTGCTGAAAGTGATCTGGAGAAATCATCCCAGCTGGAAAGCACTTCTACTGAGACCTGAGAAATGAGTCATTTAACTCTTGCAGTAGTATAAGAGCAGTATTAGAAAGCCTGAAAAAACAACTGATAATAGAGCAACAAGCAGAAACATTACATCTTTCTTCAATGAATTCTACACAAGATACTGAAAGTATAGTGTGGAGAAAACTGAATGGATGAGGCAATAGCCAAATATAATATCCAGTGATATCACACGAACTGAAAAAAGGTATTGTTAGTGACTGTGACATTTTTAGGTACTAAATGCATGGCTATTTATCCAATTAAAACAATGTAAATTAGGTGTGTGATAGAAGATTGTGATGAAGGAGAACACATTATGCAATGTAGAGAAGATGAAATGTATATATTTATATATATTTACGCATGTGCATAAAGGAAAGGCTTCTTTGAACATATGTTTCTGGACAGCCAGCACCCACCTTGTGCTGCTTGATCACTGGCACGAAGTAACCTGTAGCTTTTCCCCATTGTGTGCACCTGATGAACATGGCGTGCAGCTGAACTGGGCAGTTTTTGGCGGCCAAGTTCTAGGTTAAGATTAGGGTCTGAAATAACTGGCTGTGAAAAGGATGGAACATTTAAAGCACAGAGTGCTGACCAAGGGGAATCCTGTTGCCAACATGTTCCCAACCCTTACACTCTGGAAAAGGCTGCCCGGAGTCCAAAAGTTGTCAGACCTGTGAGCCAAAGCCTTTCAAGGACCCCCAGCTTTTGTTTCTACCCTCCTTACTGTATGCATGGTCAGCTCCATAGATCTGCTGTATCATTCACTCTCACAAGGAGACTCTGACCTTCTTTCATTAAACCAGCTGGGAACTGATTTCTACACTGAACCAGCAGAGCAGCAGACCTGCATGCAGTGTTTTGTAAGGCTTCAGCTAAATGACATCATATAGCCATGTAGCAGGTTTTGCCTCCCATAGTCACTGTAATGCAGTTTCTTTTAAAGTACTGAGCTACAGATACCAATCTAGGTAAAGTTATGTATAAAAATAAAGCAATTTCCCTAGTAGGATTTGGTATCTGGAAGCAGCCCTGAACAGCACAGTTCCCCTCTGTGGTTGACTAGCAAGGGAGTATCCCTGGGTTCAACAAAAAATTTGCACCACTCGTATTAATCAGATTTCTGCAGGTCATGGCTTCTTCCACACCTTCTCATTTGTCACACAGGAAGACATATGGCTCTTGCTCATTACTGCTTTGTGTCTTCCAAATTCATGCATGGATCCCATTGCCACACCACTTGCAAGCTGTTGTTTATTAAAGCAGTGGGACACAGGTGTTTCTTCTGCCTTTGTGCCAGCATAGGCAAGGGAACCGTGCTTCACTGCATTTTTGCTCATAAGCTCTTTGGGTTTTTTGTGGCCTACATGGACACTTTCAAACAAGCTTGCTGATTAGAGGAAAAAAATCCCCCTTCTTCTGAATGAGTTCTAGCAGGTAGTCAGAGCAGGTCAGAGGACCATTAAAAACATTCTGTGGTTCTGAATTTCTGTAGAGAGTGGCTAGTGGACAATCACAGAGGAAGGAATCAATGAGTCCATGTCTTCTGAATGTATTGTGCCCCCAGAAAAGTCTGTCAAGTGAGTAATAACCAAAGAAGAACAAGATATCCACAGAAACACCAGGCAGAAGCACCCATGTGACTGTCACCTCCACCCTTTGCAGGTCATTGGATTCAGTGAGTTTTCAAGGTTAGAGCTCCTCTTTTCTTTGCCAGGGGGAAAACTCCTCCTTGCTGAGGGAAATATGGTTCAGAATGACGTCTGTGGGATTTAATGTGCTTTGTCTTTCTCATGGGCTCCCTAAAGCCCAAACCAGTGATTGTCTTGAGAAAATAATCAGAATCTGAAGTGCTGCATCAAAAATGCCAATTAAGCAGGGTAGTGGGAAGGAAGGGAGAACATGATGGGGAAAAGAAATATTGGCAAGGATGCAAGATGAAATGGATTAACTTGCTGATGGACTTCAGCAGTTCAACCTAAATGTTACATTTTATCCACTCTCAGCAGGATATGCTATAAAGGAGGAAATCCAGCTCTAATGGCTGATAGATATTTTCTATGGTTTCACAAGGTATTTTGCCTCTGTTGGTCTGGATTTTATACAACAGCCTGTCTAATGAAGTAGTTCTGCAGTCCTTTCCAACAGTTTTGAAGTACAGCATGTGTTGATTATCTCAGTTGAATGGATCTGAGTTCATTTATAAGTTGCTTTGTTTTGCCTTTTTTTTCACTTCTTTGTTCCTCCCTTCTCTGTCTAAAGCACACAAATTGTTAGTAGAAGGAAAAACATATAAACAGTGTGATTCAGTACAATAAAGAACAGCTTGTTAAAAATGTGTTTTTGGTGTATGTGGAACACAAACTTTTCCTTTTTCTATCACGTCGTGGTACAGAATGCATTAGCTGAGGTTGCTCTGGGAGTTCCATTTTTAAACCCTCTTTTTTTCTTGTTCCCGTAAGAGCCTAAAAAATCTCCTTTTCACTTGAAATTATATGTGTTTTCCTTTAAGCCAAAGACAGTATTTAACAAAAGTTTAAATCAAACCCATACACCTTTTAGTTTTATGGAACTTATCAGAAACAAATCTTTCTGAAATGATTAGCCATGACACAAAAAATCTCTATTCTTTTTTTCATTTCTTCTTCTTATCCAGCTCAAAGGAAGACAATGAGAGTTTTCTATCTTTCCACTGAAACACAATCAAATCCCATCCCTTCAGCCGAAAAATTGCATGTGACTCACTCTTGTGAGCCAGGTCAACCTGTGGTTGCCTTTAAAGTGGACTTTAACTCACAACAAGTTGAAGCGACTCAACATCTATTTAGTACACACACAGTCACAAGCATTCACTGAGCATCAACCTATATACCTGGAGCTGCACACTGACAAAAACACATCCAATGAATGTTAATTATGAGGCAAGGTTTAATTCTGGAGATCTATCACTGCATAAACTTCCTTAAAAGAATATAACTCTCTTAGCATCAGGACTGATGTGTTTGAGCCTGCTTCTATGGCTTCACTTGCCCAGGCAAGCTGCAGAGGCAAGAATGCTTTGAATAAAAAATTCAAAGCTAACATGCTTTGAATAGCAAATAAATAATAGCATGCAGGTAGGGATACAGTTCTGACTAGGAATCACCCAGGCACCGGGAATGGTTTGCATGAAGGGGAGAGGCACAGCACTGAGGCCGAGGGCAGATCTTGGAGCTGGGGGGGGGACATGGGCCCTGGAGCCCTCACCAGCCCTTGCATCTCCCATCTCCCTGTGCCCCAGTTGCTCTTGTTTCCTGGCAGCAGGATTTGCCTTGAGTCACAGGGACAGGGTTGATGGGGTGGCGGATGGAGTGACCGTGGTCCAGGCTGTGCTGCTGTGGCGGCACTGCCTGTGTGTGTGGGCACTGTGCTGCCTCCTCGCCGTGCCCATCCCCTCTGCCCCTGCAGGGGCTGCATCTGTCACACAGGCAGGGCTGGGGACATGGGCCATAGGGAGCTGCACTTCAGTGCAGACAGACATTTCGTCTGGACCCCTGACAGCAGGAGCCAGCAGGGCCGGTGGCTGCAGCTGCAGAGAGACCGGCTGCAGTCGGGATCTTGCCAGGCTGGGCTGGAGAGAAGGGAGAGAGGAGCAAGGCTGCCTTTGCTGCAGAGTGGGGACCAAAGGTTTTCTCTGAGGGCAAGAAGATAGCTTACATGTCAGGTCTGGAGGAGGTGACTAGAGGCTGAGATATAGAGCATCAGGGTAGGGCAGAGCAGGCAGCAGATGCCAGGGGCAGAGGAAGGGCTGAATGCATACAGAGATGAAAGGGGAACGGGAACTAAAAATATTACAAACCTCTGGTTGAGGGAAAGTATTTTAGGGCCTTCTTTTCTTTCTTTTATGGCAAAAAGGGAAAGGGGACAGACTCTGGAAATATCAGCCCACACATTCTCTGACAAAAGAACCCATTTCTGGCCTCAGGCTAATGAAACAGGCGGAGGTACTGGAGCGAGAGCTCCCAAAAGTCAGGGATATCACAGGGCTGTATTTTGCACAGTAGTCAAGGTGGTTCATGGAAAATTTCTGACCTGGTAAGGAGCAGACTTTTCGGAGATTTCAGAGAAAAGCTTACTCTCATGAGATTTTCATCTAAATTTGCAGACGTAAGAGGCTGAGATGGTGTCTAGGTACATTTTGAAAGAATATCTGATATTTGGATGCCTATGGTATGTAGCATCATCCAGCTGGGTCTCTGCTCTTCTCCAGCAGAGTCACTGAAATGAGGAACAGCTTTCTCTGCTGCATAGACTTGAGGAAAGCAAACGCGATCAGACCCATCAAGCTGTTCCCTTAGCATGGCACGAACTTTAGCTCCAGAGCTTCTGAGAAGAGAATTGATCAGCCAAGTCTCTTGAAGATAGAAACCCTCTGGTAATTAGGAAGATGGCATTATTCAGAAGCTTTGTCTTTTAGTACCCTTTGCTGAAGAGTTGGGTCTGGGTAATTATAATCCCTGGGGGATAGGTTTCAGTGACTGACAGTCTCCAGTGATGCTTTGGCCTTCATCCTTCCAGCTGCACAGAGAAGTGAAACTGCACACAGAAGCAGTTTTTGTTTGAATTTGCAGCAGCAGGCATTTGTGCGTGTGTGCACGTGTGCATGCCCGTGGGTTTATTTAGGTTTATCAGTTTCAAATATGAGACATAGGTTGTGTGTACAACATTTCCCTTACATCAGCACCAATGCCATTTTTAGACTCTGTGAGTAATTAATGTATCATGATTTTTTAACTCCTTTCTTACTGATAAGCTGCTCTGAAATCTCACCAAGTCAAGTGAAAACTCCACTAACCTATATGTACCATAAGTACAGAATATAAATCAAAGAGCAGGCTTTTATTCACCTGTTTAATGGAAAGAAAAATATTTGCCTAAATTAATGGACATATGAAATTATGCAAAACTCCTGTATATGAGAAAATCTTTAACAATTTAGCAACTATATCTTTCTCAGCTCATCATGTATAGTTAGAAATAAATAGTAATGGATACTGTTGCTCTGTAGTTTACAAAGAATTTTCATTTTGGCTAGAACCAGCCACACTTCTTCTTTTGACTAGTCCAAGGTACTTGTGTATTTCTCTGGAAAACCTTTGAGTTTTGACATATTTTTCTGTTGAGTTATTTGGTGCTCTTTTTCTTTTTAATTCAAAGTGAATTTTGAATTTCCTGGGTTACAAATATCTTTCTGATATATCACTCATCAGGTTACTGATGTGAATATCTAACCTGAACAGCAAATTAAGTGAAATGATTGTTTGAATTAGAAGCCGTTCATTAGACTTTCTTTTCTCATGTTAAAATAACATCTGTGCGGTTTTTATTTAAGATTTTGTAATATCCTAAACAATACAGAGTAATTTCTTAACATGAAGGAGTTTTAGATGGACAGATTGCAATTAAATGTGAGCTGCCTAAGGAGCCATTTTGAGACTTTTTATTTTAGGGTAAACTGTCTGATTAAACAGAAACAGTGAGAAACAAGGACTTGGACTCATAAAGCAAAAGACAAAAATACGTCAGAAATTAAGTCTGTGGAGAGGTGGAAATTTGCTTCCGTAGGTGCCTTGCAGACTTCCATGTGGACTTGGCATAGAGGTAGCTTTGATCAAACAAGCCCTCAGAAAAATCCAGCCACATGAGTGAATTCCATTACCTTAGCAAAGCAACTGGCCGTGGGGGCAGCATGGCACTGTGTGTGTGCACCCCAAATATGCACCCATGGCAGCCTTTACTCAATTAGAGTAAAAGGCAGCAGGCACACTTCCAGCCTTTCACAGGTATCAGCACTTCAATCCATACACAGGGATGTATTTACATTTCTCTCTGTCCGCGATCTCTGTACTTCATGGGGGTGCCCTTCCCTTCATTGCTCTGTGGAACACAAACTCTTCACAGACAAGACCGTTTTGTGAGACTAACAGCCATCAATACTGCCCAGTCAAATACCTCATGGCTCCCTGCAGCACCTTCTGATCATGCAGCATAGGAGTGATGTATTATCCCAGGGACTTGCATATGCTGAGAGCTCAGCTTCCCACAATACCATTTTCTCTGCATCTATTTATCCCTTAATTGGTGTGATGCCACATGAAAGCCCATGCTCTCCCACATTTTCTGTCCTCATTGAAGATGTTCCCAGTGTATTTACATCCTTCTTAAAAACACAGCACAGAAATGCTTTTTTGCATTTGTTCTGCTGGGATGGTATAATCACGAACAAGGGGTGTTGGTTTGAAGCCAGGGCAACAGAGGAGCAGGAATGGATGCTGTAGACTTTGGGCTCACAAACATGCCTCATTAGTCTTCAGGCTCACAAATCTGGCAGTTATTGGAACCTGATGTTTTCTGACTTTCTGAGGCCATCAAACTCTAGGTTCACACTATGATGCAGGTGTAGCTAAAGATATTTTGTATTCATACGAAAATTATTCATGATGTTGTGTGTGGTGATGCATATTGTGGTGCTCAGGGGACATGACTGTGGTCATTAGAACCACTAGAAAAGACAAATGACATCAGGAAAGGAGCAAAACAAGTCAAGAGAAGGTGCTGTGTGAGTAGAAACATAGAGGATAGAAATATATAATCATTGATGTCGGAAAAGACCTTTAAGATCAAGTCCAAATGTTATTCAAGCACTGCCAAGACAGCTGCTAAATCATGTCCCTAAGCACCACATCTACACATCTCTTAAATACCTCCAGGGATGATGACTCCATCACTTCCCTGGACATTCTGTTCCAAAGCTTGACAATCCTTTCAGTGAAGCAAGTGTTCCTAATATCCAACTTAAACATTATCTGGTACAGCTTGAGCCATTTCCTCTTCTCTTATCTCTTGTTACCTAGGAGAAGACATTGACCTCCTCCTTCTTTCTCTGGACTTGCTCCAGCACCTCTTTATATGTCTTGTAGTGAGGGACACAAAACTGAATGAAGGATTTCAGCTGTTACCTCACCAGCGCCAGGAGAATGCTCACTTTCCTGGTCCTGCTGGCCTCTCAACACAAGTCAGGATTCCACTAGCATAAAAGATCAGCTCCACCTCCATGCCAGCCTTCTGTAGGTCAGGAGAAAAGAGAAATTATTTCTTCAGCTGCCAGGCCCTGCCTGAGTTTGTTAGTTGCTCTGATTGCTGTAAGGCACAAAGGCAAGTGCTCAAACCTGTTCCAGTTCCAAGGAATCTTCCACTGCTGAGAAGACCCACACCTACACAATGCATAAGCTTTGAGGAAGCCCAGTAGATCTCCCTAATGAGTAATATTGTTGATTTGCTTGTACAGATGCTAGCAAACACCTTAAAACCTCACTGGGGGATTTCTTTTGCCTCACTGTATGGTTTAAGAGGCTTCCCACTTGAACATAAATTTGATTATTTGCTTTTCATTTTCTGTAAACACCTTTTCAGCTCATTACATGCCTACAACCAACAACCAGTACTAGTGAAACCAGTGAAAGTTAACCTCTTAACTATTTTGTGAATCTTGTTGGGAACATAACTCCCTGAAGGATTTTGACATTCTATTTTAGAACACTGATGCTGAAATGTAGGAATTCTCCTCTGAACTGTTCCAAGTCTCACCTGACAGTGTCTTTGATTTAACCCACCAAAAAAAATGTTATTTATCCCACTGAATATACATGGTTTCTGTTGCCTATGTGAAAAGACTTAGCAGTACTTTTCAAAACTGAGGCATCTGCCTTGGCTTTTGCTTGTGACCCAGTCACCAGAGGTGGAACAAGATCATTTAGATGCACCCTCAGAAGAAACAGCCACACTGCACAAAAAGCAGAGGTCTTTAGTTTATGCATGCATCCAGAAGAATAAGCAGGACCAATCACTCTCCAGCCAAATTGTGCAATCTTGTTTTACTTTCCAAAAGATGGATCAAATATTTACCCCATGAGACTGATTCTACTATTGAATAGGGGTGACTACATCCACTAGTGAGAAGTGGATTAAAATGTAGAAGATCAATAAATATAGTGATTTCAAGAGACCTGGAGACCTGGATAGTGTTCAAAGGATTTTGAAGGAAAAAACTTATATATTGAAACAAATATATTGAAAAGGAAAACCAAGAAGTTTAGTGTTACTAAATGGACTCTAAGCATTGCTGCTGTATTTGCAGTAAATGACAGGAACTATGAGATTAATTTAAAAGACAGTACTTTCCCTGTCTGGATTAAAGCTGTACTGTATCTTTCAACTTTGCTCATCATCTTTTTGAGAATTAGGGACATCCTTGCTAATCAAACCCTCGAGTAGTAAATTTCCAAGGACTACAAACACAATTACCTTAAGCATGTTGTACTGCACATTCTAGGTCCCAGCCAACTCACCTGCATATCTAAATGCCATTTTCTGTCTCTCATGAATAAAAGCACTCCTGGCCAGACAGACACAAGAGAGGAAGGATGCTGTTAATATGACTTCTCTGAGCCCACCCATAGGAGAACAGCTGCTGACATGGGTGTGGTGGAAGGGAGAAAGCAGTGAGGCTGGCCTTCATGCCACAGAAGGTGTTGATTTTGCAGATGGTGGTCTGTGCCATTATGCCACTCTTTGGTCATGGTCCTGGAGCTCTTTGAGGACACGTGGGGCAGCTGGAAGACCACAGTTTTGCTGGGATAGATGCAGGCACCAGTGCAAGCTGGAGGCATGGGGAAGGAACAGAGCTGTGGTCCAGCACTAGCAATGCCTGGTAGGTCTTCAAGGCACATCAAGGAAGCAGGAAAGAGCCCCTAGAGAGTCCCCATAGGACCCAGTGTTTCTCCAGGGCAGTGGTTCTGCTTTGAGCCATCAGGCTATGTGGGATCCCAATGCTAGGGCAATTGCATTGCCACACACTTGAGGCAATTCCAACAACTGTGAGCAGCATCACACAGTTAAAGTTTAGCTGTCCTAACCCTCCTCTTCTAGAAACTCAGTGCTTTAGGTGCTCTCACATTGTGGTCTCTCTCATACCTCACCCAGATATTGTTTGCACAGTACCTTGCATTTTACTGGAGCATCCTGCCAGCTTTTGCCCCCATGTGTGCAGCTGGCTCCCCTACAGCCAGCTTTGCTTTCAGCTCCTCAAGCCCATCTCCTGCCAGTCCCCAGGTGAGTCTGTTAGAGCCAAGGTCCATGTCTTCCAAGGGTCCTCCTGTTCCATAATGACTATGGGAGCAGTGGCTCCCTTGTGTGCCTCCTGCCCCACAAACACTGCTCTTTTTATCTTAAAAAAAAAAAAAAAAAAAAGAGGAGCACTTTTTTCTCTTTCTTCATTCTTTTTGCTACTATTTATTCACTTATTCTATGTTTGGAGGGGAACACAGTAGAGGAATACAACTGCAATTGAAAGGCTGTGCAGTGTTATGAACCAGATCCAAAACACATGAGAAAGGCTCTCCTCACTACCCATAATTTAATGGAACTTCCATCAATTCTCATTTAGATATTTTCTTAGGTTATTAAGTACTTCTCAGTCTTTTAGCCTGGTACAAAGATCTTTAGTACCACTTAACCAGAAAAAGAGTGAATCAGTCTCTGTGGGAACCATCTTTCTCTGCCTGGTTTCTTCTATCTCTTGGAGTTTGTATAAGATAAAATTATCTCACTTGCTATGCTTAAGATTCCACACACCAACCCCCCTCCATCATATTCCAGATAGAGAAAAGGACTCTGAATTGTAAGTTTTAAACTTACATGCTCTATGAAGCACAGGTAAAGTTGTCATTGTTTTTTACTGTATGAAATTGTGATTAAATGTTCTTGTGCATATATATTTTTAGTGTTGTTGTAATGCAAAGCATCAGCTGAAAAGTTTTGCTCTTTTTTTTTTGTTGATTTTCAAGTCTATTCCAGCATCTAAACTGATGAAAACCCTAATTTGATTCAATTAAAATAAGCTTGACTTGGAATCAAAATTATTAACACCATATACAGATTCATCTCTTCAGGGACCAAGTTTTCATTTACATTTGCATAGAGTCCAGTCTAAGGAAGAAGGACTTTTTTAAAGTTGATCTTGCTTCTTCTCTCTGTTCTGGGTTTTGTTATCATTCTCACGGTCCAAGGTTCAGGGAAGCACAAAGTCCCTTTGCCTTTTCCAGTGCTGTCAGTCACTTGTCATTACTACTTTTCTACACAGGCTGCTACAGATTCTGGACTTGGCTGTAAAGGTACCTTATTAGATGTTGTGCACATAGGGTACTGTACACATCAGCAGTGAGTCCATCAGGAGACACATCTGACCATGAGCTTGGTAAAATCCTCAAAAAGCACAGTGTGTAGTATTAAAATGAAACTGTGTTGCAATAGAGCAGTTCCAGCAAGAGAAGGCTGTCATTTGGCCTTGTGTCTGTATGAGCCTGTATACTCCACCAGCTCTGGCTGCTGAAGTGAGTACTGATAAAAGATTTATTTTGAGACAGTACATTACCTTGAATAGCATCACAGCCCTGGGTACCAGTGACAAATGAATAATGGAAGTGCTTTTTCTGCCAACAGCCTGTATATTTGTCTATTGCATCTCCTGCCAACAAGTTTCTGAACTAGTGTTTGTGAATCTAGGGCGTGAATTTACATAGAGTATGAATAGATATTATTTACTACGGCTTGTTTAGCAGATGCAATACATTTTTGTACTTTTATTTCTTAAAATCTATTTTTCAGAAACCAAAAATCAAGCAAGCAGTCTTTCATTTGATTTTTAAACTGAGGAATGCAAAGTGACAAAGCTAATCAGTCTTAAACTCCATAGTAAATCTCCTTTTGACTTTAGAACTTAATATCCTTACACAAGTGGCTTGTCCCTTTTGTATGCAAACTGGCACACAGGAATTATTTCTTCACAAAGGTGACATTTCTGGTTAATGCCAGAAAACTTTTGTTTTGATCCCTTATCACCCAACCTGTACACCGAAGAGAGATCAAAAGGTAAGTGATGGTTTAATTGAAGTCCAGACATAGTTACTCTGGGGTGCTATAGGAATTGAACTCCCACCACTGCTACTGATCAGTGTTTGTGCAGTATCTGCACCATCTGCCACAAAGCCAGGATTTAGCTGCATGAAGAAAACTGGGGCTACATCCCTTCTTGAGACCCGGATCATGAGGTGGAGGCAGAAGGAAAAAGATTAAGATCAACTGAACCTTGGCCTGTTTCCCATCTCTTTCTGAAGAGACTTATGCCTTGGAGAAAAGGAGGGAAAAATGGTTCTTCCTTGAGGAAGAAGGCCAAAGAAGTGAAGTGAAGGCACAAAGTGGGAAGCCACTGTGTGCCCATGCCCCATTCTGTGCAGTCTGCACAAGAGCTGCTTTCTCATCAGGCCTTGATAATTGAGACAGACAGAGATAGGATTTTTAGAAACAAGTCTGACATATCACATTCCCTTGGCGATGGCCAGTGCCAAGTCACACTGACTTTGGATTTTTCCCTCCCAGTCTGGACCTTATCCCAAGGTTAAGTCAAGGGGAAGGGACCATGCTTCTCACTGCTCCTACCCTGAAGGGCTGATCTCTGTTTATGCTTGCTTGTGAAATTATTTCCTCCCTAATTATTGCTGCCCTCTTGGAAGGATGGTATATTTATTCCAATTGAAAATTACTGTTGTTGAAATCCCCATATTGTTTGAGTTCCTGCACATATTGCTGGCTATCAGTTTGTGTTATACATCCCTTGATGATTTCAACTCTGACTTTGAAACCTGCAATACTGTCTTTCTGTTCCTTTCCCTTGCCCATCAGCATCTAGTTTCTTGTCTACTACACTCACCCTCTGTGCCTTTCTTAAACTTCTCTCTGAGAGCTCATCATTTTCACTCCTCCAACTTAATCCCCAAACAGGCCAGAGGCAGATCCACAGGAGAGAGGCCACAGGGATGAAGTGAGGAAGTGGCTGTCACTGAGTAAAATTCTTACCCTGCATGGTCAAGCAGTGCTGTTGTCTGATGAGGAGAAGTTGCATGATTTTTTAAATTTTTTTTAACCTTGTCCTAACCAAGGCTGCCAGCATCATACAAGTCTTGTCTTTCCTCAAAAGGTTTTATCACACATGGAGAGCTGCTAGGTCAGGGATCGTGAGATGTCTGATTTATTTGACTAACCTGCATAGCTTTCAAGGCTTCTGTGCAGCTGTATTGTGTCACTCATGTCCTCTGGTTTTATTTCTGTATTAATTTTGATTTCACATAAATTAGCACAGTATTTGAAGGAAAAATTGTGGTGAAAATACCCAACAAAACAGAGCATCAGTGAAGCTGACTGCACTGCCATTGATTTCAAAATCAAATTTTACAAGACAACAGATTTGTGCAAGTCTCTTACTCCAATTAGACTTCCAGTTTCAGTGTCAGCTGAAAAGAAATGTGTTAACAGTTCAGCAAATGCTGAATCACAGTGGACACTTTATAACTAGCCTATATTGTTGTAATGTACAGGAATTGGCTGCTATTTTTTTCCCTGTAGTGTAGATGGGTGACAGTACACTGACATCAAGACACAACTATAACAAAGTCTAAGTAAGAAGAACAGACATTTTAGTAAGTGTTAGGTTTGAGGAGGGATTTATAAAACTGCTGCAGCAAACTAGCACACAATCTTCATTCAATCATTTTGCACAGAGGAGAGCATGTCACTGAGCATAGTAATGCCTCAGACTCCACAACCATGCCTGATGGAAGAGAATGACCCCGTCTGCAGGCCAATGCTATGGATTTGTCTCCAGGTGCCTTTATATTTGATTTATATATATCTATGCTCCTTATTGAAAAAAAAATTAGAGAAACAGTTCATGTTCAAACCATCTTCCTTAGGTCTCTAATCTAAACTAACACCACTCACTGGCAACAGAAGAAAGTTAATGTTGATGTGTCTATTTACCCTGTGTAAAAGATGAGACAAAGTGTTTTTCCTTTTGTGAAGACACTGCTTCTATCAGAGGAACCCTGTTATGCTTTGGCAGCACAGCCTGGCCTATCCCTGTTCCTGGAGGAGTATGAGATGCCTGCACCATCTGCCCTAGAAATGATGGCTCTCTCAGGCACAGAGAAGCCAAGGACTGCTGCAGCCCATCCCACAGGTCACTACACCATGTAAGCCCAGTCACGTCCTAAACTACACCTTTAACCAGCACATCCTTTGGTCTTCCTGTTTATAAGAGCCCACAAGGGAATTTTACTGCTCTGATTCCATAAAAATGTTCTTGTCTCCCAACTAAATACTCCTCACTGGGAAATACCTGACATGATCTGTAAACGATGGCCAAGCTCATGTGGTTCCCTTGCTCACTGCTTCCCCTTATCCTGCCAGACTCAGAGTTCTGGGCTAGGTGCATCTTGTGCAAAATATCAGGGATTTATGGGAAAGAGCTGATAACAAAGCTGTGATGCCCTACAATAGGACTTCCCCCCTCTGGAGATTTTTTTTTGCTAGGACTCAACTGGTGGTGGGGGATAATGGCTCCCTGGCTCTCCCTGTCCAGCCCAGCCATGAGGTCCTGCAGGGCAGCAGGGAGGTAGCAGGGAGGTAGCAGGAATACCCTGTGGGTTGGGACAGCCTGTGACACATTCTGGAGAGGATGAGGGAAAGCTCTTTGCACCCTTATCATCTTTGCACATTTGTTCAGGGATCTGGCTATAAAGACAGTTCTGTGTTATCTATTAACACATCTGGAGAGAAGAAAAAGATACATTAAATTCCCATTAAACTGACAAAACAGCAGACGGTCTGCCTCTGCTGAGAATCTGAAACAAAACCTGAAGCTACTCTATCCTCTATGCAAACTGTAAAACCGTGGGCAGGATCCTGCTACCCTACACCCTCCCTATTTTACCCAGGACTACCAATGGGAAGCTCAGTTGTGCTGCTGTCACTGGTTTACTTAAAGGCAGTGGAGATCCACATGAGATCCAGTGTATTTTTAAAGGCTTAAAATAGGCCACAGCTTGGCCACAAATCTAAATTAAAAATCAGTTTCCAAGGTTTTGGCCAGCAGCTCCAGCCATCACAACGGCAGGCTGGAAAGCCAGGCACACAGCTGTGCATGGCTTCCCACGCCCAGGGCTGGAACATTTTAACTGGGAAAGTGTGGGGGAAACTACAGGGCCAAGAATCCATTAGGAAAGAGGAAGGCTTGAGAATTCTGAGAGAGTCTGGATGTTTGCTATAACAAAAGCAAAGCAGTGTGCTGCAGAGCCATTCTGGCCCTGTTGTTAATCAAGGGAAGCATCCCAACAAAATAACCCCACAGAAACAGACGCTGTAGAATTATTTTGTTTGCCACAGGGATTCCCCTTTAAAACTTATAAATAGAGTGAATGATGTGCAATGCCTTCCTAAGTTATATACTTTGATTTTTGTGTCTCCTTCCCAATGTTGTAACCATAACTGAGCTCACTGTTGGCAGCAATTTAGTTTTGCCTGCTTCCCAGAACAGTGAATTTAGTCTGTTTATTACTCTTGTCCTCTCCCAGATGCCTTCCTCAAGCCGTCGACTTCAGGCAAATATTTCAGGCTTCAGCATCATGCTGGCTGACTTCAACTAGAGGGAATGACTGAAAGCAATGTCATGATAATGGAGCTCTGTGCACGGAGGGACCAAATTCTGAGTAACTGGCATTGGTTTGCTGTTAGCTCTGGTTAGCTGCTCTGTTTCAGACCTAGCAAAGTTGCTATGTGCTAGAAAATCTGTATATTCTTTCCCAGCCATGCCATTTAGTCTAATAATGGACAGTCTACGGGGCAAAGTCTCAGAATTACAGATAACTGCAAGCTACCCAATTCCCACCACTCCTAAATGTCTTTGCTGTGCAAGAAGAAGGCAAGAGGGCACAAAACTGAGGTGTTTATTTGTGAAGGCAGCTCTAAACAAATGCCCTTCCCCATGTCCTTGTACCACCATGGTTATAGCAAGGCTATAACATTTCAGTCATGGCACCCATTTGCCACTATTTGGATGTAAAAGGAGAGGAGTCACATTCTCACTGCATGGCTGTACCACATGCAATTAGAAATAGGTGCATGCATATCTGTGGAAATTTCCAAGGGCAATACACAAGGTGTTTCCTCTTCTCTTTCATAACAAACATATCTCTGGCAGCTCCAAGATACAGACATTAGTGGGAGAATCAAAACAGCCAATTTTTAACTATTATATGCTTTTCTTTTAATGTGCAATAAAAGCAAAAAGGAATCATAAAAAAT
This sequence comes from Thryothorus ludovicianus, assembly GCA_013397245.1. Lineage (NCBI taxonomy): Eukaryota > Metazoa > Chordata > Aves > Passeriformes > Certhiidae > Thryothorus > Thryothorus ludovicianus. The sequence continues at coordinate 294,878 of VZTB01014992.1, read as the reverse complement.
CTTCAATAGGATGTAGCATATGAGAAGACACATTTAAAAGTGCGGAACTGTTACAATTTATCTGCTTGGACAGGAAGAATCTTTGAAAAGCAATAAAAGTCTGTAAAATGAGCTCTAGTGTTGAAAAGTAGACCAGTTCAAAACCTATGATTTATTTCCTAGAGAATTCCATCCATGTTAGTCCAAATATTCACAGGCGTGCACATGCACATACACACAAATATCTAATGCTTTTGTTAATGTAATATTTTTATGGTTTTATATTTTTATGACTGTTTTCAAAGGAAATATTCTGGACTGCTTCACCAAAAAGCTCTCTTCTAGTCAAAGGAAATTACGGAGATCCCCAACAGTATGAAATGTGTTTGCAACAATCCTTTATTATTAACTCCTGATGGTGCATCTGTTTCATCCTATTCAATAAAGTCTTCTATAGATTTTGATTCTTCTCTCTTGTAGCAGGCTAACACTTCTTGCTGTAGGCTTTGGATCTGCACCCTTTTGTTTCCATGTCCTTCTATGTGCTGTTTCTGCTTCTATCTAGTGACTGCTCTTGCTCCTAGCACTTTGGTGAAGATTAGACAACTATTTTTTTTTAACTTTGCTCTTGACTTTGTTTGTGCCCTTAGGAATATCTCTTGTAGTTCACTTTACACAACAGCCCATTTTCATAAAACCTGTGAAGACCAGTGGGGTTTACAGTAGTCACACCTCACACCTTAGACATATACCTGATTGCCTTCAATCTTTTCTTTAACGTGACACTCCATCTCAGCCTTCCAGCACTTCACATCCTCTATTTCCTTTTCTGTTTTCACATTATTATTTTTTCATTAGCCTTTAGAACTTCTCAGGAACCATTAAAATAATTCTTACCCGCTGTCTAACACCTTAGAAGGCCTCTGTGTTACCATGTTTGAAAAGAACTTCAGCCTCATCACTGAAAAATCTGGAACATCTAAGGGCCCTGCACTCACCAGTAGATCTTCCTTCAGGAGGGCAAACTCCCTGCAGAAAATCCTATGCTTTCTGTTTCACTGCTGAAGTAATGAACCTGTTACTTTGAGAGAAAAATGTGGCCACACTAAGTGTGTAAGGGCAGATCTTGCTGATATGGAACAGTTCCCACTCAATCCATCCCTTTTTAACAGGGAGGCAGTCTTTTGAACAGGGCAGAAGTGTCTAAGGCTCACACATATCTAAATAGGAGCATTCTTTCTGAACTACTTTATTGTGCCATCTGTTTTACCACTAATTCTGAGGACCTGACTGGGTCTCTTAGCCAGACCAACTGCAGTTTTTCTTTCCTCACCTGGGCTATGTCCAGGCATCTTATTCAGGCTTTTGGCATAGACACAGGCATGATGAGCTATCAGCTTTCAAGATAATCATGAATCGTAGCTATAATTGAAGAGACCATTCCTACCATGATCTGAAGGAAAGGCTGTGGCCACCAGAAAGATTAGTTCGTATTTACCTGGTCCACAGACAGCTACATCACTTCAGTGATGCTCAGTATCTCCTCTGAAGAAGATTATGTGCAAATCAAAGAAGCCATTTACAAAGCATTTATAAAACTGTTCCAAGAGATTGTTATAAATCTTATGTCTCTTGCCTAGACAGAGCTGTGCTGGAGATGATTCAGGCCGATTTGACAGAAATGTCTGTCAAGATCACAGCCAAAGTGGCTGTTAAAAACCACTTCTGGCAAACTCCATTCCCTGCTACTGAACTCCAGTCTCCCAGAGGCAGTGCTGCTACCCTTTGCCAGGAAAAGTGCTTCTTCCTAGGTCACCACGAAATCTCTGGTCTGGAAGTCTCTAGGTCAACTGCATTGAAGGAGTGTGAGACTATTTTGTTAGGTTGCTGTGCTGTGTCCCCTCTCCTGCTCCCACCCTAGTCCTGCCAGGTGTTCTTGGCCACAGAAAGAGCTGCTCATCTTCTAGCAGTGCCTTTTGCATCCAGGTGAGAAGTGAAATCACTCCTTCCAACAATACAGAAAAAGTAGCCATGCCTGTACATTATCAAAACCCAAAAAATATATTTTCCAGTGTTAACAACACTGACATAATGTTTTGTGTCATCTTATAAGATCTTCTTTTTGTTCTTCTTTTTGTGCCTTTGTTTGATGATGTGTTTTATTCCCTGAACCCCAGATTGCCTCAAGAAATTCTTTTGAGAGTACTCAATGCCATTCACAAGTGACCTTCCAGATGTCAGAAACAAGCCTCAAATAGAGTCATTGACTGTTTCATCATGAGTCCAGTAACTCATGGTCTTAATTCTTCCTTTATTCCCTTCATTCTTTCCTCAATGCTCCAGAGTAATAATAAAACCCAATTGCATTATGTGTGCAGTGCATAGACATTTTGCCAAAAACTTGTGACTTGGACCTTTGGGAAGATGGAGATCACAGGCCCACAGGATGCACCATGACCAGGGAGGCTCTGCTGGGGGTCAAGAAGTTCTGACAATGTAAGAAATGGCTGAGACTGTCAAACAGTGTAATTGTCTGTGCTGGGAAACTGTGGAGACATGGATGAAAAATGAACTGCACAATTTGTCTCCTATATATCTCTGGAAGCACTCCTGACTTTCTGCAGCATTAGAAGCCATCCCTCCGAGTTCAGAGCAAGGCAACCAAGGGCACACTGTTTCTGGAGCTGTAATCTCAGACCCTCATGTAACCTGCATTTTATATTTGTTGTGACTGCTCTAAAACACACTTATTTTTCAAGTATGTTCCTTTCAAGCATCTTTCTGAAAACTAAAATGTATACACAGAGGTTTCAGCATTACCTTTGCAAATTCCCCTCACACAGAGAGTTTGCAGCTCTGGGTCTGTGCATGTCCATCTGTGCCTCTCCTGTGTAAGGGTGTCCCTCCAGCCCAGACTGCCAGCTATCTTTTCTGGGCAGTTTCACAAAGAAGCAGGGCTTAAGTATATCTGTGAGCAGCTGGTGAATCTGGGGGTATTGCGTGGTAAAGATATTTGTGCTTTATGAGAGTACACAGAAGCCTTAAGGAATATGCTTGCAGGAATTTTTGCTGATGTAGTTTGTTTTATTACTTCCTAATTGGAAGGAGGCCTTGTTATCAGCATTTATGTCCAATTGCACAGATTGCTCACCTACTGTGAGGGAGCTACAACTCTTTGTATTCTAAGTCAGACCTGCTAATACCATTATTTTTTGAGGACAGCCAACAAAAATACCAAAGCTGGCTGAGGTTAATATGATATCACCTCCCCTCAGCTTTGGCCTCCAGCTGTAAGAAGCTTTGTGGTTAGTCAGGGAAAATCTCCCAGTTCTTGAGAATTTAAACTCTAGTTTAAGTGGATGTGAAAGGGAACGGATTTATGCCACTAAGGGTTATTTCAAGAACAATGGTAGTTTCAAGAGCTAAGTCCTGATTTCACTTCCCAAACCCCTCTGAGAATCTCTGTTTAAACCCCAGGTGACTATCTGAGATGCAGTTGTGAAGGACTTTGTCCTGCCAGTCCACACCAATATTGGTAACAGAGACTGACAAAAACATCATTCTGTTTCCTAAATTTTCAACAGGATACAGTGAGACCAGGATCTCTTCAACCTGAGGTTGGGTAGAGCACAGTCAAAAGAATAAGTCCCTGCCCTGGAGGACGGGTGGATCTCTGATCACAAAGCAACAAGGAATGAGGATCAGTGATTCATTGCATTTCTTTGGAACTACTCAGCTGTATTAGGGACGGTCCATTATAAGGAATGAAAGAAGATATTTTTTGATATGGAAAGCTAAGAACAAGGAAACTGATACTCTCAGCAATTAAAACTAAGAGAAACTAGAAGCTATTGTTTAAATGGTAGCTTCTCAGAAACTTTTATTTTATTTAACATTAATGCATTAATCAGCCTCTTTTTTTAAGGGATTGTGCTCAGTAAATTTATCATATTTATCATCTTTTCCCAAATTCATCCAGGAACCTGCTGTATTTACATATTCAGTGCTTATACATAAAATGGGAAATATGTATTTACTAACCCATTACATTCCACTTGCAGAGGGAGGGTAATTTTTTCTCGGTTATCAGGCTGATTATAGGTTCTTTGGCTTAAATGAGTGCATGTATGCTGTCTACATGTGTGAGGGCAGAACCCCCAAATAGAATGTGAAACAGGGAAGTGGCTGGAATTCACCAAAGATGACCTCCTATTTGCCTGCTTCTGTCTGAAACAGGTGTATCTGGAGGGAGTTATTTTGAGCTTAAGTTAATGCTGACCTCAGCTGAAATAATTTGCCCTCTTACTCTTCCTCTGATGCAGAGTCAAGAGGGAGTTGTCTGACTGCTGAGTGCGATTGTACACATCTGTCAACAGAATCGGAGATACGAATGCAAAATGTAGCACTTGGGAGCGCCGTGTGGGCTTCCAACACTCCCTGAAGGACACAGGGACCATAAACCAGTGAATGGATTACAATAAGGCATAAATAGAGCATTTTTATCTGTGACAGATGTAATCCTGCCCCAGCAATGCTTATGCTATTTAAAGGAACATGGTCTCTATTTCAGACCAGCTCTCTGAATTCTGAGTGAGGAAAGAAGTCATAAGCTTTCTTTCCATGCAAATAATAGTGAGGCTTCTTTGGAAGTGGTTTGGCAGCTTTGTTTTGAAGGGGGCTGGCCATTACCTCTTGCAGGGCATGCCCTCCCCATGAGCACAATGTCACAGAAGGACCACAGTCTTTCATGCACACTCCCACTCCTAGCAGGGGAAGCCCTGCTTTGCTGCCATGCTTCTCCACTTGAAACCTGCAGCACCACAAGCCAGCCAGGCAGTAAGAGTGTTACGAGAAATAATGTCCCAAAGCCAAGAAGCAGGTGTGAGACACGCTTCTCACTTGCACAGACATATGCTACAAAATGCTGTGGCCTTTCCTGCCTAGTATCCTAATGTATAGTCTTTAGGCAGGACAGAGTGGAGAGTGCACATATGGAAAACGTCTCTTATTTGGAGCAAGTACTTTCCCTTTAATGCAGGCATGTACAAGGAAGTACTGATATGCCAACTCCAAACTGCCAATCACAACCTAATAAAGAAACTATCTTGAAGAAGGCAGAAATCTTAGCAGGTTTTAGGTTAGAAACAATTTTTAATTAATTTTTCCCCAAAATGTGGCACAGCTGGATTCTGCATGACCATGTCTGGATTTCAATGCACTGGTAAGTCTTGCATGGGAAACAAACTGTAAGAGGAAAACTGGAATTAAGGCTGTACAACAGGTAACAAAAGCATTTGGCATTGGGGTAGCTCACTCCTTTGGACAGCCTCCAATGTACCCACAGCTTTTGAGTCAGGAGGAAAATGTTCGTGCATGTCAAATAGCTGGGCAAAACTATGTAGCTAAGTGGAATATGCATATGAATAAATGGCCATATTCTAACATCTTTGTAGTGCTGGATTATTTTAAAATTCACTAAAAATAAATCCTGGATAGCTCCAATGAAATGTAAGATCTTCAAGGCTCTTTAGCCAGCCAAGAGGCAGTCAGGCAATGACTTGCCATGGCAAACAAAATAACAGAGCAGCTGATGGCTGGGGTTTAAGGAACCTTGTATTTTATTAACAGGAAAAACTGGTAGAATTCTGTCAGGACAAAATAATTCTATCACTGAAAAGACTAATTGAAAGAATCATATTGATAAAGGTCTGGTTGCCTGTAGATTTTTGAGAGATTCAGGAATTGAGATTCAGAATGACGCATCTGTTAGTGTTGAAGTGAAACTTTTGTGGAAGTTGTTGAAGTGAAAATTTTGACTAATTTTTTTTTAAAAAAACAAACACCATGAGCATTTTCAATGTGATCTGTGAAGTAACTTTTCATGGGAAATTTCATTTCTTGTGACATGGAAAAACTAGCCAAAGTCTGTTGCAGAAAATGGACATACATCTTCAAAGAGATAAATTAGACAAACTGTATGGTACAAAAGGGATTTTTCCACCTATGTCTCCATTCATCTTTAGCTACAGAGACATACCATACCGATGTAACAATCCCGTGATTTTGCAGACTTGATCTTTTGACACAGACACATAAATACACCTCCACAGGTTCCTCTCTTTCTCTCGGCCATTCCAACTTAGATTTTTATACAGGTCACAGCATGTGCTGCTCTTCTCTTCGCAGCTGGGGAGATGATCGCTGACTTCCAGGTCAAATAAATTCAGCGGGGTCCAGCAACAAAAATAATGTACTGACGCAAATCCCTGCACATTTATTCAGCTGTCATTGAGCCCCTGCTCAGGCTCAGTCCCATTACTTGTACTGCCCTTTCCAGATACGTGCCTGCCAGGACAAGACATGGGCACTGGAGCAATACAACCTCCAGATGTCACATTTCTCCCCCTTTTCTTAGCCTTTCACTTCCACTGCTCAGATCCCAGATGTGAAGTCTTGGGCTTTCCCTCAGTGGTACCCAGAGAAGCAGAGAAGGTAATACTAAGGAAGCACATAGCTCTTTCACTCTCCAAGGGAGCCAATGGAGTCAGAGCTATATAGTTCCTTCCCTTGCATGTTGCAGAGTAAGGACAACTTGAAAAAGAGGAGTTTTCCTCATGTGTATTTATTAAAGATTAGGTTTGTGCAGCATGAGCTATAATTTATGCATTTTCATGCTGGCATTATTACTGACTCCAAAGCTTTGACACAATGAAATAGGTAAACCTTGCCATACTCATCAATTTCATGAACTGCTTCCCAGTGTATCTTATTGGCTTGTAGGACAAGAAATTTGTGGATGATTGTTGCTTCAAGGGCAGTTCCCAGGTAGACAGTAAAGGAAGGCATGACACACACTGGTTGCAAAGAACAGTCTCCCTGTCCCCTGGATGCATCCATCCAGAGCAAAGCACACTCATGCATCTGCTCATACAAGCCAGCCCATACCTTGTTTTCTCTACTGTGAGTGTCAATGCACAGAAGTCAACCCATAACTGGCTGTCATTTACAGCACTGCTGCATCTTTCCAGCCCCTGCCAGGGAAGGAAGGCTCACTGGACTTGCCACAGTTTGTTAATGGTACAAAGCGTTAGATTTGTTCCACGCACGAGGGCATATTCGGTACAGCCAAGACAAGCTGCAAAATTCTTCTGTTTTTTACCATGACCTGTCATCACCTGCCTTCTAGCCAAGACGTGGTTTGGAAGAATCAGAGGGTAAACAGCATGTGGAATAAATTATATTGGGAAAGAGCAGAAATCTGAAGCAGTGCTGCACGCCATGCTGGCTCTTGTGCAGGGATCTTCTTGCTAGTCTCTGTGGGCAGTTGGGGAACAAGGAGAACAAGCAGTGTTTCTTTTATTAACATTACCCTGATCTCTTCTGTTTTATCTCTAAACTGTACCTGCTAGTAATATCTGATGATTTTAACACACATGGCATGAAATCAGGTTTTGCAGGGGGAATAAAAATTTACCTCTCAGAAGGAAAACTCCAAACCCATATCCAGCCTCCTTTAGTTTGTTTCCAGTTTGTTGCCCTGTGCTTATATGAAACCTGTACATGTAACACAGTTGCATGTAACACAGCAGCGATCAAACTGTCACAGACAAGCATTTAAAATCAAATCTTTTTCCTTCTGAATGATTCAATTTCTGTATTTTATTTTATGAGTGTTGAGACTGCATTTTTTAGCTTGGACAGTAAAGACAGAGCTGTTTTCTTGCTTTCTTTTCTAGTTTCTCTATGCCAGAGTAAAGAGCAAACTTCAAACAATGTAGAACATTTTGGTGAAGGATTGTAGCAATAATAGTATCATCAGTAGCAGCACAACAAGAAAGAGGAAAATAATAAAGTCACCTGTACCTGATTTCCCTTGTCCTCACACAGGGAATCGAAGCCATGAAGTTTCCCTTCACCACTTCACTGTCAGGTAAAACTTCCTTCTCCCTGCCAGACAGATAGATCACAGCAGGGAAAGGGTCCCAGCATTCCCTCTGTGACCCATACACAGCAGGGAGGAAGCACTGNTGGAGAACAGTTGTAGGCCAGGATGGGGTCTTGGAGAGAGGTGCCCAGCTCCTCTCAGCACGTGTCACTCAGGAGAGCAGGGCTGGTGGGCAGGAGGTGTGGCCATAGCCATGCATCCAAAGGGCTGCATGTGGGGATCAAAGGAAGAACACCTGGCGCAGAAGGAAGGAAAGGGAATGGAAAGAGTGCCCCTCCCCACCATTTCTCAGGTGTTGTGCTTCCTGATTCTTATTTTCTGCATGACTGTTGGGGCCAAATCCCGAGTGTTTTTCTGCAGAAAACAGATGGGAGCTCTCTCTTCTCGGCTGTCATTGCCCCTCACCATGAGCTTGCTTGGTCCTCAACATGTGCTCATTTACACAGGAAGTCAATGAAGTTGCTCAGGAAGGGTGAATATGCTCAGCTAAGATGAAGTGCTGGTCTTTCTTGAGATTCAGCTTCATCCTCTCCTGGTTAGAATCTCAGTGGGAGAGTGGCTTTCTCAGCCATGCTCAGTGGTATGTCTGCAATTGTTTCTTAACCTCTCTCTACCTCCAGGACCATGAGACCAAGTAATATTGGATCCCTGGGGAGGGCTTGCTCTGTGCAGCTGTCCTTTTAACCTTTTAATGCTTTTCCAATTTAAGTAGTTTGTGGCAAGGCCCAGACTTAAATTGCAGAACGCAGATGTCTCAAATTGCTTTTCAATATGCTCTGGTGATGCCTGGAGCTGCTGACAAGACCTGAAAGGGTGAGTTTTAAAAGGTTTTAGTTTGGACAAGCTTTAAACTGCTTTTCCCTAGTTCAGCATCTGGTCTCACATGAGTGATGAACTGACGAGCAGAAAGAAAAAAGGAAAGTGCTTTCCCAAAGAATAGGTTCATGGCCTGTGAAACTCTTTGCCAAAAGATAAAAGTAAATGTTATAAAGACACAGACAAATCTGAAGAAGACAGGAAGCATCCTTCTATGAAAATTTTCAAAGAGAACTTAAGAGAATATGTGAAGCATGGCAATTGGCAGATGCAGATTAGTGCTGTATTCCTCCTAAGCAGTCCCATGGAGGCAATTGTCAGATATGGGTATCTGGGGAAGATAAATGCTCCCTCCTGTTGGGTGTGACAATTCCTGTTTCCTAAGGGACCTCTGATGGCTCAGCCAGGAGAGCAGGAGCCTTCAGAATGAGCCATCTGGAAAAGGCACTGCTCCTGAAGCACTACCATCACCAAAACCAGCAAACCAAGAACACATTCAGGAAAAAATGTGCCTCATTTGTGCTCAACAGCAGAATGGCAGAGAACGCAATGGAAAAATTCTCCCTCCCATACTGTGACACAAGTCTTGCAAGTGTTGCCACAAAAATTCCCTACCAAATCCTCTGGGCTTTAATGGAAGGAAGAAATGTGCCAAAATTTCTTCAAGGTAATTACATTTTTTTGCTTTTTTTTTTTTTTAATAAATGTGTTAATCTCGGTGTTAATTTCTGTGATTTGTTATTCAGGTTGTACTCCTCTTTTAATAATAAGAATGTTTGTATTTTTTTAAAAAAAAGAAGGCTTTACTTTCTTCTTCTATTCTCCTCTTTCCACCCAAATTTCTGATGGTGCATGGAGTTACTGGTCTGCAGTTAGTGACTGGAAAGTTCTACTGTGCTTATAAAATTTGACATTTGATTTTTTATGTCAATATTGATATTTTACATAAACTTGGTAGTCATGATCCAAGGACAGATGTCTAGTTATTTGCCATTTCTTTTTCCTGAACTGGAAATCACATTGATTTCCACACCACTAGTTGAAGACCAGTCCAGACTTGGAACACCTTGCTAACAGGTCTGTATGCAAAGGCATAAGTTTTTCCTTGCCAGCTGCTGCTGTTCACTGAAATTTTTTGTGCCACCAGACCTCAGCTTGTCCTAAAGACAATGGAGATGTGAGGATAGGGGATGTGACTACCAGCCTAGCACCTCCTGGTGTGGTAAGGCCTCTGCCACTATGGGAAAAACAGCATCACAACATGAGTGATTCAAGAATTTGGGGCCTGCTGAAGGGATCACACTTAACAATTTTCAGTCATGCAGATCAAGAACTCAGGGAAGGACACACAAAGTTATACATCTGTCCATGACTAGCAGAAACATGCAAACCCCAAAAAACCAGACACACATTCCCTGTCTCCAGAAGGAAGACTTCTCCGCCTATATTCTTATTTTTTCTAAGGGGACCTAGCTCAAGCTGTACTTTCCCACATGAGTCCCTAAGGCAAGAGGAGGACACCCTGACACCTGCACCCTGCACAGCAGCTCACGACTGTGCCCAGGCACCACCACCTCAGGGGCCAGAAAGTGTTGCAAACTTGAAAGCATACAGCTCAGAGGAGCAGAGGGAAAGTTGGAGATTAAAGGAGATTAACTGAGAATACCTCCACATTTGGGTAGGCTACCAAGCAGGGGAAGGGAGCTGCAGGCTAGCAAAGGGATATGGGTGACAAATTGCATGAGTGCATTGGCACAAGCAAAGCAGGTCTCCTTGCCCCTGACAAAACCAGACCTCTATCCTGACTGGACACAGTTCTGTACCTTCTTCCTGACTGATGCTCAGAGGCTGTGTGTTTATCTGTCTTTTAAATTCAAAATCCCTAGGATAGACACTAGGTAGCCCACAGCACGGTGTTTATCATTGCTTCTCCTGTGAGCAGATTTCATAATTGTCTCAAGTGATGACTGTATATTGCACTAACGCTCCTAGTCCCCACGAGACCTCACGCTTGCCTGGCTTTCCTGCAGGGGTTTGCTCAGAGCAGATGGTTTTGGTCCCAAAGGCTGCTTTTTTTCTAGCAGGGGCACCAGTTATGGCTCAGCAGCTGAGCAGTCCCCAAGGCAGGTGTGGGACTGTCTCTGGAAAGAACCTTCTGGTGGAAGTGGGAATGGATCATAGCTGGGTCTGCTGCCTAGCCAGAGAGCAGAGGACCACAAGACAGGAACAAAGCACAGCAGGCTGAGCAAAACCTATTCCCACAGTAGCACATCTGAACCTTCAGCTTATTTTAAGTAACATTTTGCAATAACAAAAATCCTTGGTGAGTTCTCACTCCATCCAAGCACTTCACTTTCCTGTCATTCAGAGCAGTGCTAGCTAATCAGGCAATTTTTATGTATAACAATGAACAACCCTTTCCCAGAATGATTTTCTGTGCTTCTGGTGCACTTTACTTTTTTATATTGGACAGCACTCAGAAAGACAATTATACCCACTCTGCAAAAGAGGAAGATGAGATACTAAAGCGTTATGGGACCAGGCCAAGAGACAGTCACATTCACAGAAACAGGTAAGAAAATCCTGACAGCTGTATAAGGTTGCTTGTTCTTTTTTCATGACACCAACAGTATCTCAGTTCCCTAGAATACTGAATGAGGCAGGGACACATATTACTGGTATACTTTGTTTACTGTATTTATTTCTTATAAAATGGGCACTAACAGAGATCCACAAGTCTTGAGAAGGTACTGTGTAAATAATTATTTAGCCTATTATCAATGGTTATGGTCATATGGGCACACACATATTTGTACATCTGACATGAACTCTGCATATGGAAACCAGTTTGTGAACACACAAAGCAGCTGCTTTTGAAGTGTCATATTTTAAGTCAATTTTTAAAAAAATCAAATGTCAAAGGAATGCCTTCTCAAGTCCCTAAAAAATTCAAGTGTACATAATTTGACTAATCTCTTGCCAAAGTTTGTTTTTAATTGGATTTTTTTTACATTTAATTACCATATATAAGTGCAGAAATACAAGTTAAACCACAAAAATCCCCCTATTTTACTTCACACTTATAATAAGTTACAGTAAAACTGTCAAATAAATATATTTTTTAACAAATTTGGAAGCCCTCTCTCTTGAGCAGGGACAGTTACATTTTTGCATTGAGACCACTCTGCAATAAAGTTATTTCCCCCAAAACCTCCTATTCTTAGACTACGGAAAAAACTTTGTGAGACTCTCTTACTTAAAAATAGTACCAATATGTGCTCATAAAGCAGCAGGGGTGACCACAATGGTTTCCAGCAAAAATATCTGACTTGCATGTGGCAAAGCATTTCCACCAACATTTTGGAGACAAAGTTTTGGGAATGAGTTTGACCTCTGAATTACACAAACTCCAAACTTGAAATATCTTTGGGTACTTACCATTATAATGTTCCTGAGGCTCATTTTAGGAATGTCAAACACATCTCATCCTTGTTGGCACCCTGGGAATTAGGGATGCTTTCTGAAGGTTGGGTTGGAAACATCTCAAAAATCAGTTGCCTGCTAATTGGTTGCCACATCTGATCAATTGATCCTGAATTTTTTAAGTCCTTTCAGTTACAAATCTGTTGCCCACCTGGTCCTGTGGGTCTACAACATGCCCTACCACTGACTTTAATGGTCTTTGGAGTGACTTAAGGGAGGGAGTCCTGGACCTTAATACAAGCCTGCCCTCAAGGATGGAGAGGATGGAGAGGCACAACCTGTCTGTGAGCACATTAGAGGCTTAACACTTTGGTGGCCTGAAGGCAAAGCTTGCTGTGGAAGACTCCAACCTATGGCTTTATTGTAAAGGATATATGGAGTGGAGGGCAGTGGAATGCCTGTGAGGGTTAAGCCAACGTCCTGAGAAACAAAATTGTGAGGAAGGGATTTTAAAGAGGAGTAATACACAGTAACCTAAATCTACCCAAGTCAAAAGCCACCAAAGATGCTGTGAAGTGCCTCATCTCTGACTTCTCTACAGCCCTGCACTCTTTCTGTTGAGTGGTCACTGTGAAAGCCTTACAGAAATGTGGGCTTTAAACTGGTAAGAATGAGCAGTGCCAGCAGCCACATGCAGCTGTCCTGGCAGGAAGAGGGAAACTCCACAGTGAGAGGCAGCAGTGGGCACCATGGGGGTAAGTGGGTGGAGAGTGCCACATGCAGATGGGAAGAGAGAGGCCTTGGTGGCATTCTTGCCTTGGAGTGGTGGCTTAGTCTCCTGCCTAAAACACACTCATAAAAATAGACAGTCTTTCCTCAGGGCCTGGTTAGCAGTGGACTAAAAGCTGCTCCAAGCACCAGTGCATTTATTCTTCTCCCCAAGGCTTTAAAGGTTTGTTAGCTGTCATGTTATGCTGTGTAAGAAGTGTAGTCCTCTAGCAACAGGACAAAAACGTCCTGGGTGACAGATAAGAAAGCATGCCTGCTTCATGCTCCCCATCCTTTCAGGATAGATGAGTTTGTCTCACCCTGTCTAACTCTTATCATGCATTCAGTAGTCTGTGGGAAGAGAAATTTTATCTTCTTGCTCTGTAGTGTCCTCACTGAAATTAGTGGAAATTATTTTGAGCCATGGGGTCTAACAAAGGCTGCAGCAGCTCCTTTCCATTACTTGCGAAGTACAGATTCCCATTGTGTAACACAGCACTGTGAATGGTGAGCAGAACCTGCTTGGGGTGGGGGTCCTCAGAGGAATTGCTTCCAGACTTGCTGTCCAGCTGTTCTCCACCAGCTGTGAATTAATGTGAAATTTCACTATTTCCAGCTCTTATCTTTCATCCATGGTCTCATGATGGCTGATAACTTAATGAAAATGTACCTATGGAAACAAAAGTTGACCAGTTGAGGGCTACTTTCTATTTGCTTCTTTTTCTTTTTCAACAATTTTCTGATTTTCACAAGAAAACATACAAACAAACCCCAATCAAAAATGACATTTGAAATGAATGCAACCTTTTTTCTGGTTTTGTGACTTTTGAAGCCTGTCTGATTGTCTGGGGGGGAAATGGCAGTTGCAGGATCAGGAGGAATGTAGCAAGGCATAAAAACTACTCAGACTTCCTGGGAGAACTTTGGGGATTTTGAGAAATAAGCCCATTTCACATCAACAGCCCTCGCAGCGTGGTTTTATTTAATTCTACAGCTATGTTTCTTGATCCAGGGCTATCTTGTCTGGCTAACTGCTTAATCTCAATGTAGCAAATGTGCGTTTGTGAACTCGTAGCAGCAGATGGATACCATTGTTTCAGTAAATCTTTCTTAGAGTGTCTTTGTTTATAATGTGAAGGAAGGGATGCTGAAGGAATACAGAAAACCAGAGATTTCAAGGACTTTGCAGATTGCTCATGGAATAGATGCACCACAAATCTGACTGAAGGGTTACCCATCGTAGCTGCTGTAGTGGTCTATCCGCAGAGGTGCCTCACAGGCAGATGTTTGTGCTGCTGGACATCTGTGTTGCATCAAGAGGGATGAAGAAGAAGCAGTGCAGAGCAGACAGGTTGCCCAAACTATCTGCTCTGTTTATTTGAGACCTTTGACATTAGATCAAAATCAGTTTACTTACATGTGGTTTTTTAAATGAGAGTCTGGCTGGAGGTATTTATTCATTGCCCTGCATCCACCATATATTTCTTCAAGAGCTATACACAAAAGATATAAGTTAATAGATAAAGATATATAGATAGATAATTGAGAACTGATTATAATTGCTTTAGTGTATTTTTTCACTCTTCTGACTTTTAAAAGAAAGGATTTTGAAAAAAAACAAGACAAATAAATCAAGCTGTGAAGGGGAATCAAAATCTCCTAGAGGAAGCTAACATCATCAGCCTTAGCTCAAACAAAATGCAACATAACAACAGCCAAAGAACCAGAGAAGACAAGAGCTGGAATGTTTCCCTCTTTGCACCCAAGTTCATTCCAGACCCAAGACTCCAGCTCCTTGGTAACTAACGCAGTGCGCCCCTAGGACTGTCAGTACAGGAGAGGGCATCATTTCGTACAACAATCAAAATCCCGTGGCTTGGAAACCTCATTTCCAGAAAGATAAAGACAATTTCTCTGTGGGGTGTGTATGATCCTAATTCCAGTTAGGAGATGTGTGGAGTGTGAATTTTTCTCTTTCAATAGGAAAGCTGAAGTAATCATGGCTAAAGTTAAAGCACTGACATCCTCACTACAAGGCAGTCACAGTCTATAAATACAGTGGGATATCTCCAGGTAAACCCATGTAGATAGGCACGGGAAGCAGACAGCTACAAGGCTGGATCCCGAAAGCAGGATAAGCTGTTGGAGCTCCCCTGGTCAACAGAGTCATGAGCACCTTTGTGGCACTTGGGCCCCCACTCTGTGTGTGCTGCAGTTCAGCATGTCCCAGCCACTCACAGGGAAGAACAAAAGCTCCCTGTGGCTGCACAGGCTGCACCTGCCATGTGTGATGGACTGGTGGAAGGTAATTTCAAAACAACAGAAGTTGTTCAGAGGCCAAACACTGTTTCTAAGTCAGTTTTCTGCTTATAAGCAGGTTGCACAGATTCCACCTCAGCATGCCCTCCCTCTAAGAACCTGGAAGGCTCATTTCAGAGAGATTGATGATGGTTCTTACAAGTGTCTGAACTTGCCTTACTATGTCCTCGAGCTGGCCATGACCTTTTATTTTGTTGGAACTAAGGCAGGTTCCTTGCTCCACTTGTCCTTGCTGAGAACGACCTCGAGGTGTCCAACAACACCACAGTGGGGCTGTGTTCGTCATTCCCCAATGCAGCTGACACTGTGATACATTTTCTGTCAGGTGAAATTTAGAGGCACATTAACCTGCTTGACGGGAGCAGTGAGTCACAAACAGCTCCTGAGGAGAAACGTTCTCACTGTGGAAATTGTTTCAGGAATTTTTAGGGTGCAGTTTGATACACCTACTGATTATATGCACAGTCTCACAGATATTTCCCCCTCCTTGCAAAAAAACATGAAAATACATAACCTTCCTAGAAACACAACTGGTTTTGTTGCCTGAATTTTCTAGACATTTCTGTCTTCTTTAAACAACCAAAAGCAAAACCAGCCTTGAGACACTCTCTTCATGCCCACTATTCCACTAGTAATGTCAGAATTGTTTGATCTACATCACGAGAGTTGGCAGTGGCCAGTGCATCTGCTCCAGAGTCAAATCAAGGCTTAAGAAGAAATTACCTTAATCTGGCTGTTCTTGCATATGCCTGTGCATCCTGCAGAGTTTCCAATGCTGCTGGCACTGAACTTGGATATGCTGCCACCCACAACTGTGGAGGGGCCTGGCTTGGCAGCTTTGGTCTAGGCAGCTTGGCAGGGTAAGGGGCAGAGGACATGGTGCCCTGGGGTCCTGGCTGTGGCACAGTGCAGGGACTCCTGCCAGGGACTGGCTCTTTCCCAGCTGGTGCTCTAGTGAGACATCACCACTCAGCTGATTTCTGACAGGCTTCCCTGGAGACAGGCCACTGCCATCAAGCCCCAAGAGGAGCCTGGAGGTGATTTGAGCAGACCAAGCAGCTTGGGAAGAGCAATTGGTACTGGTTATTTCTGGTAATTTGCTTTAGAGGAGTAATTCCTAGCTGGTTGTGATGGCTGTTGTCAGAGATGTTTGAAATGGTCAATAGAGACACTGGTATATATAACTTGAAAGTGACTGTAGTTGGAAAGCAATCTTTCTCCAAAATCTCAAGTTTCCTGGTTCAGTTTCATCTTCTAGCCAGCAATGTAGCCAAGCCACATTAATCACTTCTTTCCTTCTCTTGATCTCTCTCTTTCTATATACTTGTATGGCTTTTGTCACACTCATATCTAAATGCCTTTCCCTCAAAAGAATTTAAGAGTAGAAATAACTATCTCCTTTCCCAGGGTGGAGAATGCCTCCAATTTATAGTTTCTTAAAAGAGTGCTGCATATACTTTATCCCAAAAGAGCTCTATACTTTGACATGTGTATGTGATGGGAAAGTTGCATCAAACAACAGTTGAAGGTAAAGAGAAAAGGGAGAAATCCTAGGACCAGGGTCTGGTCCTAGGCACAGGACAGGAATGTGACCTTTGTCATGTTTGTGTGACCTTTAATTACACCACAAATTATGCTAAGAGAATAGATATTTTCCTGCAGTAGTGTACTTATTTAATTCAAGTGCAGGATATTTTGGAATGCATTAGTTAATGCTGTAGGCCACTGTGAAGATGTAAAATGCTATGTCTGTGCTAAATAGTAGTAGTAATAGTGTAGTATTAAAGCTGAATTGAATAATCTGGTAAAGATGCTGCAGAGCAATTAAAAATAAAACATTTCTTCTAGTTGTTTGGGGGAACAAGCACAGAATGATTAATGCCTCCTATAAAGAAATAGCAGACCATTAACTGCTGTAGGAAGATAAGTATTTATTTCTTGGCAAAAAACCCTTTTATAGATAGCCCCTTCCAATTTAATTGAACTATATGTTTATTTTTACAGGTTTTTCAGTGCTTGTTACTGATACTAAGAATTTCTATGAAAAGGATTGTCAGTCCTAAGTACTTGAAAATAGTGTCACTATAAGGGAAAGTATTTGTCTATAAAGCCTTGAATAGAAAGATCAGGAGACATTTGCAACTACATTTCCAATGTAAGGAATTGCACTTTAATCAATTAATACCACCACTTTTCTACCTTTACAGTCAGTTCTTCCTTGTCACCCTAGATTCTTGGGAAGTAATGCAGGACTTGGTCATGATCCCATCTATGATCCCATGTATCCCAAATGAAAAGCTTCCATTGGCATCAGAAGTATATACAGGGTGGGGATGGGGTGGGGGGTGAACACAAGACACAACAAAAATGTAGTCTGTGTAACCAGTATTTTATATTAACAATGACACATTCTTCAGAGGAAGGTGCGAAGGACTGTACAGTGGGTATTTAAAACAGAGTGGCTGAAGACACAGGCCTCTAGCTAGAATTTTCAGATGCTCCTTGATGCATAACTCCACTGACTGCAGCAAGTGATGAGAAGTTAATAGCACAATTAAAAAATACTTTTGATCACCCATGTATAAAAAGAGCCAAAAAACCTTAAAGTACTTCTTTAGAGTAAAACATGGGTGGACTCTTACATGCTATCTTATCTATAATGAAAATCCTAGTTAGAAAAATGTGCTTCTGTGTATATGCTTATTTGCTAAGAGAAAATTCACAGCATGGAAGAATTTTCCTTAAGTTTCTCTGATGTGTAGATGCCTGCTTAGTGGCAACATACCCTGTTTCTAAGGTGGCCAAATCCCCAAGCGATTCAAATTTGAAGGATGCAACTGAGATGACTGATGTTTGTAACAGTGTATCTGAAATCAAAGAGCTCATCCTAAAGAGCTTTGCTATATATTCCTTTCAGGGAAGGCAGGGAGGAACCTGCCCTATTCTCTGGGAGTGCACAGCATACTCACCAAAATTGAATTAAACGACTGAAAGCAATCTTTAGCCTGTTATATCTAAGTGGCTGAACCCTATGGGAGATTACATACAGAAAGAAGTTATTTTGCATTAGCAAAGCAGATCAGATTTTCATATTTTACTCTTTTTTGTGACCTCAGCTATTCATAAAATCACAGTAGGTGAGAACTCATTGGGCTTGCTCCTTAGGGAGAAATGAAAGGAAGTGAGTGATAAAACTCTTGATTCTGCCATTATGTGGAAGAAGACCCTCACAAACTGCACTCCATTCCTGCGCATTGTGGCTGTGGGCCAAAGCTCTTTTAACCCCTTCCCTTTCTTAGATCACTTAAAATCGAAATAGCACAAGACATTTTCAGAGTGGACTTGAGCCTAAGTTAAGGTAATCTTTATAAGATTCCTTGATAAAATGAGGTTTTCTTATTTGCTACTGAACTGGCTTGATGCAATAAAGAGCAGGACTTTATCCTAGAATTAGGTATAGTCTGGAAACTCTCCTCAGGACTTGTCTACATAAGGGCATTTGCATTCCAGCCCCAGGAGGTGGATCCACAGTCCTTCGTGGAGCTGTTGACCTGAAGAAGTCAGGATAAAGCAGAGCAGGCCTGAAGTACAAGGACAGCTAGAGTGGCATGGAATTATTAGTACACCTATTCCTCGGCATCAACATTTACTAAGGCTCTTATCACCACACTTCTCTCAGAGAATTTTGCCCTTTTGCCAGCCCCAGCCATTCACTACATAACTCAGGCCTGCTGAGATGCCCCTGGCAGCCAGTTCAGGCACCAGGTCTTGTGGTGGGACTTTACTCCACACTGAACCACTGGCAATTGCTTATTTTAATAAATCTTTATGTCTCAAGAATCCCATGCATCTGATCCTGTACCAGCAATTAAGCCAAACTTGTCACTGAAAGCAGAAATTTTTTGCTTCAGCATGAATACATATTTCTATGTGCAACTATTCCTTAAATGCATTCTTACTTGGCTCCATACAATTAAGCTTGCTAGTTAATAAAAACTGACTTCCTCAAACCTTAATTTACTTCCTTATACTTCCTTAATTTCGGAATGCTCTGGTGTCTTTAAGCGATGGGGGGCTTGCCTGACACCCAGTATCTCTGGTGTTGGGTGGACTTTTGTAAAACACACCATATAAACTGAAGTTTACTGAACAGCAAAAGAAAAAAAAATAAGAAGGGGAAAAAAAGGCACCACAAACAAAACGCTTTCTTTTCCCCAAAGAAATAAATTCACACTAGGAATTACTCCAGCCAAACAAAATCAGTTTGAATTCATACCTTTGTTTATGCCACTGTAAGTTTTCCATGTAGACAACCCCATATAGGGAAGTTACATTTTACATTATAATGAGGTTGCAATGTGCTAATCCCCTTGGACTCAAGCAATTATCACCTGACTGCTAGGTGTTAAATGCTGCATTACAAGGGGATTATTTTCTCTTTTGTTCTGACTGAGGCCTGGTCTACCCACAAATTCACACTGGTTAAACTGATTCAGGAGGGAGTTTGCATTTTGCCGCCTCTGAATCAGTTATGTATTACATTAATAAAACTGGACTCAATGACAATTCCCTTGATATGCTGTAATTCAATGTGGTAAAATGATTATTTCTCTTCTACCTGGCCATTTACCATTATTCTCTAGAGTCTGTTATTTGATTTTATTCACCGCACCTTTCATTTTGTAGTTGGACACTTACTCTTCCACAGCCTAGTTTTAAACCATGCATTGTAACATAGCTAAATAGTATAAATAAGGCGAGTTTGGGAATTTTCAGTCTCTGAAATGACACACAGCAAGTGTTGGTGCCACAAAAAGTAGGTCAACCATTGGCCGTTTTTTCTTTTTTTTTTGCTTTATGACTCAGTGCAATCAAATAGTGCCAGGAGACAGCTGGATGTCAAAGGTGCAGTCTTTTGAACAAACTACAAATATCTAGGTCCCATGTCAATCTTCACAGCAGTGATGAAAGGTTGTTGCCTTGAGTGTCCTGGGTGAGTTCCAGTTATATTATCACAGTTTACACGTCTCAGGTTCCTCATAAGTTACTTGCATGAAGGACTGAACACAACTTTCTGTGCAGACATGCATCCAGTTTAGAGGCATCCCTCTACCACTTCAGAGCAGATCGTGGTTTAGCAATGGTGAGTGAGCTGCACCACACACCAGTACACTTCACTCCTCACCTGCAACCTCACTAAGCACAGAAGAGAGAAACACCTACTCCAGTGTGTGCTTCAGATCTTGTGTCCTGAGCTGGCCCTTCAGCTGTTCACTTCAAAGTTGAAAGAGGTGTCATGGCATGAGCCTTTGCTCCCTCTTCTGCTGGGTGTGTTCATAATGCTGCTGGGCACAGCCCTGACCCACTGCTCTGATTGCATCTCCTCCTACCTTTCTCTCCACTCTTCCTCAAGGCTGCAGGATATGACAGACATTTTTTCTGTAGCCAGGCAATTCATGACTGCATGCAGTTGTATTAGACTTGTCCAGCATTCTGAGAACATAGTCTTATTTGGATGAAAGACACCATATACCACCAATGGTGTAATATGTTAGTTGTAACATATCCAAAGACTCCTTGAAGGCCAATTACACTATGCCTATTGTTCCAAGGACTTGGAAAAACTTATGTGAAGTATCTCAAATAAAAATAGAATTTTTGTGGCTATGCAAATGTTCTGCATGAGTCTCAGTCCTGCAGACACTGTCAAGAAGAAATTTAATGCCAGAAATTGTGGTAAAACCATTTAGAAACCCACTTCTTTTGCTTACTGGTAAGCTTAGACCCACACTTAGTGCAATCAGTGTAAGACCAGCACTTTTAAAAACAATGTATGACTCCAAATAATTAGTCCGTAATAATAAGCAATGTCAGTGTTTACCTTACAGATTCCTACTGGTTTCATGTTGTTTACAGCCCAGGGATGCTACAAGAGCTGTTTTTTCCCATTGGATAATGAAAATGGCAAGATTCACCAAGACTGCTGTTTTATGTGGTGACACAAATCAAAGCCCAGCCCAATTTAGGCAGCAGACTAAGATGCATTTGCAGTTGTTTTGTACCATAGGAGTACAGCAAGTTCCTGACACTGGCTTGTCAATCATCCTGAGCCATGGCACTACAAAATCAGGCATATGTGATCCCCAAACAAGCTCCAGCACATCATAGTAACTTTATCCGTGGTAGATGTCTGTGAGCATGCAGCAGCAAGATGTCCTTGGCCCCTGGCACAGTCCCCTGCTGCTGCTTCTGTGGAGAAGGTGGGAAGGAGGGAAGGCAGGAAGGCAGGAAGGAAAGGAGTTGACAGCACTGAAAAGAGAAAGAGAACAGTGTCATGGGTTGCAGTACAAAATGTAATCAGAGGTTTGTTATTCTATCACCATCTGTTGGAACTGAGATGGGGGAGAGTGATGTAATCTTCTGTCAGTAGGCCAGGTGATAAGAAACCATCAAGAGCAGTTTTCCTTATCTCTTCCATGACCCATCCTCCCTCCAGGGATAGGTCTTCTGCTAATGGGCCATTGAGTCCACTGTTAAACTTCCATTATCCCATTGGGAAATGCTCAATCCAGGGGGGAGAACGAAGCCCCTCTACCTGGATAAAAACCTGAGACTTGGAACACCAAGTCAGCCTTTTCCACTGGACTCCCAGAGGAAGAACAGGCCCATCCATCACCACTGCACCTTCAGCAGAGGGCTGCACCTTTCTCCAGGATCACTGCTTCAACAGAGCCACAACTGCTACTCCAGGAGAACTGCAGCCACCATTGAATGGGACTGTAGCAACACCCTGACAAACAGGCTGTCAGGTTGTATTCTGGCTCTGTCAGTGATTTTCTTTTTCCTTTCTATTATTGCATGTATTTTGTTTCCTTTTAGTTTTATTTTCCCTTTTCCTAATAAATTATATTTCTGACTCAGTCTCTCTGGTTTTGCTTTTCAAACCAGTATGAGCAGTTGCTCAGTCATCTTTGTAAGTTCCCCTCTCCAAAATTTGTGATGGAAATCCTTCAGTCTCTCCCTCTTTAGATGACACTAGTAGTCCTTATTCTGCCCCTAGGGAGAAACCTGAGCTACTTCTGACCCAGGGGGAAGAGCAAAGGGAAACAGCCTGTCTAATGTAGCTGAAGTCTTGCAACAATATAAAACCAAAATCCAGCAGTCCATCTGGATATTTCCTTCACCTGCACATTTCATTACCACTATTATTCAATTAGAAGCTGACCCTCTGCAGATTTCTCACTTACAAAATAAGAAGGAACTATTACTGTATTTTCACAAATGTCTTGTTATTTGAGTCTCATGTGGTCTAAACCCAGTAGGAAACAAAAACTGGAAGTGTCAGCACTGCTGAAAGAGCTTTTCTTCTGCTGATTAATGAGGGCAAAGAAACCCTGATGAGGTTCCTGTCTTTTGTCTCACAATAAAACCCAAAGTCCTATACACCATGTGTGGATTCCCTGAATTGCTGCCCACTTGTGCCACCTTAATGAGGAATGCATTAGTGATGGTCATCTCTGGCAACCAAACACCAAAATTCTTAACTACAACAGATGGGAAAGAAGGAAGAGGATGGAGTAGGAAAGTCATTGAACCATCTGTGATGGAGGCAGGAGGGAACAGCACCTCTAAGTGATTCACAGCCCAGTAGTTCAGATCTTTCCTGGTTTCTCTTCTGGCTGCTCTGCCAGTGCCATCACCTTGGGAAGCCAGGCTGCTGCTGGAGCTCCTGGCAGGTAGAGAAAGTAAGAGTATGTGAGGCAGTGAATATTGTTGGGGCGGGACTTTTAACAAGGGAAGTCATTGTCCTCACCCTGCCTATTTCTCCAGTGGCAGAAGGAGTAATAAGACTGGTTTTGTAGATCCCTACTTGCCTGGGAAACCCTTGGCCAGACTTTGCTCCCTCCCTACGTTCCCTGCTTCCCTCATACCTTAAAGATGCTCCTTGGCTGACTGGTGAACATTTCCAGAGTCATTTCTGCTGATTGTGGGCTATAACTGTAATTTCCTCTGGTTAAGAGCAGGGCAGATCATTAGCATACTCTTTTGCTAACAGTCCCTCCAGATGGCTTGAATTCCTGGCCAAACATTGATAAATTCATGGCAATTTATGTGACACAATCTCCCCAAAAGTCATCCTTTCCAAAATGGTTTTGTATGTCTGGAATGTGGCACTCATGCTCTGATTTGCAGGGACTGTCTTTTACTTGTGAGCCTCTGACACTACTCAGAGACAGACCATCATGCCTGAAATTAGGGCTGAACAGCTGACAGCACTCCCAAAGGAAGGACTAGGCATTCATGGAAATATGACTGCAAGTGTGCAATGAGCCTTACTCCAGGCATGTGAGAGCATTGCTGAAGAAATCCTTGAATTCATGGGTTCTGACGCTAAAATGGAGCCTCAGAAACTGAAGAGTAGGAATAGGAGCTGATCATCAGCTCATACTGAAAGGTATTTGAACCTCCTGAGTTTATTTATTGCTCAGGGAAACCTTGTCCTTGCCCTTTTTCCTTCAAAACTTGTAACTATTAAGTGTTCTGTGACTGTGAACTTTCATGTTTTCAGGGTCATAAACTCCCTGTGCTGTTGCAACATTACTGAAAGCTGTTTTCCTTGCTCACGTCACTTCTTTTGCACTTAGGTCTGGATGCGGTGGCTGGTAGCTGGACAGCAAGGTAAATGATGCAGCACTAAAACAAGGAGATCACATTTAGCCCTTGAGATAGAAAATGATCTGTTTTCAGACTGACAATGTTTTTTTCCCCTCAATATTGCCTGTTACAAAACAAGGCATGCTGTGGGAGATACCCTAATTGCAGTTCATATAAATGTCTCATCATAGTGATGAAATTTCCTTTGCTCAGTCAGCAAAAAAGTCAGAAATCTTTGGTTACAGGTGCCACAAATATAAGTTGAATGAACAACTGATTTTCATTAAATTTCAAAGGCCTATCACATTGCAGTAGGCCTGAATTCAGATCTTTTTCTCATTATTATTCCTCCTGAAGTATCACTCAGATGCCTACATCTAGAGGCCTTTTACATAAGATAGCTGCTGGTCAGAAGGATGTAGGTATTCTCTAAGGATCTCATTTCTCAGGAATATCAACACTTCTACAGTTCTCACAGGAGCCACGGACTTCCCAATTTCTGCCAGAGGAACTGGGAGCTCTGTTGTGGCAACCAGTCCTTATCTTAGGTTCTGGTTCAATAGAGTTTGTTTTGCACCATTGGACAGCAGGTGGATCTGCTCTAGGATTAAAAGCAGAGAAGTCCAGAGAATGAACGGGAAAATGACAAGTGTTATGGCATTGTTAGCACCTCCTCTGGAGCTCACAGGGTTCAGCCGTGCTCTCCTGCAGACATCCCTGTAGGTTTTCTTATGTGTGTGTTTTCCAGGATGTCTTTCTTTCCTGGTAAGGGCTGAGAAAGCAAATCTTGTAGGGGGTCAGCACAGCTTCTATGATCCTGATCTCCCTTGTCTTCCAGAAAATACTCAGTAAGCAGGACACCCAAACCAAGACCCTGATTTTTTAGGTCATAAAACTTTGGTTGAGGAACACATGTCCTGTGTCACTTGTTTCTAGGTAAATTCAACTATCAGATGAAATTTAAGGGAAGAGTATTTGCAACAATGCAATAGAACACAAAGAGATCAAGTAATAAAAATCCTGCTATTTAAATAATATTTATGGCTGAAAATCCTTTGCAGATACCAGCCATTTTTCATCCTTGTTTTTTCTTATGTTAAGTGCCAGAATCTCCTTTTACTCACATAAGGTGAAGTTTATTTGTCAGAGACAGCTGTCACCACCACAATGTGTCCCCTGTCACTCCCTATTTACCCAAGGGAGGGAAGGGTAGTGGGCAAAAGCTAAAACTGTTTTGCTATCCCAAGCTCAGATACCCCAGTTTTCATAGCTTCTAAGCTGTCTTCTAAACATCTGTGATTAGTTTCTGGACTCTACATGGCATCATATAAAATTAGTTACTTGACCCCTCTTTCTCAAGATTCATTAATATTTTTGATCTACACCTTAAATTAACAAAATCCCAGCTCTGGAATATTTGTCTTTGTCGCTGTCTTCTGCAGACAAACAAACCACTGTGTAATTCTTCTCACTAGACTTATAACCATTGGTTTTTTGGTGATTATTTTATATTTAAAAAATGCAGATTGTGTTGAGCAACACCAAACACTGGTCTCTATGTTTTTCAGAGACGCTTTTGATAGATGCTATCACAGATCCTATGTGAAAAGCCATCTCAAATTATGCCACATGCTGGAAAAAAGCAGCCATCTCATTGTCTGCAAATGGATTTTTAAACAAGATATTACATCTGACATTAATGCAAGAACTGATTAGTATGTGAATAAGAGTTACCAACAAAATGGCAGAAATTAAAATCTATTCATACATTTGAAAGAGTGAGATGTGTAGGCACTGCACTCTTTCATTCTGTGCTCTGACACCTTCTTTCTTTCTCTTGAATAATCTATTAATAGCTGAAATTTCCACTCCAAAAAGCCCTCTGCATTAATCATTTGGTCTGTCAAGATCTCAGCTCAATTATTGTCAGTCTGCATCTCTGCAACTAGGAAATTACATTAAAAGTTACTTCAAAGTGATGTCAGAGTGCAAGAGTTGAATGCAGAAGGGGAAGCTGAGCATCACTCTGTATCAGCAAAGCATCCTCACCAGGACAGTGCTGAGCTGGAATGCAGCACTGTCTCCAAGGGAAAAAAAAATTAATGCAATCAATTTGCTTCACGTTTTGCCTTGTCTCAAAAATTATTGAGTCATTAATCTTAGCAATGTCATGGTGTTGTCATTCAGTGAATTCAATTAACCAGGAGCACACCATTAGAAATCTGTGTATTCTTCACATGAAGTAATGGCCTTCTTGACCATAATGAGTGGATCTCCCTGTGTTGAATTAGGGGGAATTTAAAGGAAAGGAGCTAATGAAGATGAATAGGGTAAACTGCTCCAGAATACTGCATCTTGTACACACCTAACCCTGACAGTACTGGGGCAAATTCTTCTTATATAAGCAGAGGCATTAAATGGAAATGAAAGTTCCCAAGCTTCCTTTCAGGGCCCCTAACTCTTGTGCTTTTCCATTCCCTAATTCCTTTTTTCACTGAGCTAGTGCACAGTTTCTGGACCAAGAGTTCAGGGGCTTTCATCATCCAGGGTATCCTGCTGCCTTCCTCAGAAAGCTGTACTGTGACATGATTTTATGCCCTTGTGTCACAACAACCACTGCTGAAACAGCACAGTATTGCAATGCAGAGAAGTGTTCACCAAAGGAGCTGAGCACTGATGCTCTGAAGGAAAACTAGCAAATCTGAGGAGAAATTGGAAAAAACAACATATGTCAAGAGGTTAATTGAGCTGAAGCTGATTTACACTGCATGAGCAAGCAGAAGTTTCTGTGATGCCAAACAAGAGTCAGATTAACATGGGAATATCAATGAAACTGCAGTACATTAGATCAATAAATCATCAGGGATAAAAAAAATAAATCTGATCACGTCTAAGGGAACTGCCAAAACAAAAAAGAAGTAATAGGAAACTTGGTTTTGTCCAGCAGGTTGAAATTGTCACTGGGATACTACACAAGGTGGTATGCAGACTCTTATGAAGGGAAAGCACTGCTGCTGACCATTAGGAAATGCTCCGGAGGGGATCTTGGTGTTACCTCTATTTCACACAAGAGCATGGTGCCAGGAATCCCAGGCTACCATTGATGAATCCTGGGTATATTTTGACATGGGCTGCAGGTTATTAGTGATAACAAATGTTAGTTTTACTCCCTAAGGATGTACAGGTGGAAGATAACATGGTTATATGTGAGGTAATTAGTCTTGCCTGTCAGCAGAACTAAGAAGCTTCAGCAATGGTGATAATATGGCATAATGACAATAGGGTTTCTGGCTTTGGTGCTCGTGGGGAGGGGTGTCTGTGATTTCCCTGCCATTCTGCAGCACCCGTGCTATCTCACACTCCAAACTCGGCCTTAAATTCACCCCTTAGGCTTCTTGGATGTGCTGTATGCAGAATGTGAGCTGGCAACACATGAGGCACTTTCTCGGCTGTTTCCTGAAGTTACCAATATGGACCAGGATCACCACATGTATCGGCTGTGATTCTGTAGTGTCCTGGGGCTGTGTAGAGACACTGGTAGGCAGTGTGGAAGCACATGCTGATAGAGAGTTATGGAGGTGAAGAGTTCCCTTCAAAAAGAACAGAAGTGGAGGAAGGGACAGAGCGCACAGGTGCAGACATGGAGCACACCACGAGCACGGGACACAGTCAATTATCACAAAGTCATTGGACTCAAGCTGTGATGTTAATGCACCCAAACTATGGGGTGTACAGTGTGTTGAATCCTCAGGTGAATACTCTTCCAGATGTGTTATGTGCAGCACCCTATTTAGAGAATTACTTTATTCCCAGAGGAGGGCATCTGCATAGGAGATGAATGCACTTGAACTCCTGCTTATTAACTTTGTACTTGTTTTCACTCTCCTGAATGCACCTGTGAAAGACCAAAAGTTGTATCACAGCACCTCTAATCTTCACAAATAAGACCCACCTGTCATTGACATTATGGTGATGCCTTCAGTTTTTAGCTTTTATATTTTTCAGATCCTGTACTGCATTAGTGTGTAACTCTGAACTCCATATGTAATGTTAGTAAGCTCTCTTCACATTTTGCTCAGACAAAGCAATCCTTCCAGGCCTGAGAACCAAGGTCACCCTCACAGCTCCAGACCCCAAAAAAGTATTAACAAAAGTGAATTGGGGAGGAACAAATTGGTGGAATATGACTTCATTACCTGAAGCTGTAATTGGAGAATTAACCTCTGATGTGCAAACTTATATCTGTCTGAGGAACTTGTGACCATTGCCCATCTTGGGTGTAGCCTCTGCAAGGCTTTTGCACTGCACAAGGTGTATCTATTGAAGACCTTTAATAAATATCCACTCTTTAATAAATATCCACTCTGTCTAGTCTCTGTTCTAAGTAGCCATTCCAAGGCATCAATGGTCCAAAGGGATGAGGGCAAGTTATTGCTCAGCCTTGTGTTGCTGTGAGCAAGAGGTTTGACTTCAGAGTTCAAAAGGCAGTGGTGATGTTGTCACTGAAACTGACCCAGTTCTGTGTTGGAAGAGGAATGCCAAGACTTGTGGAGTTTTGCTGTATCCTTAATCAGGTGTAGTCACTGGAGGGGTACTTGGGAATCAAAGTATGCATCTTCACCTCAGTTCATTTCCTGGCCTCCCAGGCCAGACACCACTTCTTTCGGAGAGCAGATAAGGTTCTGGTGTGCATGCTTTATGTAGTCAGAGTGTTTCAACAGGTTTTTAATGAATTTGGGCACTGATTATTGTTCATACAGTAAAGAGCTGAAGTGGGTTAACACCTTACAATTCCCCATCATTTGATTAATGATCGTTTTTTAGAGATAATTCCTTCATCAAAAGAGAATAACTCACAATAGAAGAGAATAATTCACAATATAAAATGTAGGGCTATTAAAAGAATAGGTGATGACAACCTGGTGAGGATAAAAATTGTCTTTATTCACGTAGTTGTATCATAATTTTGAGTAGATTTTTCAAGTATTTGGAAATACTAAGTCCTGTGTGTTGGTGGTTTTATCACCTGACACAGTTTTTCTGCATTCTGCTCTTCTTCTATCATTGATAAAATGACTCTAACTAGAACAACTAGAAGGAAAAAAATTAACAAATGAGCATATCTTAAAAATTAACATTTTTAGTTTACACATTTGCGCCTTCCCTTATGCTTCTTATTGGTTCTCAGTTTGCAGCACATTTTTATTATTTTGTAAAATTTCTGACAATGTTTGCTATTATTGAAATAGCCTTTGAGTTCTCACAGTGTACAGTAGGAAACAGCTTTTATCTGTGTGTGTATAACCATTTTAGTTTGTTAGTTAGTTTAATCTGTCTATTAAGGTGTCAACAGCAGTGAGGAGCTCAGTCCACCCTGGGCCCCCTGTGGTGTTTCAGATTGAGGAAGCCATCAGTCTGTGCTAAGCAGAGGGTGTCATCCCAGCCCAGAGTGTCACAACCAGGCTCACTGTGCACTGCCTTTGTCACAGGAGGTGGCTGGTGTGATGGCTGCTGCCATCATCTCCCTGCAGGAGATGGGAGATGGAGTGGGCCAGCTGGGGTGGGGAGGAGGTGGAAGGGAAAGCTAGCACCAAGCAGAGAGGGGGCTGGCAAGGTAACTGCAGCACAGCTGGAAAGGGGAGGCATGGTCCTGCAGATGAGGTGGGGGCGCTGGGAGGGATGGAGATTTGTCAGGAGCTGTGGAGAGGGGAGACTGGGACTGTAGAAAGGGAGTAGCCTGGGCAAAGGCACCAGCATAGGGGAAATCCAAGGAGAAAGATCTGGTGCAAATGAGATGAGATGAGATGGGAGAGAAAGTGGATTTGGTAGAGATGGCAAGACTGGGGAAGAGAAGGAGCCTCTTCTGCAGCAGAAATCAGAAGTTGCAGGATGAACTAGGATTAAAAGTTTATCACAAGGTTAAAGCAACTGATCATTGTTCTAAAAGATCAGATTCTGTCCTTATAATCATCAAAGAGATCCTGTGCCATTTTTGACATGCTCCTGAAACCAAACCTAGTATTAGTGATCACTGATCCTCTGTTTCTTTTCCTATTTTTTTGCTGTCTGACTTGAGATGCTGTAGCGCTCCCAGCTGCAGAGGCTGACAATGGACAATGCTAGTGGGTGTGTTCCATGCTCTAAATTGTCAAATTTGCCCAAATCATCACATCCTCATCTCTTCTACGAGGTGCTGAAATCACTGCTACCTTTTGACCTTATCCTTTCTACGCCTCAGCTGGGAAACAGGATCAGACATCTTCCACCCTGTAGCACTGCTGTGGTGCAGAGTCACGCACAAACACAGGTGTGAGTGAGCCTGCAGGGAGCCCAGTGGCCCGCGGGACACACCACAGGGCCGGCTGGAAGCAGCGTCAGAGGATGCTGCATTGTCTTCCCGAAGGAAGAGGGGTGTTAAGGGGCTCACCGAGAAGGCTGTAATGGGAAAAGCAGCTTGGGATTGTTGGACCAACATTCAAGCAGGGTTCAAAGACTGAAGTGCTTATCTGGCAGACAGTCAGACCAGAAACACACAGCTCTCTGAGAAGGTTTTGTATCTTGAGCAGAAAAGTAGATATCATTTGCAGAAGACTGCACTGGAAACAGAAACTATTGAATATCTGCCCATCAAGGGTGCACAGCCTGCCATGTACAGCCACTGCAATAGGCTCTGAGATAAAAAAAGAGATGTAGGAAAGGTGATCTCAGACATGATGCATTCCCAATTACCTAAATTCTGAGAATATAATTTGATAATCTTAATAATACTTTTCAGCACTGCTTTTCCCTGTAATGACAGGCATGTGGGAAATTTTTAGCACCTGACTAAGACAAAAGCAGAATATATTCAGCCTCACTCTGCAGGACTCCTGAAAATACAAAGACTTCAAAAAAACAATGCCTGTATTGAACTCAATTAGTCATTTATCACCTTTGGGATGGTATGAGATTAAAAGTACCACTATTGCTGAATTCCATGTTAAATGATCTAATCTTCTAAAGAACTTCTTCTTCTTAATGACACTGCAACAGTCTTTAAGGTGAAAAGAGTGCTGATAGAAAATGAAGTCTAAAGTTAACATCTTGAGGACAAAGCAGGAACCAATCTGAAGTACTGTCTTACAGAAAAGCAGACATTTCTCTCCAGATCCTTTTCTCTTGTGACCTTTAGTATCTGGTATTAGAGATGAAATTTCTTCAGAAAGTTGCAACAGTCTCACAGTAGAAAGAAAGGGACAGGTAGGTGGGAAACCACTGCTATGTAACTAAAGTAACACTGTAAGTCAGGATAATTTCAGAGAAAAAAAAGAAAGTGATTCGGTCAAAGAATTTGGGATCTGTATCACAGGATGGCCTGCTAACTTGTCTTTGTGGCATCGGTATGTATGGTTCCTACTAAGTGCAGGAAAAGGAAATGAAAAGACTAGTTAATGTGGCAGCACTATCACTGTTTTTCAACATATTATAGGCAACAAAAACTGAAAAACCACCATAAAAAAAAGTCAAGTTGAAGAAAAATTGCCCTTTTTACTCAGGCCACATACTAAAGGGATGATATTGCAATCAGAAAGTAAAACAAAGCCCAGCAGAGGCAAAGAAGCCAGTTTTCCTACCCTGGTATGTGGACAAAAAACAGTCTGCCACTGTACATCCTGCAACAAGGGTGTCACCTCTCAGTCAAGTTCCTTCCCAGGAGCCAGGGGGGAACACGGTAAGGGATGTATAAAACACCCCCAGATTTGTAGGTGAGTGGGGTTATTTCTGATGGCCTCTCTGGAGCATTTAGCTGTTGGCATTTGCTACCATGTTCCTTTCCTCTCATTCTATGAGCTTTAGTTTCAGCCAGTCATGAAATGAGAACAATCCACTATTTTTTTGGAACCATTGTCCTGGGTTGAGCTGAGATAATTTTCTTCCTAGGAGCTGATACAGTGCTTCATTTTGTATTTAGTATGAGAATAATGTTGATAACACACAGATGGTTTAGTTGTAGCTCAGTAGTGCTCAGCCCGAGTTAAGGACTTTTCAGTGTCCCATGCTCTGTCAGCCTGTAGGTGCACAAGAAGCTGAGAGGAAGCACAGCCAGGATAACTGACCCAAACTGGCCAAAAGGATATTCCATACTCCAGAACATCCTGCCCAGTAAATTAACTGTGCAGGCGTTGGGCAGGAGGAGCCCATCACTGCTTTGGGGTCAGGCTGGGCATCAATCTGTGGGTAGTGAGCAATTGTTTTGTACATCACTTTACATCACTTGTCTGTCTTGGGTTTTATTCCTCCCTCTTTTTTTTGTCTACCTTTAAATTACTACTATTACTGTTATAAATCTAATTTAATTTGATTTGATTTGATTTTCTTTGATTTCAATTATGAAATTGTTCTTATCTCACTGATCCTTTTCTTTCTTTTTCTTTCCACAAGGGTGTGGGTAAGGGAGTGAGCAGATAGCTGCATGGTACTTAGTTGTCAGCTGGGGTTAAACCACATAACCATTTATAACTATAGTTTGTGAATAACAGGGAACACCAGGGATGCCACCCTGTAACACAAAGCAGTCAAAGCGCCTCTCATCCTTCCAACTTTGGAGAAAAGATAAATACCATGGCATTCAGTAAAGAGGCGACACAGTCATAACAATGAAAATCTTCTTCCTTAAGGTGGTCTTTGAAAATGACCAGTTCACAAGTGAAATAGGTGGGACCACTTTAGGCACACAAACCTAGTGACAGTAATGAAGCTTATCTTCCTAGGGGTAAGAATATGACTAACAGATGATAAGAAAATTTTTTCAAACAATAGGAAATTTTAAAAAGATTTTTAATACAACACAGGAATGATCCCATCTCTTACTTGTTTCCTGGTAAACTGAATTAAGTTCAATAGATACAAAAGGCTGCAATAGATACAAAGGCTTCCTCTATGGTTATATAAGCAGATTTTGACTTTACAGTAACCTGTGCACTTCAGCAGGGAGTAAGCAAAACTCAGCTCTGATTACAGTCGCAGAAAAAGAGGAAAAAATGCAAATTTGATGAGGAATTATAGAATGGTTTGGTTTGGAAAAGACTTAAAGGTATCTAGTTCCACGCCCTGCGATGGGCAGGGTCACCTTCCATTTAGACCGGGGTGCTCAGAAACCTACCCAGCCTGGTCCTGAACACTTCCAGGGATGGGGCATCCACAGTTTCACTGGACAGCCTGCTCCTGTGCCTCATCAGCCCCACAGTAAAGGATTTCTTCCTAATATCCAATCTAAACCTACTCTCTTTCAGTTTAAAGCCATTCCTCTTGTCCTGACACTACATGCCCTTGTAAAAGTCCCTTTCCATCCTTCTTGTAAGCCCAATTGAAGTACTGTGAGGCCACAATAAGGTGACCCCAGAGGCTTCTCTTCTTCAGGATGAACAACCCCAAACGTGCAGCTGGAGAGATGCTCCAGCCCTCTGATCCTCTTCCTGTCCCTCCTCTGTAGTGATTCCAATGAGTCAATGTCCTTCCTATTGGGGGGATCAGAGCCGGACACAGTACTCCAAGTGGAGTCCCACAAGAGCAGAGCAGAGAGGGAGAATCACCTCCTCTGATCTGCTGGTCATGATGCTTTTGATGCAGGTCAGCCTTCTGGGCCACAAGTGTGATTTTGTTGAGTTATGTTGACTTTCTCGCCAATCAATATCCCCAAGCTGTTCTCATGAAGGCTGCTCTCAATCCATTCTTCGTCCAGCCTGTATTTGTGCTTGAGACTGCTCTGGCCCAGGCACAGAACCTTGTACTTGGCCTTGTTAAACTTTCATGAGGTTTGCACAGGCCTGCATCTCAAGCCTGTCATGGTCCCTTTGGATGGATCCCTTCCCTCCAGCATGTCAACCCCACCACACAGCCTGGTGCCATCAGCAAACTCCTGAGGGAGCGCTCTATCCCGTCTGCTCCATGATGTTGCCAGGCACAGAGGTGAGACTGACCTGCCTGTAGTTCCCTGGGTCTTCCTTATTTCCCTTTTTAAATGGGTTATATTTCTCCTTTTCCAGGGGAAATGCTTCCCTTATTAGCCCCCTTTGAAGCCTAGGGCCAGATTCTGGGCTTTTACCAAAGAAGATGGCTC
Source organism: Thryothorus ludovicianus (assembly GCA_013397245.1). NCBI lineage: Eukaryota > Metazoa > Chordata > Aves > Passeriformes > Certhiidae > Thryothorus > Thryothorus ludovicianus. The sequence goes on along the minus strand of VZTB01014992.1, from coordinate 260,874 downwards.
CAGCTCACTGGCTCCAGCTGAACTCTCTGTTTATTCTAAAGGCTGCAGATATGGCTGGGAGTTTTGCAGTCTATATATTCCTTCCAAACTGTCCTTGAAGCTCCAAATAAAGGCAAAAGCAGCAGCTATACAGGTCTTCCCCTGCCTTTGCATGTGTTCCTCTATTAGTGTGTGCAAAGTACACATAGTGGAAATCAAAGAAATTAATTTAGTTTTTCAAAAATCAGTGGAAATCTGTTGGTGGCCCATTTGAGGTCTCACATCAGGACATTTCACCATCTCCAAACCTGAGGCACAGGAGATTTTTTTCTTTTTGAGGGGAATATTTTAGTGAGGCTGAGTCAGAATGTGACCTGCTCTAGGAAGAAAATGAGAAGGAAAAACGGAATGATGTTCCTGTATTAGTTGCTTATGCATTTGGTTCCCCTATTAAAGATGTATGACTGCCCAGACTGGCACTTGCATTTCAACAATACCTACAAGGTTCATCCAGGTCCAGAAGTTTGCCTTCTGGAGATCAGGCCATCATCAGTGTCCTGGTCTCCTACCACCTTTCAATAAGGTGCCAGAAAAGTTCTGTGTGTCCTGAGGGTAAATTTTCCCTCTGCAGATTCTTCAGGAAAACTTCTCCTGTTTATGCTGTAATTCCAAAGCATCGAGCTAGAAAGACCTAGGCTTCCTCCCTAAATTAACAGCACAATTTAAATTTCTTAGGAAAAAAAAAAAACAAGAGTCTGTTTCAATCTGAAGTGCTTCTGACTCTCATATCTGTATTCAATGCGCTGGCTCTGAACTTGTAAGCAGCTACTCTACAGAGTCATATCAGGGAGAGATTTGAATGTTTCCATTTCTTTTTTTTCTCAGCTAACTTCTAATAAAATGTCCTAAAGTCACAGGCTGTAGAACTTCTGATGAATGTGTACAGAGCAGGTTGCCTTAGTGCCATAAAGAAACCAAAATCAATTACTGAGCAACTAAATTAACACTTTAGCTCTTAGATAAATATATAAATGCAATTCTTGATTAAAATGGGAACTTCAGCATCTTTCCCCAATGGCCATTACAACCCCCAACATCTGCAAAGCTTCTGTAGTGACCATCTGTGACCTGGCTGGGGCAAGATTCACAGCAGAAAAGAAGTCACAACTGACAAATAAACAAAGGCTTTCTCCCTCCTTAACAGCCTTGGGGAGAAGAAGGGAAGCTGGCGACAGGCTTGCTGCTGTCATGAGTGAGCATAATGTAAATACCTTGACAGGCAGAATCTGAGATTTTGACAGAAGTAATACAGCTGCAAAGCCAGTAATAACTGGGAGTTAAACCCCTGTAGAGAGGGCACAGCCCATCTCTGCTGGCATTCTCCTTATCATCTCTCCCCCAGCTTGCCTTTGTAAGATCTTCTTTGTGGTTTTCAGCTTTTTCTTCCACCTCCTTTCCCCTTTCTTCCTTTTGTGCTTTCCCCCCATCCCCCTCTCCCTCTTGGGAGCCGGCAGTTTGGGCCCTGTGATTCTTCACGGTTCATTGGGTTTGCTTTGCAAGGCTTCATTCCTCCACATCAAACAAAGATTGCGAGGAGGAGAGCAGAGGCTGTAGAAAGGAGGTTACATCAGGCATGTTGTAGACAGCACCGAAATGTGTTTGTAACCGTGCCAGATGGATGGACAGCCCCTGCACAGCAGGGACGCTCGAAAGCAGATTCAAAGTCATACACACCAGAGGGTGGGGAGGGGGACAGAGAGGCGGGATGTCAAATTTCCATATATTTCCATGAGATTGCTGTCATTTCTGCCTAGCATGTCACTACCAGCATGTTACAAGGCTTTCCTGCAATAGTCCTGCCTATTGAAAGAGTATCCTGACCTAGTTGCTTCGTTTTCCCCCCAAAAAATCAAACACACACTGTAGAAAGATTGTAGATGCTGCCTAGAGCTGGTGAGAGGCATTCCCTGTCATTGTTTGCTTGTTTGTGCTTGTTGCAGTGGCTGTTCTAAGCCATGCAAAACAATTAAACGACTACAAACAGGGATATCTCTGCCGCTCTTTGAGCTCATTGAGGGTTTGAGCCAAGACCATCCAGATACAAAGGAATACACAGTAAAAAGGCAGCTGCTTGTCATGCTGGCAAATCATACAGGTGCTGAAGTCCAGATTGCTCCACAGCCCTGCCTGGATGCCCACAGGGCGAAACACCATCAAGATACCCCTGAGGAGGAGTGTGGACCAAGGAGCTCCCATTGTAAGCACATCTGAACAAGTGGCATCATTACAAATAGTAAATAAGAGCGTTCAGCATTAGTTATAAAAGGGACTTTCACCAATGGCCAGTCCTCACTAATTCTCTTCTGTCAGAGTTCCAGGGAAGAAGCAGTCTCACAGATACCTCCTCCCAAATTCGATCTGTCTTGGACATGGTGGGCAACACAAGCCCAGCCCTCCATCGCACCACCACTGCCATCAGCTTTGCTCTGTTAAAAACCAAAGGGATACCCCGGGCCAGGAAGCCTTGAGGATGGGGGTTTCAAAGCAGGGTTTACCCTAAGCACGCATTTTTCAGTGTTTCAAAGTGTGCAGTAGTGACCGAATCCCGAGGGGATAGATGGACTATTTTGCAGAGTGCACCGAAGGCTGAGCAATGCCCTGACAGCCCCAGCAGCTGAGGCTTGTAAGGGACAATCAGAAATCTCTCCTCCCTTCTGTGGGTTCCATGATACCACCCCCGTGGAGGAGACTGCTCTCCTCTGCCCTGAGAAACCAATGTCAGCAACACTTCCTCACACCACGGCAACTCACAGCTCCTTCACTGGCCTTTCAAGATGGTGGTTAGGGAACAAGTTTTTCTAATTCACATTCCCCAGAACAGTGTAAGGTGTGTCCTAAATCACATCTGCCAGCCTTAGGCTCAACAAATCCTTGTGGCAACTGAGCCTTTCTGAGTTGTGATGCCAAGAAGGAGATGGTTTAGCTGGTAAACTGAAGTGCTCCAAGTACTCAGAATAGCTCAGACAGATTCTCAGCCACTAAATGCTGCCCTTAACTGGAGAGATACATTGGGAGAATTCATTTTCTCAATGTTCGTGCCCAAGAGGGGCAACACATTTTTTGAGGAATTCTTGTCTTAGTACCCAAATATAGTATATTATGTCTTTCTAGTATTCACTTTTAAATCAAGTCTAGTTCTTAATTTATCTACTTACAAAAGTGTCCTAGTTTCAGCTGGGATAGAGTTAATTTTCTTCCTGGCAAGCAGGGGCTCTGGTTTGGATTTGTGCTGAGCACAGGCTTGATAATACAGTGATATTTTGTTATTGCTCAGCAGGGCTTACAGAGAGCCAAGGCCTTTTCTGCTTTTTGTACAGCCATGTTGGTGAGGAAGTTTGGGGAGAACGGGAGCCTGGGAGGGGAGACAGCCAGGACAGGTGACCCAAAATGACCAAAGAGGTGGTCCAGACCATATGATATCATGCTTGTTATATAAAGAGGGGGAAGAATGAGAAAGGGGTGGACATGTGGAGTGATGATGTTTATCTCCTCAAGTAACCATTACATATGGTGAGGACCAGCTCTCCTGGAGATGGCTGTACTCCTACCTGCTTATAGGAAGTAATAAGTTAATTCCTTGTTTTGTTTTTTTTATGTGCATGGCTTTTGCTTTTCCAGTTAAGCTGTCTTTATCTCAAGGCACGAGTATTTCAGCTTTTACCCTTTCTGTTCTCTCCCTTATCTCACTGGTGGAGGAGTGAGCGAGAGGCTGTGTGGGGCTTGATGGCTTGCTGGGGTTAAGCCACAAGTAAAAGCTAACCTACTTTTGAGAAAACTTTTCCTTTGTTTTGCCTTTTGCCAGTGACAAGTATGAGTGCATGTGTGTCTTTGAGTTTAGCCAGTCAGCCAGTTCTTTAGTGGGAAAAAAAAAATCTTGTTCCTTCTTCTTCCACTGCCTACCTTCCTTCTCCTACTGCCACTTCCTGCTCCAGCAGCTGAAGGCCATATAATTTTCACAGAATTCACAGAATCCTCAAAAATTTACAAGATGGGCCTGAAGACAAGAGGTCTTGTGGCTTGAGAAGGGTCAGCTGGGCCTCTGCCCATTTTTCCTCACCACAGACTCCCATGTGCTCTGGCACGTAGCAAACTGCTTAGCTGCTGCTGCACCACTTCAAGGAGCTTAAAATAGGACCTTCCCTCAGAAGCAAACACAGCGGCTGAGAATGAGCAAGAGCATCAGTATGAGCCTGGTTTTGCCTTTACACACAGTAAAGGCAAATGCTTTTCCAATGCTTTTCTAAAGACATTTCTTGTCTCCGTGGCACTCTTTAAAACAAGGAGTATTGGGCCCCTCAAATGACTTCAGATGCTGCTGAAACATTTGTCATCGAATGTTAAAGCTGTTGTTTAATCACTTTTCTCACAGCCAGATTCCTCCTTTTGCTTGTAGAAATTTCTGCAATCTGGTATGTGTTTTCAGGCAAGATCAAGCTGTTTTCCAGGAAAAAGGCCTTTTCAAATCTGCAGTCATGTCTTATTTGAACTCCAGCTGGGCTCCTTTCTGAGTGCAACTTGTCATGGTCTACAACACGTCTCTTTCTGTAGTTGTTGTTTTACCGCTCACATTTGAAGCTGGCTCTGAGCTCCTCCCATTCTGTGCCCACATCACCTCCTGGTAGGAAGTGCTGGGAAATGGGGGCCACCACCGTGCCGTGCTTGGTTTGTTGCAATGCAAAGGGTGCATCAGGGTGCCATGTTATGTGACATTGTGCTGTGTTATGCTCTGCTATGCTGTGTTATGTTACGTTGTGCTACAAGCAGAACGCTGCAGCCATCTGTGCAGAGCTACAGCCAGGAATTGGATGATGCCATGCACGACAGACAGCTGGTTTGCCCAAATATCTGGTGAAGACTTGACAGTCTGCTATGACTAGGTACTGTCTAACCACTGCTTCCTACCCTCATTCACTGGTTAAATGCCAGTAATGAATCAAGTTAACATGTCTGGGAACTACAATTTTTTGAGACTTTTTTTACTTCACAGCTCCACATAGATTTTGCAAGCTAAATGACCAGTTCAAGATCTCTCTTAACCTACTGTGATATGCCTAATCTTTTTTTTCTGGGTTGCATGGAGGTCTGATTTTTGTTGGGATTTTTTTTCCCCCCTTGTCACTTAAAACAAGAAATTCAATGAAAAAATCTGCCTAGTAAAGGTTAAGAATCTTTCAGTGATTATTTAAATTATCTTTTTTCTTCTTCCTATCTTCTAAATAATTTTAAAAACCTTTTTCCTTTATCCCAGTAGGTATAAAGTGTAGAAGTAAATTCTCATTCATGCTTACCGCAAATGCTCTCTAGGAAATGTCAGTTCTTTCTGACTAGAAAATGACATTTTTTCCCAGGATGTCTTTATAGTGTTCAGAGTAAGCAAAAGTAGACAGGAAAGGCCAGGTACATTCAAAAATTTAATGCAGCATTGTCAACAGACAATCTAGTGTTTGGGGGCTGTGCACAGCCCATTTTTATTGCATGCAGACATAATTTGCAGAAAACTATTTGGTCATTTATCTACCCTTTTTGGCTGTATTCACAAAGGGGAATAAATCAGAAAAAAACTGTATACAAACGAGTTAGACACTGATGCAGTAACAGGATGTGTAAGATGAGTGCTAACAGTAGGTAATTTCAGAGCCTACAGATAGAATAAATCTGTTCATTTACATATGGCTACTACCCAGCAGCAGTGGTAAGTGTGAATGGATAGAAAAAACAGTACAAAAGAGGGAAAAAATAAGCCACCAAGTTTAGACTGAGTTTGACCATGTCAGCAGAGCAAAGGAACCCAGCAGAGCAAGTCCCAGTCAGGCCAGGCAGCAGGAGGGGCTGTCCAGCACCCAGGCTCTGCTGTCCACCACTGCTGTCCTCAGCCAGGGGTGACCATGCAGGGAGCAGCATTGCTTTCCACTCACTGGCAGATCCACACCTCATAGGAGAGGACTTTTTTTTACCCCAAATTTCAATTAATCCTACTTGAAAAAAAATCACGGACTACCAATTTATTCGGATTAGTTATGTATACAGACAAAACAGTCATGGGAGGGGGAAACTAGATGGGTACCAAAGGCTTAGATTTGGAAGATCTCAGCTCCTACTGAAATCACTGGGATTGAGGAACCTATTTCTCCTTAGGCTGGATGAACCAAAGTATGTCCCTCATCTCCCAGTTAAAAGAATTCCGAAACAGGAACAGGGCTGTAAAGCTTAATTTCTAAAAGCAGCAGTGTACCCTGTGAAAAAACTTGTGTTGTATTTCATTTGATGGCTGCTCCAGAAATACTCTCAGCAGCTGTTGAAGCATCTTGTTTGGGATTCCTCTCACCTAACTTTAGTCTTCTCAAGTGAGGCCTCCAATTTGAATTTGATCCTTTGGCCTCCCCCACAGGCAGGCAGCTCCTCCAGATGGTGATTCAGAACTCAAAAAATTTGGTAAGGGGAATTTCTGTGGCTTCGTAGTTGAATCTGTTTCAAACAACTGGTTTATAAAATCTTGCCGTGAGAAAATACCCTTTACCCATTAAATATCACTGCATTTTTTTACATGGAGCATGACACATACAGCAAACTTGATATAAAATAAAACAATTGTGTTTACTATTTGAGGTTTTAACTGCTCAGGAGCTGTGAACCAGCAGGGAGCTGAGACCCTAAGAGCAGGGTGCTGAGTTCCTAGGGATTCCCAGGGACCCAAAATAACTAGTGCTGTGGTCTCATTTCTGTCTACAAGAATTGGAAGGAGCAGGGCAGGATTCTTTTATTTCAAGAGCATTTTTTACTATCTTTGAATTGAGGATGACAAAACCTGTAGTATCAGACAAGCTAGAGATGGAGCCTTTGGCATTAGAGTAAAAAGGCCTTTCCTGGCCACAGGGGAGAAAAGGAGGAGGGAGGAAATTACTCTCTGGAGCCTATGGCACCCTCCAAGTCCTGCAGAAGCCCATCTGGGGCAGACCATGAGAGCCAAGACAGCTCACAGGGTGACTAAAGAAGTGCAGCCACTTTCTCAAGGAGCACTGGTGAAGTCCTCTATGCCACAGCTTTGTCACATTAGCAAGCTCTGCTTAAAAGCAGCTTATCCCTCCAGATAAAATATAGACCTCCCAAAAAATTGAGCTCCTACAACTCTGGGTAAAAAGCAGAACATGTAAAATTGAATTCTTTACTGTGCAGAGACATTGAAAAAAAATAACATGTTAAGCACCAAGATTTTTATTAGTGTGGTAGACTGAGCTATTAACCTGGGCTACTACTGAGGTGGACTGTTGTAACTGTGTACGAGAATAGGATATTTCTGCTCATTCAGGCCACCTGAAGGAGGTAATTTAATTTACCAGCATGGTAATCAAAGCTGCAATTAATCCTCTGACTTGCAACTGTGGTGAATGCTCGTCAGCTCTCTCTAGTGATAAGGTGCTTCTGCACGGGGCTCAGGAATAAGGTCAGTCCTGCTGGGAAGTGAGGTGGGTCCTGATTGACTTTGGGTGCTTGCTGTAGGTGCTAAGAGGTGCAAACACAATTTTCTGGATTGAGCTTCACAGATCTCTGCAAAAAATTACTGGTGAGTGTTTATTTTTACCTGCTAAACCCTTGTGCAGCAGCTTGGCTACAACTGGCAGAACAAAGCTGGCTGCTGAAAGGGTTTGTGTCCTATCTAATTGTATCTGAGCATTCCTTTAGCTGTCTGATTGGTAAAGTTCTTTGGAAAGTGTTATTTTCAGGTGAGGCAGCTGTACTTTTTGCATGTTGATTTAAGTTTGCAGTAGAGTTAAATTTGAGAATAGTCTTTTTCTAGTCAGACTTTTCTTGACTACTGAGGTCTGGGCACCTATCCCTCTTGCTTGGAGGGACTGGTACTAACCATGCTGAAGTCTGCTGGAAGAGCTGTTCTTGCTTTGGCCTGAGGTGACTTCTTTCCCCTCTGAAAAGGGAATTGCTCCTTTTGAACTGTTTTTAAATTTCAGCTTTTAGATCTCTTTAATGTGGAGAGGCTGTGTCCTCCTGGGACATTTCCCTTTCCTCAAACCCCAGCTCCTACAACCTCTCCAGCTGGTGCTGCTTGCAGAAGCCAGCTTTTTCCCTGTGGGTGAACAGGGGTCTCAATCTGTTTCTCAGTGAAAATGCCCCCTCTTTCTCAGGGATCTGCCTGTGTAAATCATGTGAGCCCCTGTGTATTGGGCCAGGGCCACGCAGCAGAGGGGCATTTCCAAAAGGACTTTAAAGAGGGGAAAGGGAGGCAGAGAGCTGCTGGGGTGTGACCACTATCACAGCTGTGCTGTGTATATCTCAGCTTTGTGCTGTGGCTTCTACTCTGTTGGCAATTGAATTGAAATCAAAACATAACTGTATTGCTCTGATGCTCCGGCTGCTAAATAGCAGCATTGTGAATAAATCAGTGTTACTTCACAGAATCGCTTTAATGTGGCAAAATTGCAGCAATCAGGGTTTAAAGTTAGATTTAGGAGTATCTGGTAGAGAATCTGATTGGCATTCAAAGGAAAACTGCTTTTGTTCACTCTTTCTGCAAGTGGGGCTAAGCACCATCCGGAGGAATTAGCAGCGCTTGATGGCCAGGGTAGCTCTTCATTCCTGCTCTGCCCCTGATTTTCACCCTGTGGTCTTTATCTAGAGAATTTTGCTTTTTTGTGTCTTTTTTTTCTAATTTTAAGAACATTTATTTCTTTGGTTCTCTAGTTCTGTGTGAGTCTGCTCATTTCACTGTATAAAGAGCTACATGGGCAATAAAGTACATTGCCCTGTTCAATTCCACGTTTAAGGAAAGGAAGTAGAATTGCTTCATAGCAAAAACTGAAGGGTGATACTTGGAAGGATGCAGTGGGATTTAAACAGTTGCTCGAGATAACCATACCTTGCCTTCTACAATGATAAATGATGCCTCATTCAGTACTGCTGCCATTGATGTCTGCTCTGTCTTCATCTTGGGTGCATCCCACCGCTGTTCCCATAACACAGCTTCACCATTTGCTGCAGCCTTTAACCAGACCATGCTCTACAGGCCTTGAACAAAAGAATTAGCCTACCCCCCTTTACCAGAGAGGGAGGAAAGAGATTAGAAATAAAATAAAAACCCCTCAAGAGGTTGTTGTTGCTGGTTGGCTTGTGAGGGAAATGTGTACTCCGGGTAAGTCAGGCTGGGGTGGGCAGGGAAGGATGCTGGCTCTCCTGGCTTATAGAAGTGGTGATGGGCAACAGGTGAGCATTTGGTGATGAAGCCTGACGCTTGAGCAGCTGCATAGCAAAATTTCTGGCTTCAAACTACCCAGCAATGAAAATGGTGAGCAGGAATGTTGATATTCAGGGCTACCTGAATTCAGTTTTAAATACCAGATTATCTTCCAGGTATTATGTTTAAAACACCATTTTTTTCAAGCAGATTGAGTGTCTATGATACTAAGGTAATTGAATATGTTAGGTTTTAGAAACTTTCACCGTAAGGCCATGGTTCCAGGAAATTTTTTTTCCCCCTCCCTTTGTTAAAATCATATTTTTCTTTTCACTCTACACAGTTTGAAATGGGTATAGAGGCTTTCCATGTAGGAGAAACTGGCAGAGTGAAAGAAGTCAAGGTTCAGTCATGGTATTGTGGGTGAACTATAGTTCATTTCAGTGAACTCTAGTAAACAGCCCTGTGAACAAATAACAAAAATACAATTTGTTTTTTCAACCTCTTTATAGATGGTAGAAAAAACAAACCTCAGCTTGCCCATTTGAAAATGTTTTTTCTCTGCTCAGCATATGCTAATTAGGATTTTGCGGATTCTATCAAGAATTTTTCTAGTTTTATGTAGAGCTGCCTTTAACTTCTCTAAAGTCACGTTAGTATTGCCACTCAAAAATAAGGTCTGTGGCTAGATACAGCCCTTCAAAAATCATACAGTGTCACATTTTTATTGTTTTAAGGTAGAGATAATAGATAACTGAGACAACTTGATTTAAACACTCATTAACATACATGGATGAAGTAATGCTTGGTTTAATTTTTGGGGTTTCTTAGTTGCATCTAAGGAAGTTGTATAAAAGAACCTTCCTGTGTCAACATGTGCAAATTTACTTTGGTTTTGTGATGGAAAGGATAGCCTGCAGTTTGAGATCTTGATGTGGTGTGCTGGCACTAATCTGCTTCAATCTAGATCAGGCAAAATGAATCTATTGTTTCTGATCCTTAGGACAAATCTGTTGCCCCTTATAACTGCCTGTATGGCAACTTCAGTGTAAAAGGTCTTTATGCTTCACAGCCTGGTTTAAAGACACTGAGAATAGGTTTTTTGCAGGATTTTTTTTTTTTTTCTGTTTATGAACTAAGGAATTAAATCTGTTCTTGGGATCTGGCTATCCATAACACTAAGTTATTTCTTTCTCTGCCCAAAGTAAATCTGTTTGTACTGGAGCATCACTTGCTTTGAAATATGTACTGTTATCGTCAGTGCTATACCCAAGGAAAAAAGACAGTGTAAGGCAAAAGTGGCAATTACTGGAGTGCTATATTGGACCACGTACAGAATTGCTTGTATCAGGATATTCCTGACATTCTTCTCATGTGAATAAAGAAGGAGGATAGAGAGAGAGAACAGGGAAGTAAAGTTCTGCCTTATCAGACTTCCGGTAGAACTTCAAAGCAGTATGAGAAATAGTTTCCAGAGATCTTCTAAGTCAGCAATTTTGAAAGTCTTTACAAAACACCTTGGCTATAATAGCTGTACAACTTGGGTGTCTGCCTTTGCTGGTTCAAAAGCTCCTGCCTATCAGTACAAGCATTTCCCTATGCAAAGCTGCCAAACTGGTTTTGTCCTGCCTGTGGAGTTCACATATCTCAGCTTACAAGGCCGGGCATGAGCTGGAAGAATCCCTAATTTATACTGTGTGAAACTCCCTCTCAAGTTTCGTAAGCAATATGAATACATTTGACTGAAATACAGTGGGAATAACAGGCCGGGGCACTTCTCTTACCTAGCTCTGGTAAGTTTTTTCCTCAGAAGTTGCAAGATGTTTTGCATATGTCTGGTCATCTCTCGCACTTTGCTCACAAATGGTGTCCTGGATAACAATCTGGAGTTGTCTGTCAACACCATTGAAGGCTCTTTGGGTTTTGTTTTGGCAGTTTCCATGGTTCTGAGTTACTTGAAGAAGTACTCTGTGAACTTCCCTATCCAAACTTCATAGCAGAGGTCAAGCTTCAGACAGGTTTGCCATCCTGCAAAGAATTTCATGTCCTCCAAAACTCCTGAAAATATCATTGGTGAGGTATCAGCAACTGGAGACCCATGAGATTATTAGGGGTATAAAACAAGACTAAAGTCTCTTTGATCTGAAGAGATCAAGAATTTGAACTTAATCTCCAAGCAAGGTGTGACACTTGGGATGGTCCTGTGCAGGACAAGGAGTGGAACTCATTGATCTTTGTGGGTCCTTTTCAACTCTGCATATTCTGTGTAATTGCTTGCCCACTAGCTATGGTGAGAAACACAGGTGGTTTCTTAATTGATGGGGCTTTTTGTTACTTTTTGTTTTCCTTTCCTTGTGTAAGAAGACTAACAAAGCACAATTTCCTCACTAGGGGTACAGAAGGAAGGGGCTTTTTTAATAGGATAGGAAAAATATTTCCTGCACAGCTCTAATGACAATATTCTGTAACTTTTGACAGTATTGCAGGTAAGGAGTGTCTCTGGGAAGATGGGAAACTTCCAGGAAAAAAATTTCCCCATGAAAACATCTGTTTCCAGTATTTTCTGGCTCTTGTTCAAGCACAGAATTAGTCAAAGATGGCCCCACATTTACATCCACCCTCAGATTTGCATGATCCAAGAGGAGGCAGAAGGTGCACAGGAAGCAAAGGCTTTGTCGTTCATATTTGTGGTTAGTCAGGCTTGAAAGGCAGCTCAGCCTCGATCCAAGCTGAACTTTGTTTTGGCTGATAGCTCTTCTTCTGTCAGCACCAATTCCCCCATCCAAGTTCATCAAAGTGATTTTTAGGAGCCTGCACCTAGGTGCTCTTGTCAGTGGGAAAGGGGAAAGCCATCAGCTCCCTCAAACATAAGAATTCTGTTCTCTCTGGTGGGTGAGAGCAGTGAGCATCAGCAGGGCAAAAAGCTTTATGGAAGGGCAATGACTGACAGGGAGCAGCAGGGCTAACTTGGCGCTTGGAGCATGTCCCTGCCACTGTCCCAGCCTCTCCTGAGGCTTCTCAACATGATATTGTGCTGCTTGCTGCTCCTGCACTTCCTGGGGGCAGCTGGCAGCAGCACAGGCTGGGGCAGGGTGGGATCTGGCTCCTGCTGAATTGCTGCAGTCAGGAAGGGAGCAGTCCTGGAGAAGTCTGTGCATACAGGTTGGTTCCAGCAGGCACTGGCATGTAATAAACCTGTAAGCAAATCCTGTGCCTCAATGCTTAGCTGCTGGGGATACTACTGTGTAGAAAGTCTGTTGCTTCCAGCATTACTCCCAGGAAAAGGCGGGTTTGGTTTTTCCTTTCACTTAGAGCTTAGACTTGCTAGCTACCCCCACATAGCAATTCCTACTGTATAACAAAGATGGGTACAGAACACAATATTTGTCAATAAAAAGAGAAGTTGTAGCCTTTGCTGGACCAAGGTGAAACGTTAGATAAAGGTCATTAAATCTAGGCCAATTTGTATCTGTATAAGCAGTGAAAATCAAAATGCTGTCTGCTGCCTTTGTACAAATTGTCAGACACACACACCTTGTAAATGGCAGTACTACTGGTGATGTACCTTTTAGTCCTGATTCTTGGTTGCATATTTATTCTTGCTCACCATGAGCAGCCCTGCAGTCGTGAGAACACAAACATCTGCACAGGATTATCTCTTGGCCCACTAGTTCTGTCAAAAGAGCATGAAGCCTCTCTCCTCACCTCTCAGAGTTTTTTACCTTTTTCTGCTGTGAAGCACTGGGTGAGGATGAAACCTCAAGTTATGCAAGGTAGTACTGGAGAAACAGCCAGGAAAAGCAGGTGTGTGAAGGAGGCATTTAGAGAGCAGAGAGGTTTTAACTGTGAGATCTGAGACACTTCACGTGCTAAAGGGGCCATACAATTCCCTACATATAATAGAGGAATTCTATGTATATAATAGAGAAACACCCATGAGAGCTATCCCAGACCCTTTGCTTAATGTTTGGGATTTCCTGTCCATGATTGTTCATCTGTTTCAGGCTTAAGTAAATGAAAAAAACATCAGCTCTTCTGGAGACCTGTAACCACAGGCTTGAGCAAATTGTGGTGCTCCAGAGCAGCAATTCCTATTGGTAAAAACAACCTTGGACAAAAGCAGAGGGAAGGGCATGTCCTGCCTCAGCATCCAGAGGCTGGCATGCTGAGCTCTGGGTACAAATCCACAAAAAGGGATCCTAGCAGGTGAGTTATCAAGGTGAGCTAGTGTAACTCCCCAGAGCATCAGCTGGTTTGGTGTGAGATCAGGTTTTGGAGGCAGCTCTTCTTGCCCAGGTCTCCCAGAGGGCTGCTGAGTGCCACCACAGCCTTTTGGCAAGTGAGCACTCCAGTTTCAGTTTTTTGCTCCTTTCCCCCTGCCCTTCACTAGTTACTTTCCTACCTTTGAGAGTCCTAAGCCACCTCCCAGTGATGATGGCACATTGACGTGCAGAACAGTGTCCCCCATCCTGAAAAGGAAATCCCATCTCTCTGGCACCCAGGGCCGGATGAGTTAATTCCCAACTGCAGTATGTTTGCAGGGTGTGCTTGGGTGTTCCTCTGAGCTGGTGGCAAAGGAAACTGAACAGGAGGTGCTAACAAAGGAGGAAGGGCCTGTCTGCAGCAGGAAGCTTTGAGAAGTAGGAATTTAAGGGATGAAAAGCTGTCGACTTGCTGTAGCTCACGTCAATCTCTGGCAGTCCTGTGTTTATAGATCTTGCATCCTCTTCCTGTTTACATCACGTTCTTCTGAGCTTTTCACCTTGCATGAGAAAGGATCTTTAGGAGTTGGCGCCCTTTCTGAAATAGATGTCTTCTACTATCTATTCTTTTAAAACAAAAATATCTTTACACAATACTACTTTTGATGGTTTTCTGGTGAGCAATTTCAAAACAATTGTTCCTTCATAACTTATAGCTACTGCTCTGTGGCAGTAAAAATGTGTAGTACAATGAAATTGTTTTCAAGCTACCTTGGTTTAAAATGGTAGGGAAAAGTATAAATGTTCAAAATAACAGCATTCCAAAGTAGGGACTTACCATGCAATCTCCTTACGAAGATGTAAATTTACGGCTTTTGAAGGGACATGGGTCCTTTGAAGTTCTGTACCTAGCTTTCCTTGTAGGAAGAGCCAGTTTCAATTTCTCATCTGGACACTGCATGGAATTTAACACAGAGGTCTTGTGTCAGCTTTGGGGTTGAAGATCCATCTTGCACACAGTTGTGAAAGACTTTGAAACACTGCAGTCATAGGTGCTGTGACAACTGGCTGAAAGTACACCATGAACTCATGAGAGAAGGCAGCAGATGCTGAGCACACGGTCTGCGTGCACCAAGGGGGCTGCAACACACCAAGGGAAATTAATTTGTTGCAGATGCTGTGTGAACGAGCCAATGAAGGAGGGCCAAGAGGGCCATATTGCCTCTGACCTGTATGCTGCAAATGCTCATTTTCCCCCCCTCACCAACTGTATTTTTGGTGTATGTTTGAGACAGATGAGAGCTCTCACTTGAATCCTACTATTATTCCATGTGGTAAGGAGTTGAATATTCTCTGCATTCTTTCTGCTCTCCCTTCTCTATCTGCCCCGACTGTCTGTAAGAGTATGACAGTGTGAAGTGTTTGAGAGCTGAATTTACCAGCTAAATAAGGGTGAAGCTTGCTGGAGTCCTTAAAGCAGTATAGCAAGCATGTACTTTGCTGATCTTAGATGGGCTTTTACATCAGCGTTTCAAAAAGAACTCTGAAAGACCCCTTTTCACTATAACCACAAAAAAAGAGAATATACAGGAGATGACTCTTGAGCCGACTTTTGAGATGGAACAAAAGCCTGTAATTGAAGTTCTTCTCCAGGCACCTCAAAGAAGTGCAACAATACGTGGTAAATCAAACTGAAAGGACTCAAAGTCAGGGTAAAAGGTTGAAGGCACTTGCAGGATTTTGCCATCACTAATTCATTGAGTACCTTCTATGGAAGAGTTCTTAGAAATGAAGCTGTTTCCAGTGTAACACTGGATGGTCAAAAGTAGGACCTTGCACTCCTCTTGACTCTGTTTTCTCCCAGGCCTTCCAGGGCATGGCTCTTCCTGGGACTGCCGAGCCTTTTTCTGCTTTGCAGTCATTTTGTTCAGCCCTTCACAGCTGACCTCCTGAGCCTCAATCCAAGCTGTTGCTAAATGGAACAAACTGGACTCAAACTATGCATGTAAGCACCTGACCTGTAGGATCTTCATCCTCACAGGTCATAGCCCCTCCAGCTTTCTTAGAAACAAGTGAGAAGCCTGAGCACTCCTCTCCTTGGAAAACCAGTAGAGACTCTTTGGCTCCTGTAAGAGAAACAGAAGGAGATAATATAGAAGAAACACAGCTACTGTATTCCTGTTGGGATAGGATCTCAAATGCTAATGAGATGCAGCTCTTCAGAGAAGCCTAATCACAGGGTTTGACCTCTGTTTGGGACGGGAGCAGTGTTTTATCTATTCTCTTCTATCTGTGGAGTTGCACAAATAAAAGATAAGCAAAGTCTTTACTCCAGTGCCCTTGTTATGCTGTCATATTTGGCAGTCAGGGGTGCAGACAGTAAGGAACTCCCATGGAGGACAAGGACAGTCCTGCTTTTTCACTTGAACTACTATTATCTGAGTAAGTTCTGATCTGTGGGTTTCTCTGTCCATGCACAATTTAGGAGGTGAGAGCAGCCTGGAGTGTCAGTGCAGATTCTGCTCTTCCAGGCCTGTAAATGCTACCTGCTTCACTGGGCTGTCAGACAGAAATGTTAAGCTCATTACCATGGGAAATTGCACTCTTTTGGCTTAAAGTGAGCTTTATGGTAGTCCTAACTTAGCTACCTGGAGAAAGCAAATATTTTTCAGGTGTTGGAAGACAGCAAATGGAGGCAAACTTCAAATTTGAAAAGGACCAGCTCTTCAGAGACCATGAGCATTTTCTGTTCATTTTGCTCCAAATGGCCAGAGGACAGATAACTAATGAGCCAGTACTCAGATGTGGTCCTTGCTGATAATGCAGCATCAGCTGTTTGGGACCTGGCTGTTCAGGGAAGTCAGGCAGGCTGTTGATTTCTGTCCCAAATGAACACATTCCCATCAGGAAGAAAAATCAGAACTGATACTAATTGCTGTGGCAGAGGCCACCTGCATGTGAGGGGAGGGTGAGCAGGCCCCGAGCACACAGCCTGGGAGAGGACTGGCCCCGAGCAGGGAATGCTGTCTCTGTTGCTGACTGGGCTGAAAGCAGAGGACAAGTCAGACTAGCACTGATTTTGCTTTAATGGCCATTGAGGTTTGCTGGGAGCTATGATTCATCATGTGAGAGGTGAAGCTCTGACTCCATACTGGGGATGCTAGTAGAGACTGGGAAGACAAACTCCAACCAGATGGAGATTTCACAGAATCATGAAATGCCCTGAATTGGAAAGGGCACACAAATACAGCTCTTAGCCCTGCAAAGGACAACCATGACAGGGTTGTTGAAGTTAAGACCTTTCTGCCTGCAGAAAGTGTTATCTGTTCAGAAGAAGGTTTGTTCTGGTCCAGCATGCCTTGAGTCCTATTCTGAGCTGAGGTTTTAGGCCTACTGGTATCTGTGCAACAGAGATGCTGCACTGGTTCAGATGCCAGAGCAGTTCTCCCACCTCTGGGTTGTGAGTCTATGCTAAAGGAACACACTGCATCTGATACCCTGGTAGATAATAAGGCCAGTTATTACTGGCTCCCTACTTGTTTTTCAAGTGAAGTGCACTGGAAGTGAGGTCTCTGTTACCTGGAGAGGAAGGTGGGAATGCATTTACATCTATTGGAGTAGGGGAAAGAACTTCACAGCTGAGCAGTTTACCTACTGAATGGCATGGCATTTTTTCCACATGGACAACTGTGCCTCTTCTCTTAAAAAGTGAATCATTTCTCATCAGGCTATGAGAATTTTGAAACTCCTCTCCTGGGCTCCTTCTAAACTCTTCTGTGTGCATCTTAATTTCCTGTAACAGTCCTAATCCACTTCCCAGAGATACCCATGGGAGCCTTGTTATCGACCTCAACTGGAGAAAGAATTGTTTCTCTCCCTCATTACAACTGTTATTAACTGGCATGGCTCTTGTCTGTCTCCATCACAGGGGCTGTTAACGTAATAGGTCAGAGACAGGGAGCTCTGCCCCTCAAAGGTGTCCCAGCAGTGTGGGGATGGATCATGCTGTCTGTGTGAGAGGGAGCTGCTCTAACTCCCCAGCCACTGTGGAGTGCTGAGACCTGGGGCTGTCAGAAAGGGCATCTTTTGCTGGCATTGACACCCCCACATGATGTCTGCGAGAGTGATACGGGTGACAGGCTGCCCTGACAGCTGCTTTTTAATTGCCTGCTCCTGGAGCAGCCTCTGGGCTGAACTGGTGCTCGGTAGTTTGTTACCTGTGTGGCCTCCATGGGCTTCCTGCAGAGCTGCTGGGTAAGAGAGATGCTGAATTGGCCTCGGAGCTTGCCTTCCTGCTCTGCATTCCCAGGGTAACTAGGCACCAGAGCTGGGGTGAGCTGCCAATTTAATCAGTGCTCTTCCTCCCACAGTAGCATCACAAAGCACTGTGATCTTCTTCAGCACTAGGAATATCCAAATACAGGGCCAGGCCTCGAGTGGAGGAACTGAAAGCAGATTTGGTGGAGAAAATACAAGGACAGTGGAATCCCATGAGTATTTTGGGGCAAGTCACAGGTCTGACAAGAAAGATTCCGGGTTAGCTGTGGCACCTAAAACCCTGCCTAAGTTTTAGCTACCTAAACTAGTTGCATGGAAGACCAGAGGCAGATGTAGAACAGGCTTGACCTGGCCTTGGACTGGCCACTGGAATGTGTCTCAAATCATGGCACCTTCCAGGGAGATCACTTCCTTCTTGAAAAGCAGCCCCTTTGTTCCCTGACTGCAGAAGAGGAAGGTGATGCTCATTCCTCTGTGTTTGTGCTCTCATATTTGCACGAGGCCAGCCCTTGCACAAGGCATTGGAGATGGAGGGCAGGGCAAAGGGTTGGTCTTTCTGCCCTGTACCGCCTGCTGGCACGGGCCAACTACAAACACTTGTGTTACAGTAGTGGTCCCAATGTCCAGGTCTTGCCAGGTATGACCACACATGGCACTCAGCCTGAGACCAGCACAGTGCCTGTGCTGAATGTGGGACAGGCCTGCAGTTAAAATCTGACTGATGTCACAGATCTCATTGCCTGATGTCTGTCCTGAATGTTTTCTTGTGCCCATACAGACTAAAAGGGATGGGGAGGAAGAGATAAGAAAAATAAGCTTCTGTGGTAGGCAACATAGTCTTCAATCCTGAGAGATCAAAAGCATCAAACTTCAGTCTGGAAAAAGGAAGACATGGTGATGTGCTTTTGGGGAGAAAAGAAAATCAGAAAATGAGATTAGAGAAGTACTCATAGTTCTGCACACAGCCAGTCTGGAGAGCTTGCTAAGAGCCATAGAGATCCATAATTACATTTGTATGGATTATACTAATCCATGAATTTGTAGCCCATGGGACCTGGCCATTTTGGGCTAGAGAAATACAGAATTATCAGGTAGTGCTTCATGATGTACTAGTACATATCCTGTGGCTTTTTTCTTAACCCCAGAAGGACCTTTCTAGTAAGGTGCTGCTGCCTTCCCACAGTCTGTGTTCTGGTTGACAGTGATAATTTGTCTTTTTGGGAGTGTATTTTCAATTGTACATTTAAGGGGCAGGAAAACTATACCACCCTTTGAACTTGCTTTAAGGCACAGCATAATCAGGGATTTATTTAAATATAGTCCAGGAACTTAATTACATGTTCTTAGTTTCTCACTGGGGTATTGGTCATGCAGATGCAAGCAATCTTAACAAAAATCACTGATTGCACTTTACGTTGTTCACCTTTGGGATTAAACTCAATCCAGCTTCATCTGTTTGACTTCTAACATTCCTCATTCTCTGTCTTAACACTGTGACTTCAGGGTCCCAGTCCCCACAGGAGATGGCTCAGCTCAGGCTGCTCACTGACATTTCACTGCCTGAATCCCAGCTCTCCCTCTTGGCTTTGGTAATTGCTTGGATATGTTTGATAGTAACAATTTATTTTAGATTTTTTTTTTAACTTGCTAATGTCTCTACTGGGATAAAGAGAACACTTTCATAAACTTTTGGAAGCATAATATCCTCTAAAGAGGTTGTTGAGGAGTGTGACTACTTACACATCCACCTGCAATGAGAGGTTGCAGCTAAGTTGTAACACCTTACATATAATTAAATGGACTGAAAGGTAAATTTGAAAATCATCAGCATCAAGCGATCATGGTGTGGGTTAAAGCAACTGACCCTTTCACGTTTTTGTGGGTTCTGCAACCATTATTTGGTGGACCTTGGATCTAGTAAAAGTGTTTTCTTTAAAGATGTACAAAACCAGGCAAGGCAGATGACTTGTGCCAGAGAGTGACCCTGAAGAGCCTTTCTGAACAATCATGTGTTTCTAAGAATTCACACTGGGGGAAAAAAACCACATAAAACACATCTTCCATTGACTGGGGGTAGGGAAATAGCAAAGTAGTAATGGAGGGACAGCAGGGCTCACAAATGCCGTTTGGAAAGAGTTAAAACAGCAGTAAATGAATTTCTGAACTTCAGTGTTCTTGTGAACTGCTAACCTGATATAACTGCTTCCTGGCACATAAAGCACTTTAGAAAATGCTTCAGCATGTGATGTCGCCATCTGCTATGAGATGGTGGCATCTTCATAGTGGCCTATAACAACAGGGTTTCTCTCAGCAGACTTCATGTGCTCCTCTGTAAAACATAGATGATCTCAGTACCCTACCCAGACTCTTATTTCAGACCAAAATCCAGGAGATGATCCAGAGCATGGCCAGCCTTTGTCCCAGGCACTAGTGGCTGTAAATTGCCATTAATTTTGGTGGCACTGGGATTCAGTACCTCTAGTGAGAGGTATGGGAGGAGGGAAAAGGCAGATGTACCTAGACTGTTCACCTGTCAGACACCCAGCACAGGGATGCAGACAGCCAGCCTTGCCCTCCTTGACTTAACACAACCATGGCTAGACCTTGTTCAGAGTGTGTGGACAGATGGGTGTTATAAAGGGAGAGCTGTCTCTGGCTTGCTCCAAGAAAGTCGGTATTCTTTATCCTGACAAAGTTTAGAAATAAAAATAAAATAAATAGAACATTCTCCTTGTCTCAGTCACATAGTGCATCTACTCTGGGCAGGAGATACTGTTTGTTTCTCAATACTATTTACCTGTTGCTCACAAGAGAGTCAAGAGAGTTACTAAAACTTCACTAGAAGTCTCCAAGCTGGAAATAATGAGGAGGGAAATACAGCCCTGAGAGTGGGGAATGTGGTGAAAGTGAGGAGAAATATCATGTTGTAGAGCATGTGGGATTTAAAACTCGGTCACATTTGCAGAGTAAGCTGATATCTGTGGTTCAAAATGGCATATGAAATGCTGCAACTCCTGGGGTTGTGCATCCTGGTTCAGTGGGGCTCAACAGAACTGTTATTTCTTCTCTGAAGACTATTTGGCACCACCTGCTGTGACATGGCTATGGTCAAAACAGGTTTCTAGAATCACAGAGCTACTTTAAAACTAGCTAAGCATCATCTGACACAGATATGGATGTGCCAAAGCCTTCATACAAAATATCTCTCGTGTGCTGAAGTAGAACTTGGCTCAACAGTATATTTGAGATTCACTGGTGGAGTGAGTTCTGAGGCAGATGTGGACTTTTCCCTAGTCCTACTGTGTGTGTCCCTTTGCCTCTGCTGATGCAGAGCATCTTGTCACTTTGTGCACAGCCCCTCTTTGGCATCATGGAGCAGTGTGGTGCAGCGAGGCTGCCCAGCCATGCTCAGAAGCTTCCTTGGCAAGAGAACTACAGCATTTATGTTAAGTAAGAAAATGTAGACCTACTTTTACCAGCTAATTACTGTATCAGAATCAGTTAATTAGCCCATGTCATGATGAAAACAGGGTGTTTTATATGCAGATAGGAATTAGTAGTATCAAAGGGCCGCGAGGTAGGGAAGGAGGAAATGGCCCTGTGGATTGAATATTGTGCCCTACAAAGAAGGAATTGCAGTCTGCCAACAAGTCCTGATTATCTTGCCCTTATCTAGACAATCTCTTCCCTGACTACTGCATTAAATGTGATACATCTGCCAATGAATTCAGGTTTACTAATCCCTTCATTCACTTGTCTTTGTTTTGGTGTGTCATTGGTGAGACCCTGCTCAGTGTGAAGTAGATGAGACACAGCAGTGGGAATGGCAAACTCCTTACTCCTGCCCCTGAGTGGGTGGCATGGAAGGTTTCTCTGTTGCCTTGGACTGGGCTGCTTCTTGGCAAGTGTATGCCGCTCATTTTATCAACAAGGAGAGAGGATAAGAAGGTAGTGAAAGAAGTGCCTCAAATGCAGGGTGCAAAATAGAAATAAGCAGTAGGTGGAGGAAACCCTTTGAGCAGGAGGTCCCTGTACAGAGCAGGCAAATGATAGGAAGCCTTTTTTTTTTTTTTTGGATTGTCTCCACTTGGACACAAGTTTTTATCTTGGTCAATGAACCTGACAGAAGGTTTCAGCTGGGGGAAAATGTTCACAACATTGTTTTTGATGTAATATTAAATAAAAAAAAAAACTAAGGTAGAATTTATTTTTTAGTGAATCCAATTATGTCATTGCTGCTACTTTGAAATGCTGAAGTCCCTGAGTGGAAGGATCCAGGCTTTTACTTTACTGCAATGCCTACCTTCTGGTGCAGAGTTTCATGTCAAATGTCATCATTCCTGTTATTTTATGAGCACAAAAGGGATGAACTTAGAGAAGACCATCTTGTACCAGTTTCAAAGGGTAAAAGCACATGAGGATCCTAAGCAGAGTTCAGATGCTGTAGGGATGTGGTTGCAGACACTGGAACTCTGTCTTCTTGTCATCTTAGGTCAAGCTTCCCTTAAGCAGCTCAACTGCTACTCCAAAAGTAAATTGTAAATTGTTGCTTGGGCTTAAACCTTATGTTTGGGTCAGTGCCACTCATAAAGATGCAGTTCGGAAGTGAGATGCACTTACTGTTTGCTATTACAATAAACCTGTGTCCGTGTCTAATCTTGGGTTTCTCTAGCATTTTAATAGCAGAACACTGGAGCCGTGTCAGTGGTGTGCCTCTTGCCTGCATTTTTTCTCCTGGTATCACTTTGTGACTCTCCTTGGAGAACTCCACATGATCCTGCACACTTTAACGCTCCCTCCAGCAAAACCTCTTAAAGGATTACTTTGTCTTGTGATTAGAAGTGGCAGGGAACACTTGGCAGATGTGAAGCTCAACCAAGTAGTGCAGTTTGCTTTCTGGGATTTTGTTTTTCCCCTTCTTATCACAGAATGGTAACAGTTGAAAGGGACTTCTGGAGATCTTCTAGTCATCCCCCTCCTCCCAATTCCTCAGATTCAGCTATTGCTTATGTTTCAAAGTTGTCAAACTGCAAATGATGCCTGGAAGGGCAGGTGGGGTTTTGTTCAAGACCCAGTGTTTAGCCTAGGAGAGAGAAGGAATGCTTATTTTTAAATGCAGGAGAAGCTCTCCTCTCGACAAACTGTTCATATAAGTTCATATACTTTGTCCTTTGCTAGAGAAGGTCTACACCTGCAAGGGGAAACCTGAAGAAGGAGGCAAGGTCTTCAGAGGGCATTAGAAGGTGGAAAGAGCAGCTGAAAATCAGTATCAGGCCCTTGGGGGAGTAGCTGAGGCTGAGGGAAGGGGATGCTTGCTCAATGCAATGTTAGAGGGTCCTGTTGAAACTCATTCCCTTCCAGATGCAGAGCAAAACAGTTCTTCCATAGTAAAAGTTGTCAAGTCCTATTTTTACCCTCAAATTGCATGGGAGAAAGTTTGTTCCACCTCTTGGTGACCCTTGATGTAACTTCTTGGCCACTGGCTGAGAGTTGCTGAGGCAATTTATTCAATCTGGGTGAGAATTAAGCAGCACTCAGTGGCCCACTGCTATTAACAAGAGCACATGGTTGAAATCCTGTCACCAAGTCACAAGGGAAGGCTTGTCTTCTAGTGGGTGCTGACTTCTGCAGTCTGTGTAGTCACACAGATTCTGCCTTTTCCTATACCAAATGCTTCATGGAGGATATCTCACAAGTTTTATTTCCTCTACATCAATCCAGGGTTATGCAAAGCCCTGCCTAACTGCAGAGGACCATGATGCCTTTTTAATTACCCCCAGCCTCACTGAAGCACTGTAGGTGTTTTCAAAACCTACCTGGTGACCAAAGTCAGAGACATACATGAAAGGAAGGGTCTGAAAATCCTGGGCCTGATGCACAATGCATTCTTGCCTAAAGGGTCCTCACAGGCTGACCAGGAGACCCGACTGGTGAGTGGTGGGTTCACAAAAACCACAGAGGCACGTGGGGTTTCATCCTAGCATTATTGAAGCAAGAATCACCAGAAAGCTCACCTTGGACAGCCTTGACAACATGCAATGTTTTTATTTTAAGGGCATTGGTAAAATTTACTGGAGACTCAGGTTTGCATTCTCAAAATCACTGATGTTTGAAAGCCCTGAGGGACCAGGACCCCTGCCCTTTCGTCTACCTTCAGCACTGAGCAGCACTTCTAATTGCTAATTTGGGGATAGTTTAGAGTCAGCTATCAGGCATGAGAGGTTCAACTCTCTCTAAGCCTTTAACGATCACTAACTGAGCTGCACAGTAATCACCCAGGACTGATGTGTTAACTCCAGCTGAGGCTGGTACAGGGCTGAAAGCCTGTGCTCACACAGCCCAGCTTTGGTGGGGTCAGATGGAGATCCAGGCTGTCCTTGACTTTTGAATTTGCTTTTGTTTTATCTCCATGTAGATGAGTTTGCTTTGCCCCTGCAAAAATGAGAAGGAAGGTATGTGAATGTACCACGGTGGCTGATAATCCCCTGTGAGATCCTGGGCTTCTTAGTTCAGGCCTGTGTGGTGCAGACAGGGTCCTGTAGCTGTTCCTGTGATTCTGTGATGAGATTAACTCCTCTGGGGGAGCTGCTGGGGCAAGCCCCTGCCTGCCCAAAATGTACCTTTTGCCTCCTACTTCTACGACTGGAACTAAACTTT
Source organism: Thryothorus ludovicianus (assembly GCA_013397245.1). Lineage (NCBI taxonomy): Eukaryota > Metazoa > Chordata > Aves > Passeriformes > Certhiidae > Thryothorus > Thryothorus ludovicianus. Next base: position 236,514 of record VZTB01014992.1, on the reverse strand, counting down.
CTTGCCTGTCTGGTGGTGTTGTGCCAGTGCTTTTTGCAGTGATAGAAGATTAGTAGACACTTTGGGCGTGGGGTTAGAGACAAACGGCTCTGCTCTGCCTGGCTGGCCTCAACCTCTCACAAAGCAGATGTGTGCGAGCCTTGGATGAAAACAGCTCTCTTTGGCCTGAGCCCTGGGGACCCTCAATCCCTGACAAGCATGCCTGCTCCCCCGAGCATCAGGTTTTTGGCAGGCTTTGACCCAGAGGAGCGAGGGTAAAGCATCTGGGGTCTGTTTATTCTCTGGGATGGAGGATGCGTGCGAGGAGGGGGGTGTGCCCCTGCACATGTGTGGAGGGCAGGGGCGAGCACTGCCACCACCACCCGTGTCCCAGAGCTGATGTGCCAGCCCATGGACGCTGTGAGGGAGATCAAAGGGAAAAGCTGAAATGAAAGGATGTCTACCAGCAGTGGGGAAAAGGCCTTGAATTCCAGCATGAAGTTGGCTCCTTTCTTTCAAATCAGTGCACCACTTAAACCATATGCATAAACCATATGTTAAAGGTGTCAGAGGGATGAACGTGGAGCACATGTGTCTGCTTCAGCCTTTACCTTGTGGTGAACTCACTGGAGAAAAGGATAAGCACTCTGGGAGCTCCTGACCATAAGACATCAGACACTTTGCTTAGTTTGGTCAGTTTAGACTGTCTGTGCACAGGAACTAGGAATATTTTGATTCAACCCCTAGAGCTAAAACACTGTCCATAACTCAGTGACCATTAACAGTTTGAGGTAAAACTTGAAGTTTACTAATATTGCTTGTAAAATATAAGCAGGCTCTGTTACCAATTTATGGGGGAAGTGAATAAAGAAATCCCTAAATGATTGTTCTGCTGACCTCAGTATACCTTGTGGGAAGAACTTCCTAAAGCTCAAGAACTAAGGCTGCAGTACAGGACACATTAACCAGGTGATTTATTTCTCTTTCACAACACAACATTGCTCAGGGTGGTTTTGTTTGGTTTCCTCTCCCCCCCCCCCCTCT